>VSDK01000037.1:23719-44711 GCA_009767595.1 Symbiodinium kawagutii
GCGGCGGTTGGCGGTGCGGAACTCGGGATAAGTTCGCTCTTTGGCTCGGCGGGCAGCGTGTAGGGCTGCAGCTGCGTACTGTCTGCCTCGACGGCGTGGGTGGCCAGCACTGGTGAGTGGGGCGACCAAGGTTGTGTCGATGGCCAGCTGGCTGCCGTTGTATAGGGGCAGGCCGTGGGCAATGACTTCGATTCTTCGGTCGTCAACTTGCTGGACTGTGGGGAGGTTCAAATCTGCCGTAAGAATCGAATGGTGTCCTTGGAGTGGCTGTATGGTCCTTAACAGCGTAATGCTCTTCTATGTTGTCAGTGTTGTTAGATTGTCCCGACACGACAAGTGATGTGGGTACAGCCTGATTAGCTATGCTTGCTGCCTTGCTAGGCGGCTATTTCATTTCCAGGTGTGTGCATTTTGCTTGCAAGCCTGCTATGGTATAGGATCAGTCTTGTCAAGTCATGGATGCGCCGCATGCACGTGGCGCAAACGTGAGGGATGTGTTTCCACCATGCGTCCCTCAATGACAAAGCTGCAAAGCGACACGCTCAGTGATGTGGCGCTGGCAGATCTGCTTCCACCCCGTTGACACCCCGAGGCGGAAAAAAAAACACATATTTTTTTTGCGTATATAGAATAAACACACATATGTACCTGCATGCGTGTAAGAAACATGTTAACATGACACTGGTGGTGGTTTGTGGAAATTGTTGCCATAAATTCATGGTAGAGCAACGCTGCAATCACTAAATTGTGAGTGGTAAATTTACAGGGGTGATACATGGGTTACCTATGTCCTATGTAAATCAGAGAAAACACTGGCATGCAAAGAGCTCAAACAACAATTTGTTCGCTCTAAGTTATTTGGGACAGGCCCGCAACCCATTTTGGAAAAAACATTTTCCAATGTTTTCCAAAAACCATGGCCAGAATTGTCGCCCTGGACAATTCACTTACCTAACTGCAGCAAATCCACTATGCATCAGTTCAAACGGCGCTGCTGGTGCGAGAGAAATGATTTCCAGCCACCCAACCGTGAAACATTTTGGGGATCCAATCCCACCATAACTAGTGACCCATAGGTGGCCACCATCGTTGGATTGCAGGCTGTCGCGCGACTGCCTTGTTTGTCTCCGTGTTTCCGCCTCGCTGTCTCAAGGATAGCCATACGAGGTTGTGGGCTGGAGTTGATTTCTCATCGAGGAGATCGAATCAACATCCCTGAGAATTTTGTTGGTAGTTTCTTAAACTTGGGGACCCCTAAAAATGTTGATGTGTTATTAAAATATTCGGCTATTATGGGATGATTTGGGGATTCCTTATATTGAAAAATGCCAGGTATATAGCAACCAGGGTTGTAGCCCACCTGATTATTCGACTAGCTACTCCAGTTTGGTTTCATCATTTTAAGATGTTTACAGGAGTAACCCCATGGATGAAGCAGGATACAGCGCCGGTGCCGGACTTGCTGGTGCCAGACTGGGTCACCTTTGAAGTGGCATGTCGCGCTCCGGGGGCAGGGAAACCGAGAAAAACACAGCAGCTCAGCAACATGCACAGGTTTCCTCGTGTTTAAGCAAAAATGTAATCATCAACTTTCCAAATTCTACCAACCGCGATGTCCACCTCGCCACTTGCAATGGGCACTGCCACTGCAGCAGTGTTGTGAAAGCTCGGGCTCCAAGAAACAGGTTGAATCATGCGATGTTCATTGAGGTCTCCGCATGTTGGCTTTAGAAAAGAAAAAATATTTGGTTCGGTCATGGTTGCGCACCATACAAGTAAAAGTGACAAATTGTTTTGTTTTCAGCTCCACCATTTTGACCACAATGAATCCCGTGGCTCAGGCCAGTTCAGAAGCCGAGCATTCCTGGCACGGTTGCAGCGCAAACCAGGGCGGATTGGTCACGGTCGGGGCCATCTCATTCTTTCTGATGTGCTGCCAGGTATTGGTAGCAGCATGGAATTTACAACCCCCAATATCATATTCTTTGGGGAGGCCAGACCCTCAAAACTTGACCATCTCGAATAGCAGTCCCTGTGTGTGTGCTTTCAACCGATGTTCCGCGGATCAGCTCGGGATGATACAGTACATGATTGAATCCATTTCACTTCGATCCCAAGAAACAAGTTGGTTCTAGTTAGGCCTAATGGATGGTTAATAAATCTATGACATAAAGGCATATATGCGAACGCAAAGATGGTCACAATGCTTCAGTGTTCCTGTGGGATCATTTGAAAGCGCCGTCCGTTATCACAGCAAGCCGGTTCAAAAAACTCCAGATTGTGTTGCTCTGGGGCATCATGGCGGCCCGTGGACATGAACATGTTCGCCCAGAAGACCTCCCAGACTTTCACGCAGCGATGGGCATGCGAGAATCTACATGGAAGAGTGTCCGTTTCATGGCATTTTTGGACTAAGGGGATATCATGGGATGGCTGGCCTGTGAAAAGCAAACGCGAATGCGTGATACCACATTTGTGTTTTCTAATTTGATTTGGTCCCTGTGTGAAAAGAATCAGTTGCGTCACTGTTTTGGTGAGAGCAGATCACAGTGTTCCAAACGCACGGAATGTATGTTGTCAAACATTGATGGCCCAACAAATCTCCCAAATCGGCTGATCAAGTTTGGAATTTCTATTGGCAACATATAGTCCTCTATTGGCTGCTCAAGTATGTTCAAAAGTTGGGACTCTCATCCCCTCATTGATTTCCCAGGTCCTGGCAAAATCGCATGGAACGAAGCCGTGGTCGCAGCTCAGCTGAAAAGCTTAGCTTGTGGCAATGATCTTTGAGAGTAGTACCCACTAAGAACATCATGACTAATGGCACGATATGTGGATTGATTTCAACCTGATACCACGAAGACATTGAATAAGTATATCCTTCGCAGTGGCCATGTCAATATCAAGCTGGTCAATCCCCGGTCCCTGCATCTCCCAATTGAGGCAGAAGTGGCCTTCAACATGTTGAAGGGCTTGCCGGACCGAGCCCTCGACCTGATTCGCCATGCTGAATTCGGTGGAGCAGACCTAGTCCGTATATCCTCTGATGTCTCGCGCCCGTCTTTCCGGGTCAGGGGTTGGACAATGGGAACAACCTCCAAGTAGTAATTTTCCTTTTTTGCTGGGGTGATTTCTCTGATATTCTAAATGGCAAGTCGTTCTTAGGCAACTTAATGTTAGGTTTCTATAGCCGACCGCTTGATCTTGGGAATTACTGCCAGCTATGACAACTAAACTGGAAGTGTTTGATTATTGGGGATCAATGTTTACATGGAAGTTTTGAGAACAAAATCAGGTTTATCAATTGACGATTCATGGGTCATCCTTTGGCCCACCCTGGAGGAGATTGCCAGCAACTACGTTTGGTTGAAACCAGTGGTGGCTCAATGGCCTTCTGTTGTACCAGGAGCAATGGTACTGTGCGACGTGTTCTTGCACCTTGTTCAAAGTGGAGCATCGTATTGTTTCTACATACATATGCTACCAAAGCATATCCCCAGAAGCGTACACACCACGATAGAAAGCTGGCGACCCATTGAGAATGGTTGTGTGGTATCTAATGTTTGGTCGACATCAGTTGGCATACTCTGCCCAGTGCCCACCTCAATCCCAAGGTACCTCGATGAGCTTCTGGACCACTCACTTCTCTGCAAGCCTGATGTGCCGCGTAAGATCCAGGCAGCGCAGGAGGGGGCTCGTCTCAAAAAACTCCTTGGATCTTTGCGGTATTTGTACCGGAACAGTGTCCCGACTAATTGGTTCAAAGTTCAGCTTTCGGTTTCATATGTTTTGGTCACTCAAAGTGATACATGCTACATGTTTTTGGTCACGCATTGTGACACACTCTTACGTTCGATTAGCTGATAAGCAAAATGGTAAGTTGTACATCCAACATGTATTTTAAATATTTACATAATAGATCTTACCTTTGAGCTATTCATATTCATCTCAGCATATGTATATATATATATAGATATAGACATGTTTACATATGTAATGCGCTTGTGGAAATGGGTTCAACTATCTGGTTCTTGTTTGTTTTCTGCCATGCTTTTGCCGCCTAAGGTGAGAACAGCTTCAACCCGAGGGTTTCTGAGTTGAAGGGGATGCTGCGTCCATCTCCTCGCTCCCTAGTAACTCTGAAGCAAGTTCGCTTTGTTGCATCAAAAAAATCCAATGCCCGGATGATCGACCCTTCCATTTTCATGTTGAAAAATTAATCAAAAACTCGTAGAAAACACTGGGTCGCATCAGCCTAAAAATGGCAGGACGCTGCATGTCACCTCACCAGGATTTTTTTCATAGAGTCATAGAGATACACCTCGAACTGTGTGTGTGTGTTCACTGCTTATGATTTAAGGCATCCTTGGACCGTCGCCGTCGATTGGAAGGAAATGAAATGCAGGAGGCTTGGCGCCTGGAATTCAAGGATTATCTCTAGAGGGTTGTGGTGCTTGAGGGCAAATCAACCGAAATGGTAAAACCAGTTTGTAATCTAAGTTCACAAAGCCATTTGTTTTGTGTAACTAAGTTCAAGTCCAGTGTGAGCCCATAGTTTCCTGTTGCCTTTGCCTACAAATGTTTCCGATGGTGGTTCATCATTTCCTCCCCTGCAGGCTATTGATGCTGCAGAGCGCAATGGCGACGAACATGTCAGCGATGATCGTCAGAGGATGGTGGCGATGCTCTCAGGTCCAGATGATGGCAGCGGTTCTTCGGAGGATGATGATGAGGAGGAAGGTGGCGAGTCTGAGTCCGAGGAGAATGACCCATGTGTGAATGATGGTGCTGGTGTTGCGTCAGACGATGGCACCACTGTGGAGCTGAATTTCTCTCCTCGCAAGAAGCTCGATGAGGCTCTTGAAGCTGAAGGTGAGGGAGCTGGAGCCTCTGAGACCGACAGCTCAGAGGCTGAGTCTGGAGAGGATTGGGATGCAGCTATGGGAGATGAGGTGCCAAATATCCCGGCTACCTCTGATGGCCGCACCAGCCATGGGTTCAACCTCTCGGTCTTCAAAGTGCCAGAGATGCCCCCTGATTCCTTGGAAGAGGAGCACATCACACCGCCCAAGCGTGTTTTGACTGCGGAGCCGGAGAGTTCTGTGAAGAGACGCAAGGTTGATGCAGCTGCCCCGCCGACAGCGCTGGAGAAGAAGGTTCATGATGGTGATGTGTCAGTAGCTTGGTTGGAAAATTATTCAATTAGTAGCTCGTGGTAGCAAATCATTGCTTGATGGTATGCTAATGTATGCTAAGTCATACTAATCATACCGATGTTTCGTTGCAGTTCTGGGGGAGCTGTCATCCCATTCCCATTTTCTAAGGATGGATCATCATCGGTTTCAGGGGACACACTGGTCCCGGGATCGCCATGGGAGAAGCCAGACAAGAAGACCCGCAAACATTGGCGTAGGACTGTCAAACCACTGATTCATGAGCAAATGGCGGTGGAATTCCACGAGGCTCTGGATCTAATGGGGGTTGATCGCCAAAAGGCTATGAAGCCACCTGTGAACACCAAGATGCCACCCTTGGACAAACCAGAGTGGTTCAACGATGTTGTGGAGAAGATGATGGATGGCGAACCCCCTGAAGTTGGTAAACAGGTTCCTTTGATTCCAAAAAGTGTTTGGATTGTATATGAGGCATTTTTGTGAAACAGTTCAAGATTTGTGATGTTGTTGGTTTCTTTTCCTTCTTCCATTCAGTTACCTCTTTGAATTTGTCCCAAAAACAAATCTGATGGAATGGCTAAGGCGGGCAAGTCCACCAATGAAAAGAAGAAGGTCAAGAGCAAGGCTAAAGCATCGTTTCGCCGTTCCAACCGCCGCAAGACGGACGTGCCCAACTCTGAGCCAGCCCCGGAGTCCATCGTGCCTGCAGCTCGAGATGATCATCCTCCAGCAGCGGAAGCTCCTTCGCCAGGCGGTGGAGCTACCGAAACTTGTCTTCGTTTAGGTCGGGAGAGATCCATTTTGAATATCAACATGCTATGTTATGTAACTGCATATCCATTTCAAGCGTGGCTATTCAATACATTGGTGGCGCATGGAAGTCACATGCATATTAGCAGCAACAGTCAAAGATAGATACAATGACTTCTGGAGGGAAAGTCAGGCCATCCAACGAATATTGTGGCATCCACTCTCATTTGTTTCCCTCTCTCTAAGATCGCTATCTTTGTTGGGACCCAAGCCACAAACTTACACTGATTTTCCAGCGTGGTTGCGCACCAACCTTGGTGGCCTGTCCTGCTGTAGGAACCCATCTTCTACGAAGGCTACAACCTGACAGCGTTGGAAATTCCCAGTGGCTCGGTGGATCAAGATGGGGCTGGGGGCTATTGAGGAGGGGTACAAGAGAGAACCTACACACAAGTAAACATATGAATCATGCTCGCTTCCATGCACACAGCAACATCCCTTGTTTGTTTGTTTGTTTGTTTGTTTGTTTGTTTGTTTGTTTGTTTGGTTGATTGTTTGATTGATTGACTGATTGATTGATTGATTGATTGATTGTTTGTTTCAGCGTTTCAATGTTCCTTTATTTGTTGGGTTTGTGTCGTTGGGAATGGAATGGTTGTTGCTACCAGCCGGAACCGGTACTTACCCAGCCAACCCCCAAGGATTTAAAGGTTCATGTGTGAATAAAAAAAAGGGTGCCCAAAGCCCTGGCCCCCCCCCTTTGAAGGGGGTTTGGTACACCCTTTTCAAGCCATCAAAAAAAGGATGAAAGTTCAGTCTTGGCAAAGCAAGGGTAGTATGATATCATTGAAGTTCCATACAACGTGTTAACTGTGTTTTGGGATCTGGCGTCAAACACATCCGCCAGCGGTCCGAGGAAACGCCCTTCCAGATCCCAGCAAAAAGCACTACGGCAAGCATAGCTACACCATCACAAAGGGTGAGCAGAAGCTGGAGTGTTTGCTGAAGTGCCGAGCTTTCATGGTCAAGGAAGGACCGTCGAGGGGCCAGGTTTCATGGAAGAAACATGGTGGGGTGCGCAACGCATGGATTGTTGCTTGCACTCGTGCGGGCATCCTACCATGATCTGAGAGTTGCAGAAGGGTGTTGAATTTTGGGGCGTAATAGCTTTAGACCGCAGCCCAAAGCAAAGGTGATCCAAACAAAACATCCTGTGTTGCAGTGATTGACCTATAGATGTTCTGTTCAAATGTGATTGTTGTTTCACTTCCTTTTTTGTGGGCTAGCGACGAGCTACGCTGACACCAGGCTATCAATCACCCATGCCACTTACCGGCGAACGTTTGGGTGGGCATTGGTTCAATGCCTCTTGGGTTTTAGCGATGCAAAGCATCAAATCTTAGTGAAGGACCACGGCGATGAACCAGCTGTGACAATCAGCGTGCTTGGGTGTATGCCAGGCAACATGGAAAGGCAAAACATACAGTTGCTGCGGTTTTATCATGTGTCCTAACCATTTGCCATCTCAATGAGAACAAACGCATCCATTAGGCAGTATCCTTGTTAACTGGTTTGTGTTGAGTTGAACGATTCAGTTCTGAAGGTGAACCATCAGTGAAGTCTGCGCATTGCATTTGTGGACACTATGATGTGAAGCTCACATAGTATGATGATATGGAAATCATGCGCAGGTTCACCAGGCCGTTTGGACATCCATAGATATTCGAAACGGACTTCCATTTTCTGATTGCAATGACTCTGAAAAATCAAGTCAGTTGTTGTCTTGGAAACCACTTGCTTTGGAAAAAACCTAAAGCCATTCTGACACTCAAAGTAGGTGTGTGCGTGTAAGTGTGCCATCTTCAGTATGGGGAAGCGGGTTGGCAAGCGGGCTGTGTTGCAAGCAGCCAAAGCCAGAGCGCCGGACCTTGGTGCCATCCCGAAGTTGAAGTTCAGGGACGCCAAGAAGATGAGCATCCTTGCAGGATTGAGGATGCTTAGAGCACCAGCCGTCCCTTGATCAGCATGTGGCAGCGCCCTGAAACAAACAAAAGTATCTTGATAGAGAAGGGGATAGGAAAGGGTGGTGTGAGTCCTGGATTGTTATACATTGTTGAAACGTACATGAATGAGGTTCATGTGTAGGAAGGTGAAGAGTTGGAAGGAAACCAGTATCCTCAGGGAACACATGTCAGCCTGTGGTTGTTTGTGACTTGTTTGATGTACTACTAGATCTCCAAATCCATATTGGTTTGAACAATAATCATTTGTTTCAAGGATACTTCCAAAAGGATTTATATTGGTTTTGTGTTCTCCATTAAAAAAAAAAAAACATCGCAGGGACAGACCCAGTAAACAAATACATATCCATCCGTGTGCAACCCAAATGCAAAACACCAATCAGCACTTCAGGTCATTGCATTGCTGGTTCACGGCATCTTTTCAATGCCGAACTTGCAGTTCGGACCAAGCCACGAGCTGGACCATTTGGAACTCTTCGCTGGGGAGTGCAGCGTCACTCGCGGTGAGTTCGAGGATCAAGTGTTGGGGGGGGGTAAACCCTGGAAGAACTAACCACTGATAGTTCGATAGCTTACAAATCTCAATTTAACCAAAGAAATGCACCCCATAAACAATCACAAAATCTATGTTCCCTGCAGGCAGGTCGGGGTGATGCAGTGGCCTTGGATGTGACGCACCACCCATCCCACGATATGACTACGGATACTGGCTTTGTCAGCACACTGTACCACGCGTGCTGCCTCCGTCCAGGTGCTGGCATGCTTGCTGCACCAGTATGTTCAAGCTTTGTGTTTGTGACTCTCTACTGATTTAGTTTTATTCTTCCTAAATTCCTCTTGGTTTGGTTGCCCAAAAATACCCTTGGAAAATATTCCCCGTTTCTATTTACCATACGAGTGGCCTCGGGACTTGAAGGATCCGGAGGGTATTTTTGGGCAACCCAACAAGAAAAGTAAGATTTATTCTTTGTTGATAAACAATGGTAATTATTCAACCTGCTTTGAATAAACGATGTTCTTTGGCGAGTCCATCCAAGACTGGTCACCGGAGAAGCATGCGCAAGGATATTCGGGGCTCTGAAAATCCGAAAACAAATTTGTTGGTTGAGTTGGGGTGATTATTGCATTCAAAGACCAACCCATGTACTTTGAAACACCGTCCAACCCATGTTCCAATCTCTCAACATATCCCTCAAAGTTCAGATTGACATCATGACCTCACCGGCCACGGCTTAGGAATTCCGGGACGGCACGGCGGACCCTCACCAATCCACTTGGACAAGAGAAATACGAGTCAGTATTGACTGGCAACAGGCTGTGTGCCCGGACGTTGGTGGTGGCGTGGATATGCGCTGCAATTTCAGCCTGGTGGATCATCGAACAACCGCAGAATTCCAGTATGGAGCGTCATCCATGTTTCCAACACCTACTGGCTGCGTTGGATGTATACCGGCACAGGCTTTGCATGAAGTCATACGGAGGATCATCCCAGAAACCCACATGGCTCTATAGTAGTATCTTGTCATATCTTTTGGTGCTTTCCAAAACATGTGTGGTGATTGTGTTGGGTGACAACATCTGAACATCAATTTGGTAATTCAATACACCGCCATTGATCCTAAGTGTTCCTATGCGAATCGTTTTCCTCAATCCCTTCATGAAAGAACGCACTGGAAAAACATTCATAATGTGAAGATGTCTTTAAAACAAGTTTGTTCAAGATGTCAACCATTGCTCACAGTATGCGCATGCTGTCAACCAAACAAGGTCAAACAAGCCAATCCAAGGCTGTGATGAAATTTCAGAGCTGGAAGAGTTTCAACCACGTGTAGCTTCTGCGGTCGAAAGTGTTGCTCTCGTGGACCACTACGTGGATGGCAGTGGGAAGGTTCGAATCAAGGGCAATTCCAACTTGAAGCGATCGCAGAGTTACCCATTAGGGTCTCTAAGCTGAATTTAACAAAACAAAATGATAAGTTTGGTGTTTTCTGGCGTCCCATCATGGTTCCTACAGCCAACAGCCAATGGTTCTGACGCTTGCTGCCCAGGTTTGGCCGTGCTCTCGCCCGTCTTAGAACCCGGCATCAGCTGAAGAAGCGTCGGGAAGCCATGGCCCTCATCCGGGAGCGTGTCAGAAAGTTCAAGGGTGTAAAGAGATACACAACCAAAGACAATCTTTGGATCAAGTGTGCTAATCTCAAGCCCATCTTGGAATATCTTGCTGTTTAGAGCGCAAGATGGCAGTTGCATCCCAATTTGTGTTCGCTATGTGGGTGATTTGGTTCCCACAAAGTGGATCACCGTTTCATAGATGTGATGGGCGCCGCTGAAGCAGCAAAAGCTTGGGGCAGGTTCCCCCCAGTGATGGGTGCGACTGACCATCAAAGAATGAGTTACCCCGGTTCATCCATTGGCATCCATATGGGGTACAGGTTCCAGCATATGCGTGGATTAGAAAAAAGGGTCCCACTAGCTATGCTGCTTTTTCTAATGAAAATAGGGGCCCTTATAGTGGGACCATTTTGGGGGAATTCGGTCAAATTGGTAAGCCCAAATCCCCAAAAGTAAGTGTTTGATCTAGGGTATAGCCCCTGGGGGCCATTCAAATCCGCAGCTTCCTTTGGAGCCACATCGCAACCAACCAGTTGATAATTGGGTATATGTGTGTGGCTTGGGCAAACATCCCCCTTCCAAAGAATCAGCTGAACACGATAAATCTATAGTATTGTTTCCCGATGTCTTGGTTTCCATCCCAATGCTGCCTATATGTTGGAGCGGCAGTGATATGAAATTGTTCATGTTAAAGATATTAATGATGGTGGTTACTGAAAATGTGTGTGTTGCAAAGAAATTGTTTGCTGAAACTGGTTCTGATGTTTCCCCAGCCAGTTGGTCCTTGAAGGTGATCCTGAGCGCCCACACCCGGCATGCCAGGCTGATATGGGAAGATTGGTCCTGAAGAAGCACTTGAAAGGTGCGATTTCCCCCTTGCCAGCCTGCAGCCTGGGGTCTCTCATGATTTTTTACTTGTTTTTCCCAAAAGTGCCCAAACTCAGCCACTTCTGGGAGAGAACTCAGCCGCTTCTTGTGCAGTATAGCCGCGATTGGGAGATGGGGTCATTTCCCTTACTTATCATGAGGGTATGCAAACATTGGTTGCGCTCATTCAACCAATACTTCTTCATTCAGCCGCTTCTTGCAGTCATTCAGCCACTACTTACCCATTCAGCCACTTCTCATTCAGGCAGCCACTACTGGGACATTCAGCCACTCCTGGTATGGTTTGATGTAAACAATATAGATGTTCTATATATGTGATTTCATTGTCTATATAGATATTCTTTCTTCTTTGTTGGTTGCACTTCGCTCAACAGCCATCCGGTTGCCGCTGCTCGATCAATCCACCAGAAGTCCTTTTACTTCTCTTTCGAGCGACCCAGCCTGTCACAATGGCCAAAGCGAAAAGCAAGAAGCCCAGCAAGAAGTCTGAGAAGGCGTCAAAGGAGAAAGCTGGAGAGAAGAAAGATTTGAAGAAGGTTGAAAAATCTAAGATGAAGAAAGCGAAAGATAAGACTTCAAAGACTGACAAGCAAACAGAGAAGAAAGGCAAGAATCCGGAGAAGAAGGCAGCTAAGGAAGTGAAGGAGGTAGAGAAGAAGGCAACCAAAGAAAAGAAGAGCCGAGCATCTGCCCAAAGTACTGCGAAGCATGGGGACAGACAAGATGATCCAAAGAAACAGAAAGTGACCATTGACCCGGTCCCCAAGACAATAGAGGAGAAGAGCTTGCAGCTTGCGCTGCCAACCCATCGCCTTTCTACAAAGACTTCGCCAAAGCAAAATGCAGGAATTACCACGCCACCTGCTCGCAGCCGACCTTGTGCCAGCCCTACAGCTGCTTCTTCCACCAGTTCTTTCAAAAGCACGCCTATCTTTGACAACTTGGAGGAATGGAAGGAGGAGGCGAAGAAGAAAGGACTGAGCTTGGAGGCTTATATGGAGGAAATGTCGAGGATTGAATTGGAAAACCACCTGGAAGAACACATGCAGCGGCTTCAACTGGAGAATCAAGTCGCCCAGAAGGATGAAGAAACAAAGAATGAAGAAACAAAGAATGAAGATGAGAAGGAGGCAGACGATGATGAGGAGGAGGATGAGGATGCTGTCTCCGATCTGTCAAGTGACAGTAGCAGTGATGATGGTTCCTCATCTGACACCAGCCAGGACGGAGAAGAAGCTGGTGATGATGATGCCTCCATCGATGGAGAGGAGGCAGAGGAGGCAGAGGAGGGAGATGCGGATGAGGATGACATCGATACAAAGGTTGCAGAAGCTTCCATTGAGCAGCTTGACCCAAGCAATGAGAAGACGAACGAAGATGAAAAGCAGGAGGAAGAAGGAGCGGGAAGTGCAGCAAAGGAAGAGAAGACTCCGTTGGAGAAGACCGTCGCAGAGCAGAAGGAAGGGTCTGGCAAGTTTGCAAATGCAAACAGCATCTTAGCTACAAACACATTTGCAACACAACTTGATTGATGTACATGTTAGTTTGGCAAAAGGGTTCCGCACATGTTAGTTTGGAAAGCCAATGACTCTTCTTCTTACACCTGCTGCCTCCTACATCATTTTCATATCATCTTCATGCCCCTTCCCACTGCATTGATTGATCCTTGCGGCGGTGCTTTTGAAAATGAGGTAAGAGCCATAAGGCCGAGTGGGACAAGTTCAATCGTCAATGCCTCGATAGAAAGAAATTTCCTCAAAGCCTTGCCAGCCATGTCTTGCGGGACAAACTAGATGTCTTTCGCTCATGGCTTGAAGCTGGTGGAAGCTGGGATCAGTAGCTAAGCTGCAATGTGTTTTCAGTTCTGAACTTTGAATCTATTGCCAATTTTGTGTCAGTACAGCACTGCGACCACAAACAATGATCAACCCATTTGCAGTGGATCTTCCTTTGACTACTCAATTATGTTTGGAACATTCACTGTGCACCTATACCTTTTTTCTTTAGTGGCACACCGCCACACCTGATTACTGTCCACAGCACTTCTGAAACCGCGCCTTCACATGCAGCTTCGTCTTTTGCGATGCTCCAACCTGAGGGTGGAAGTTGTCTTCAAAAGGAAAGTTGAGAAGATCACCACGAACCGAAGGGAGAGGGAAGGGCTCAAAGCTCGCCAGATCCATGAAAAGTATCCAAAGGAGAAGGCAGACCAGTTGATCCAGAACTTACGATCGAAAGGATTATGGTACTGGGATCCTGATTTCAAAGGTGATGAAGAGGACAGCATCGGGCACTACTGTGAAGCCATCATTTTCATACGGTATGTTCTTTCCTATATCTTGTGTTATAGAATTCTCCAGTGAAGTCACTCCACACACATGCATGGCTTCGTGATGCATCGAGTCAAGACCAATCCAGGAATCCAATCCACCTTCAAGTGACCAACCAATTCCGTTCCATATAGGTAACACTCATTCGATGGGGCGTTCTATTTCGTAAGAAGTCCAAAGAAACCGTACATCTTGCAGCCTGCAGGAGATCTTCTACTATGTCAACAATGGAGACAAGATGAGGACTGATGATCGGGTCAAGGACAGCTCCGAGGTCAACATCCGAGATGCTGGCAACCAGGAGCTTGCTGACAGCCTGCTGGGAGATGAAGGGCCGTTGGCGGCTGGAGTTCAACCAGGTGCCAGGGTGGCCAACGAGGCTGGCGAGAAGGCCTTGATTGAATCCATTACCGACAGTACCAATGCTGAGAAGGTTAAGCCCAAAAAGACCAAAGCTGAAAAGACCGAGAAAGCGGAGCCAACCACTTTTGAAGAGCCCCTAGCCTTAACATTAGTGACTGGATGGGCTACAACGTTTCCCCCAGAACTTGGACTATATTAGTTAGGGTTCAACCGTTCATTCATGCACCTGTTCCCACGGCTCACAGCTATTCAGCATAATAAGCAATCGGCAAACTATTCAACCATATGACTTTCCCAATCAAGAACTAAAGTAGCGGGTAAACGGTTTGAGGTTTGGTTCATTCCCGGATCTCCGTTGCTCAGGATCTTGACTTCAAAGATGACGGATGCTTTGAAACATGGCGCAGACGCCAGGAAATACTCGATAGCCATTGGGGGCTTGGAATACTCTGGGGACCTGGTGGCCAAATTGCTGGCTTTCAGCACGAAAATGGAAACGGTCTACAAGTGCCTCCAAGACCTCAAGAACCAAAAGATTTCCGATGAGTCGCGCTACCAGAACCACTTCCAGCTCATCGATGACAAGCTTGCTTGGTACACCAAAGCTGAGGCGCTTCATCTTTAGTTGGTGGAATGGGTTGTTGTTTCGACATTTGCCTTCAAAACTTAATCGAATCAAAACTGATTGAAGTTTGAGAATGGCTTCAGTGGTGTTGATGTGGTCACAACCTAGTGTGGAAATGGTTGACAATTATAATTATAATGTTTGAAAGTGTCCCGAAACCTTTTCCAAAATTTGCAGTCGCACACATTGATCACAAACGAACATCATATCTTAAAAGAACATGTGTGCCCAATTGCCTGCGCTGGTGCCAGGCAGCAGCGAAGGCCTTGCAAAGTGGACTGAATCCCAAGCCGAAGAAGAGAGCAAAGAAAGACAAGAAAGAAAAGGACAAGGACGAGAAATGAGGATGCTAGGGGACAGCAGGATGAACTTTCTGCTGAGTAGGGTGCCTAGCTATATGTTACAGCTGTTGCAGGGTAGCAGCTTGGGAGGAAGTTGCAACACTGTACTACAAGCGTATCAACCACCTCATTGTCATTCTATGTCATTCTGTACGGACGGGTTTTCCCCTCTAGCTGCCTGCAAGCTGTGCGTCTTTTCCACGAAAGAACCTGAGAGAACAGGGATCTCGCTTTGAGCTACAGCAGTGATAGTTGGTCGGCAACCTGGGGTGCAATCGTTTGGATGGGGTCTCGCTACACATCAACGATCGATAAAATGTTAGCATATCCACCCCCAACTTTGATTGTCCATCCGAGACTCGCCAAATGAATTGCTTAGACATTTTGATGCTGGCCCAGCATTGCTGATGTGCACATTGATGCGGGGTTGCTTCGGAAAAAGTCTAACCATGTGGAATTTTTTAGGTGCTCTCACTTAGCCACTATGATCCAGTCATGGCCCAACTCATTCAACGTATTCGCACATGATGTGTATGATTCCATCGTGTGATGTACAGTATACATATTTTCATGATTGCTGAGGGATCGGGAATGAAAGCACACTTGGATTCCCCCACGCAGGTGTCACTCAACCGAGTGGGCGACATCATCGTGAAAGGCTGGGCTGTGACTGAGGGCTCGCACTTCTCAACCCACCAGTTCAAAAAGATAAAGCCATCCAACTCTCCTTTTGTCAGGCTGATCCCCTATGACCAACTGCCGAGATGCGAGACTGCTGACACTTACATTCGTGCCCCAACTACACTTATCATGGTGTGGCAATTGATTCAATCGCTGGCTCTCTTCCCGATGATGATAGGGGTGCCATATTAGCAGGACAGTTGTTTCTCTTTGCCCCCAAAATTCACCAGGCGGTTATTCAAGTTTACTTGGAACAGTGTGGTTCGTGTGTTTTCTCCATGCCTGTTTTTCTACCAGCCTCCTTTCCCTCAAGGTATGCTGGGCTCTGGACGGGCCAATGTGGCCGAAATCTGCGACCTAGCCAGAGCAAACGTCGCAGATGGTTTGCCGAGTCAAGCGCTGAAAGCGTTTGGATCTTTGGGAGCGAATGGTGTCTACAGTGCCAATCAGGAACGTGATTTGCACAACTGGCTCCATAGTCTGTACGGAGTGGATCTTACTACCTACAAGGCAAGAATGAATTTGACGGTATCCTGACTCAACATGCGAAACTATTATGTTGATGTCATCTTTTTCTAGTATTGGTATGATGGTGTTCAGCATTGCCCCAAAATTGTTTGCCTGCAATTATTTGTCTAAATCATTATGGGCTTACAGCTTGTTTTTCATCTACCTTAATCTTTCTCCTTCCATTTCATCAACTCTCTATCTACTTATTTTGGTCTCCCTATCTAAGTCTCTCTCTTTTTTCTTTCTCGTTGCTTCTGTCTATTTCTATCTTCCTTTCCTTCCTGACTATCTTGATCTTCTTGCTGCTCTGTCTCCCCCGGCCTGATGCCAAGGCTGGCCATTCCAAACGTCCTGAGCCGACCGAAGTTCCGATCCTACTCCCTCATGAAATCGTGGATGCACTGCATCGAGCTGGGCCGGTGCAGGTCAGGGCAAAAGTTGTTTGTTTGGGGTATGTGCGTGCGTCGTGCTATAATGAGGCTTTTGGTTCATGGGTTCAACAAAAACATACCAAAACCAATAGACCCAACCTTGTGACATTGACCCTGCAGTTTCATCGTTCAATGACGGGCAACCGGAGTACATCCAGCATCAAGCAGTTCTGGCAACATTGCACGGGTTTGGATGAGTGGCGAGACCATCCATTCTTGGATGATCCTGATCTTTGGGGTCGCACCATGGTTGGGATTAGTAATGTGTTTATTTCTGCAACCCATCAAATAATTACGTGTACTTGTTATTTACATACATGTGGTTGCTGCTGATCAAATCAAGGAACTATACCTTTGTGCCTCCATGTGGATGGAGCCGAGTCCTATTCAAACAGCGAGTATATTTGTTGGAGTTTATGCTCTATCCTTGCAACAGATACGGTCCTTGATACCAAGTTCCCCATCTTGATCTTACCTCATGAAAGCATGCAGTCTGAATCGGTCCAAAGTGATTGCGTGGAGTCTGAAGTGCTTAGCAACAGGCACCTTTCCAATGACAGGTGCTTTTGGGGAGCCGCTGACTGCTGACCATCTCAAACCCAATGATCGACCGATTTCTGGCGGGTGGAGAGCTGTGTATTTTGGATTCCGTGGGGATGAGAAGGCCCGCAAAGAAGCCCATAGTTTTTGCAGGTCATACCAACACGCGAAGGTGTGTATCAATTGCTTCGCACAACGTGTCCACAAGGATTATGACCCATTGCTGAACTACAAAAATTTCAGCAGAACAGCAGCCTATCGAATGACCAGGTTGAGTTCCTAGGAAAGAATCCAAACATGTAAGCTGTATAGTTTTTTATATTTGCAGTGATGTCCTTCGCTCACCATCTCGCTTTATATACATAGGCCACTAATAGGAAAACATAATGCTGGGAGACCACCAATGGGCAAAATGGTTCCTCTCCTTTCTGCTGCGTCCCAGCTGTCCTCTCTGAGGCTTCGAGGACTACCTTCGAGGTCCAGGACCTCATTCGGTTTGGTGCGTGGTCGATGGCTTCAAGCTGAAAACTGCATTTCACGATGTGATGCATGTCATTTTTCTGGGGACATGTCGTGACCTCTATGCCTCTTCGCTTGGCTTTTGGTTACGGCAGGGCTTTTTTGGAGAGGGGCCTATTGAAGAAATAAGCTCCTGATCTTTTCTGAATCTATGCGAACAGAATGCAAACGGCAAAAGAACCTTGGCACATGTACTATTACATACATATGTTTATATATGTATATATATATATATTATGTATACTTATACATCTACATGGGCATGTAAATGAATGCATACGTATATATGAAAATATTGATATAGACAGAAATTCGCACTATCACTAGAACCATCACAAAGGGACCCAAACATTTTACAATCTCTATGTTTGCAATTTCGGGGTATGGAAGAAAACCTTTTTTGTACAGTGCGGCTTTCCACAAGTAAGGATCCGCATAGCAGTCAAACGATTCACGCTGGCCAACACTGGGTTGGAGAAAGCAACCGAGTATCCAGAGATGGGAAGCAGCTTCAAGGCATGTTTCATGAAGAGCGCTCTCTGGTATTTTTCCAAAATCTCGATTGAGATTGCTGAGAGATTTCCCACCGATACTCGCACATGAAATGGCATGTGTTTTTTTGTTGGTGATACCCATATAGCATATGATGCGTAGCCTTGCACGCTGTTTACAGCATGGATAAAACACATTCCGAACACCGGTCCCAACTTCAGGAGCCGATGCTGCGACTGATTGCTGTGTGCATCTACAGCCTCTACATGGCCATCTACATCATGGATCACTCGGACTTGATCATGTCCCGAGGTGACGCAGAAGAAACTCGCTGAATCCATGTCATCCCACAAACTATGTTGAAATCCAATTTCACCAACAATGCCATAATGTATTTGTAACTGCCCCCATACTTTACCAAACGGGAAGTTTCTAAACTCTAACTCATGGTGTTCATGGAAGGCTTGGGGTTTGGTAGTTTTGTTATGTTTTGTTTCTATTTGGGATGATCCCATTGTTCGGGGTGGGCTCTCCACAACCAACCCTGAATCACGGTTGGGTCAAATGATGATACTCCCAACAAGAATGCAACCCCAAGACCGGTTTGATTTTTATAAAGATGTTCAACGGTCTACCCAGGAATGCTAATGGGTAAAGATATCAACCCTTCTTCTCCCTGATCCAAACGGATTGAGGACGTGGCAAAGCACTTGGAGATGCACTTGATCTCATGGCAGTTCCTGGCAGCTCAGAGTGAAACTCTGGGTCTGCATTTGTTTAAGATCAGGCCTAAGCATCATTATACAGACCACATAAAAGATGATGTTTCGCGAACGTCTTTGAACCCTTTGAAAGTCATGGCTTGCTTCGCAGACGAAGCATACCTGGGGTGTTTGAAACGTTTGGGTGTACAGTGCCACCAAACTACCATGATCTTTCGGTTGTACCAGCGCTACATTCTTTTTCTTAGCCTGCGCTGGCAAAATTCCAAATCTTGATCACACCGTCGTGGGGCAATCGACGCAAAACAACTGAGACCCCTGCCTTTCATGCGAGGCGAGGCAAGTGGAGCAAAGCAGCCCAGAACGGGGCAAGAAGCAATGTTCAAGCAATGGTTTGGTTGGTAGTCTAAAGTGGTGATGATGCTGGGCGATTACGTTTTCAATCCCAAACCATATCAGTATAATGACCTTGGTGATTGAAGGTGCCCAACTTTTATCCATCCCCGAAATTGTTGGAATAACCGGTGGCTTGGTTGGCGGTATGGGTTTTTATGGTTGATCAAAAAGTTGGGCCCACTAATGGTGCAGTATTGATGGGGCAACCTTTCAGGGAATCACCTTTCAATTTCGAGCCATCATTTAGAACGGCCAGCGGTGCGGGCATGGTGCGGTGGCTTTCCAATCGGTTCTCGCAAATTCATGGCATGGCTGCATGGGTGTTTCTTTTTTACCGACCAAATATTTTCAATGGCCAACATTTGACCCATAGAATGCGTCCATTCAGTTTTGGTGCGGGGGATTCATTTTGATGGCCAACTTTTATGACAGCTCATTGTGGTTGAAGGGTCGGCGCTAGAACCCCTTATCAGTCTTATGTTCACTGCCCCAAAAAACACGTAGCCCTTCATCATCATCACCATCATCATATCAATATCCGCACCGCATGTTATTTTCATTCATACATACATACACACACACATATATATATATATAAATTATATATTTAAAGATGTATGGATAAAGTTTCCTATGCCTAGCTGGTTGCTTAAGATTCCTACAGTGCAACCGGCTAGGCATTGCGCGCAAGTGTTCCAACATGCGCAGCCATTTGCTCAAAAGAAACAAATGTAGCTCCTATTTTTCTGCGAACAATTTGCCGAGGCAAACCTTTTGCAGATAGGATGCAGGCTGACGACCAATAGTATAGCAATGCTTTGCGACCAGGTCAGGGTGACAAACCCTGTCATGCGCAGGCTTGAAACGCCAATGCAGGTTATCAGCCCAAGCCGCTTGGCAACCAGAATATGCGCTGATTCAGCGTGACTCCATACGCTCCAGATGTAACCTCAACGCACCAGGTGAAACCCTAACGCCCCAGGTGAAACCCTAACGCTCCAGATGTAACCCTAACGCTCCAGGTGAACCCCTAACGCTCCAGGTGAAACCCTAAAGCAATTCCATCCTTTGTGCAGACTCGCAAAACTTTTTGTGTACATAGCAAGTGTACACAGGATGTGAAGAGGTTCACTATAGGAGACAAAGTCATTCCTGTTGTCATTGCCATTGGCTGCTTGTTTTTCCAATTGGCTTCTCTCAGATTCAAATCTAACCCGAGCGCTCTAGATGTAACCTCAACGCCCCAGGTGAAACCCTAACGCCCCAGGTGAAACCCTAACGCTCCAGATGTAACCCTAACGCTCCAGGTGTAACCCTAACGCTCCAGGTGAAACCCTAAAGCAATGCCATCCTTCGTGCAGACTCGCAAAACTTTTTGTGCACATAGCAATTGTACACAGGATGTGAAGAGGTTCACTATAGGAGACAAAGTCATCCCTGCTGTCATTGCCATTGGCTGCTTGTTTTCCAATTGGCTTCTCTCAGATTCAAATCTAACCCGAGCGCTCTAGATGTAACCTCAACGCCCCAGGTGAAACCCTAACGCCCCAGGTGAAACCCTAACGCTCCAGGTGAACCCCTAACGCTCCAGGTGAAACCCTAAAGCAATTCCATCCTTTGTGCAGACTCGCAAAACTTTTTGTGTACATAGCAAGTGTACACAGGATGTGAAGAGGTTCACTATAGGAGACAAAGTCATTCCTGTTGTCATTGCCATTGGCTGCTTGTTTTCCAATTGGCTTCTCTCAGATTCAAATCTAACCCGAGCGCTCTAGATGTAACCTCAACGCACCAGGTGAAACCCTAACGCCGCTCCAGGTAAAACCCTAACGCGCCAGGTGAAACCCTAACGCTCCAGGTGAAATCCTAAACCAATTCCATCCTTTGTGCAGACTCGCAAAACTTCTTGTGTACATAGCAATTGTACACAGGATGTGAAGAGGTTCACTATAGGAGACAAAGTCATTCTTGCTGTCATTGCCATTGGCTGTTTGTTTTCCAACTGGCTTCTCTCAGATTCAAATCTAACCCGAGCGCTCTAGATGTAACCTCAACGCCCCAGGTGAAACCCTAACGCCCCAGGTGAAACCCTAACGC
>VSDK01000037.1:49615-68368 GCA_009767595.1 Symbiodinium kawagutii
TGCCGTCATCGTCGGGGGTGGCTGTGGTCAAATCGATGGCGGGGGGCTGCTGCGACATGAGGACGAACCAGAGGGGGAACGCAAACCGTCCACAAGCCAAAGGGAGAAGTCCACTGGGTGCACGAGAAGTCCACTGCCGGGTTTGGATTTTTGTTGTGGGTTGCCCGTCCCCACTTTTTCTTGATTCTCTCTCTTTTTGTTACGAGGCCTGCTGTTTTTTTTTTTTGCCCCGGTGAAACGTGAGCTATTTTTATACTGGCCAGCTTCCAGATGTGCCAATGGCGCAACTGTTTCTTACGTGGTTTCAGGCTCCACGGGACACGAAATCCAAACTACGGAGTGGAAATATCAATCTTGCTAATTGCGGTGAGCAGTTGGACTGCCTCAATGTTGGGTAGCAAAAGGATCAAATTTTCCTGGCATCAAGATGCGCTTTATGTTTGATCACACGGTCCGTGTGATTTGGTTTACATGATTGTGGCAGATTTTTCTAATTTGTCCCCGATTCGCGTCATGAAGTTGAGTGTTCAGTGACAAAATGTCGTCATTCACGACAACAAATTGCGGGCCTCAAGAACCCGTTCCGACATCCAACATACGCATACAAAATTCTATCAATTTTCCCGTTCCAACCGTGCAAGATTTCGTGCCAAGGGTTAGACCAATCCAAAATTGCAGGAGGAGTGACCACCATACGTAACAGCTTTCGAAACAGGACATCCATGCGGCATAATTCGGATTGATAAACAGCGCGATGCCCTGCACCGAATGCAGCGATGGGGGTGATGACACGATCAAAGAAATGTAGCCGATCCCTAACATGAACCTTCTTGTCGCAAAGGACCCCCTGGTGTGCAAAGAAAGCCCGAGAAGGTGCTTGAAGGTGCTGATGCAAATCGAGGGAACTGCGGCCAGAACGTCCAATTCTGTGAAACAATCTCCATTTTTGTGGAACGATGACGACTGCTATGATGCAAGGCAATATGACGCAAGGCAAACTCTGCAATTTTTTGAGGCGCAAATAAGGTTGAACGTCGTTAAGTGATTTAAGTGGCCTCGTCATCTGATGGCAAATTCTGTGAAACGATGACGATTGTTTTGATACGATGACAATTTCCATGCAACGATGAGAATTTCTATGCATGATATGTGGCCTGCAAAGCATAATTGGCATTTTTTCGAAGCCGGCAAGGACGAACTGTGATACACTGACAGCCTTTCTGAACGATGACCCCGTTTCTGAAACGACGACACCTTTCTTTGAAACCATGACAAATTCTTTGTAGCGATGACAACTTGAATTACATGCCGCCTGCGAAGCCACATTTGCTTTTTTTTATTAACGCAGGTAAATGGGAACGTTCTTACGTGGCACCATGATACGATGACAATTTCTGTGAAACGATGACAACTTCTCCGCAAAAATGACAATGTCTGTGAAGACGAGTGAAAGCAAGTTGGCAATTCTCCAGGGAGCAAGTAAGCACGAAGGTTTTTAGTTGGCCTCGCGATCTGCTGACACTCTCTCCGCAACGACGGCAATTTGATTGAAACTATGACCACTTCTTTGATACGATGACAACTTCTTGAAACGATGACAGCTTCGATGATTTGTGGCCTGAAAAATGTTTGCAGCTCCTTCCGGCGAAAGTGCACACAAACGCTGTTAGTCGGCCTTGCGATACAATGACACTTTGTTGAAACGATGACAACTGCTCCGAAATGACGACCACGTTCTCTGAAACCATGACGCCTTCTGTTTAACGATGACGCCTTCTTCGAAACGATGACAATTTCCACCATCTGTGGCCAGTAAAGCCATAGTTGCCATTTTTTTGGGCCACCTGATAATGTTCGGGTTTACCTGCTTCCATAATCGTTTCAAAGACGCCCTCACTGTATCACAAGGCCACCCAAATATGTTCCTGCGCACGGGTTTCGAAATGAATTGCCAATCTTGCTTCGCAGGCTACATATCATAGATGCCGTCACCGTTACCGGGAAGTCCTCATGGTATCAAAGTAGTTGTCATGGTTGCCAAAAAAATTATCATCGTTTCCAAGACGTTGCCATCATATCACAAGGCCACGCAACATTTTTTTACCAGTTTGTAAATGAATTGCGCTTCCGGCTTTACTGGCCACATATGGTACAGGCTGCCATCGTTGCAGGGCAGGCGTGATCGTTTCACAGACGTTGGCATCGTTTCCACAAAACGTTGTCATTGTTCGAAAGATGTTGTCAGTGTATCACGGGGCCACCTGATAACGTTTGTGTTCACTTGCCCCCAAGAGAATTGCAAATCTGGCTTTGCCTGCCACGTTTCACAGAAATTGTCACCATGCATACAACTTGTCATTGTTCCAAAAAAAACATGGTTTTAAAAAAATTGTCGTCGTATCACGCGGCCACCAAAAAAATGTTCACCGGCTTCCATGAAAATTGCGAAAATGGTTTCGCGGGCGGCATAGCATGGAAGGTACAACTATAGTACTTAAGTCACATCAGGCGGGAAAAGTCACATCTTCCCAATGGCACGGCCTCATTTACAAAAGTCACATCAGGTGGGGGGAAGTCACATCAGTTGTAGGAAAACCTGCTGGCACGGCCTGATTCAGGCATATACAGCAACATGGGTGAAAATAGCCGAAGCATTGCGCACAGCAATGATTTTGATGATTTTGATCCAATATTAGGCCAATTTTGGCTGCAAATCCTCATGGCACAGCCGCAATAAGTCTGCACATGTTTTTTCCCGACCAAAATGGAAACCCAATGGTGCAGCCTCACTATTCTTACCTCAAGCATAGATAAACATCATTGAATCCTACTGGCACAGCTGCGTGAGAACTCCATCGTGTTCCCATCGCCGGGATGTAAAACCCATTGGTACAGCCTCAACTTCTTCAATGTATTTGG
The DNA here is from genome assembly GCA_009767595.1 of Symbiodinium kawagutii. Lineage (NCBI taxonomy): Eukaryota > Dinophyceae > Suessiales > Symbiodiniaceae > Symbiodinium > Symbiodinium kawagutii. Next base: position 52,535 of record VSDK01000037.1, read on the forward strand.
GCCAAGGAATCAAGTAGATTTGCGCCCTACAAAGCGGGACAATGAACAAGTCTTTGTTTTGGTTGCCTCACTATCGAGCACATCCAACCCGTGAGCGCCAAACAGGGCGACCGAGACTCGTTTTTAACAGAGCCACTTCATGAAACCAGCACCAGCACCAGGCAGCAGCAGGCAGCAGCAGGCAGCAGCAGGCAGCAGCAGGCAGCAGCAGGCAGCAGCAGGCAGCAGCAGGCAGCAGCAGGCAGCAGCAGGCAGCAGCAGGCAGCAGCAGGCAGCAGCAGGCAGCAGCAGGCAGCAGCAGGCAGCAGCAGGCAGCAGCAGGCAGCAGCAGGCAGCAGCAGGCAGCAGCAGGCAGCAGCAGGCAGCAGCAGGCAGCAGCAGCAGCAGCAGCAGCAGCAAGGAATAAGCACAAGCAGCAAGCACCAATCATTAAGCAGCAAGCGCGGTGACCAAGAAAAGTATCTCTCGTGTAGCGCACGGCCGAAAAAAGAGTAGTCCAAGCATATTCAGCATTGACAAGATATATAAAATTGAACTCTCACCTGCACGCACGGCCTATTGATACGACTTCTGCAAGCTGATACGACTTAACGCTAGTAGTAGTAGGAACGTTTCAGAAAGGTGTCGTCGCGTCAAAGAAAGTGTCACGTTTTGAAGGAAGTTGTGATTGTATCAGGGAATTTGTCGTCAAATCACACAGCCACACAACGTTCGTGTTCATTGCTTCGACAACAAGAACTAATCTTGCTTCACGCCACATATCATAGAGGTGGTCATGGCTTCAAGGAAGCTGTCATCGCATCAAAGACATGCTCATGGTTTCAGGGAAGTTGCCATCGTATCTCACAGCCACCTAATAAAATAGCATTTGTGTTTATCTGCTGCCGAAAAAATTGCAGATATAGCATTACTGGCTACAAATCGTGGACTTTGGCATTTTTTGGGAAAGAATCGTTGCTTTACAGACGTGGTCATCGTATCACAACGCCATCTAATAACTACGGCATCGGCTTTCCTGAAGCGATGACAGCTTCGGTGAAACGATGACAAGTCCAATGATATGTGCGTGAAAATCATGTGTGCATGAATCGGGGAAATATTCGTGCATGAATCCCGGAGAAAACATCTGATGAACAGCTGATGTTCCATCTGCTCTTCTCTTTTTTTTTCTGCGCCCTTATCTTCTCATATCTTCTCTACTTTTCTCTTCTCTGCTCTTCTCTATTCTTCTCTGATCTACCCTACCCTTCTCTTCTCTACTTTGATTTTCTCCATTTTCTTTCCTTCGCTCCGCTGAGCACGCGAACCAAAGGATCCCGACCATCTCGACCATCCCGATCATCCCGATCATCCCGACCAAGTTTCCATATCTCCTCATTCTGCTGAGCAAGTAAAAGCCCAAGGATCTCGACCATCCCGTCCATCACGATCATCCCGACCAAGTTTCCATTCCATCTTCTTCATTCCACTTAGCACGTAAGCCAGAGGATCCCGACCATCCCGACCATCCCGTCCATCCCGTCCATGCTGATCTGGCAAAAACCATGTTGATCTGTCACGCTGATCTGGCTAAAGCCGGGTTGGCATGGGCCAGCACCATGTTGCAGCATTCCTTAAATTTTCGCATCACACGGTAGACATTTTTCATGTAAGTATATTCTTGTCGAATATGCGCATTACATTTTTGGTCTGCCTGCTGAGGTTGCCTTTGTAAGTTAGGATGACAATGGAGCACTTGATGAAATGGTTGAAACTGTTGGTTGACAACTGCATGTGACTGTGGAGCTCTTGCAATCCTCAGGCGCTTCTTCTTTGTGACAATGTTTTTGGTCTTGTTGGACTTGCCAGCGAAGGCCCCTGAAATGAACGTGGGCATATATTTTTGCAAGGTAAGTGAAGCAACATTGGTTTCAAATTGCCAATTGGGTGGGATTCGTTGAAGAAGCGTGTGAAAACTAGACATGCACAATTTGGCACAGCAAAACCCCCAAAAATGATATGAAAATTTTATTGAGAGAAATCATGTTCTCTTGCTCAATGCAAGACGCAATGGTCCAATAAATTTGTGGACAACGATCTCCGCTGCAAAACTGCGCAATGCCCTTGGAATTTGTCCACATGTCTCATACTGGGTACCCCGTACATGCAACGTAGCGCGTGGTCACGTCTCAACAGCCATGTTGTTTCCATCATTTCCTGCCATAAGGAAGGACAAGCGTTTGAGGATTAGTTCAAATAAGAACGTGACCTCCCCAAGCACAAACCATGCAGAAATGCACAGCTATTTCACGTTTGGAGATCTTAAGGTCTTCCATGCCGGCCAGGCATGCCTGCGCAAGCACCATTACTACAACATGACAGCATGATGTCACCATAACATGTGTCACCAGTTTCCTGAAAGTTTGCCTTTCACTTTTGTACATTGACATCTCCATGCTGGCAATTTCTGCAAACCAAGATTGATTTCTTAGCTGCAACAATCTGGACGCTCTTGTTTCACCCTTTGCTAAAGGCATCGCCGTTGTCCAAACACCATGGTTTTGCGCGGCTGTTTCCCAAGCATCCAAACCCATTTTTGAGCAGTTTAGATTCCGAAGCACATCATGGGCACCAAAAGAATTGACCCAAAGGGTACCACTTGAGAACGCGATACCACTTGAGACCACCTCAAATCCATTGAAATCTGGCGTCCCCTTGGCAACTGTGCAAGCTGAGGCGCCGAAATGCCGCAAGGCTACCGCTTTGTGCAGGGGCGATCCCAAGAAGTACCGGAAGGTCACCCGACGAGCGCTCGTAAGAGTTTGAATTTCCCGCCAAAATGTTGAATGCGCAACTTGGTGGCTTATATCCCAAAAACACTAGAAACCTAAGTTAGTGGGTATAAGCCATCCAGGCAACCCAGAAACAAGAGGCCTCGGAAACATCCAGCACGTCGTTTGACTGTTTCGAACATCAAAATTACCCTTTCTTCGCTTCTACGCCTGATCTCCCGTGAGGTGATTTACAAACTGTTTTCGTACTCATGTTGCTGTGTCGCCACTGGCGTGTTGGTGCACGCAGGCTACTTCGCCCTTTTGACAGCCTGAACTGATTGTTTTTGCTCGCAACTCTTTCTTCGCGACCAGGTTGCAGGGGGCATGCCGTAAACTCTTACTTGACGAACCTCAAAAAAGTTGAAGAGATCAATCAATCGCAAGTACTTAGTACTTCACACTGCCGATGCTCTTGTTCTCAATGCGCAGCCTCGAAAATCAAGCCGAAAGTCAGGCACGTAATTTGTCTACGACTCGCCACGGGGAGCTTAGCCTGCCAAGTTTTCTCGCAGAATCCACATGGATATGCACGGATGCTTGTAAATCTAAAGATGCTGGTCACGCAAGACTGCCTTGTTTGAATTCCCTTCAGTTCGTGCGAATCTGCTGAACTACAAACCCGCGCCAAGTCTTCTCTGTCCGTGTTGATCATGCTGACAAGCCATAACAGGAATCGTGTGCAAAAACACATTTGCAATAGGCTCAACTAACCCCATTGCGTGGATATTGCAACGAAACAGCTAGTTTTCCTCATAGCAAGGTTGTTCAGTACGTCGTTCGAAGGTGGCGACCAAATGTCTCTTCACAGTGCAGCACCATGGACACGAGCGTTTTAGCACTTTATGTTTCATCGTTGTCACCATGGACGGAATTCTGCCTTCTTTGGGTTTAGTTATGTTGTTTGACATGCTTTTTGCAATTGTTTTGTCTCTTTTCTCGTTTTGCAACTTTCACACGAAAAAAACATGTGCTTGCTAAGCGATCTAGTCCAAAAACTGAGATGTTCGGTACCAGCTACCGTGGCTGTCCAACATGTGATGTGAAGTCTGAAGCGCCCACGAATCTTTTTTTGCTGCTCGATTTCCAGTCGTCGGCGATCTTATTTGCGGATGGCGGTCCCGCAACCCTTGCTGGCCTGCGAGCCGTGACAAATTGGACAGCAGCGGTCACTTGTCCAGAACATGAACCAAGATCAAAAGTGGTTAAATTGATGGTCAACGTATAGTTGATAGTCAACAGGTAGTAAATCTTTAACAGAAAATAGATAGTTACTATATAGCTTCTAGGCAATAGCTCTCAGCATGGTTTCAGTCAATAGATGGTTGACAATTGATAGATAAGTGATTAATAGTTTTCTATAATATCTGGAATGTTTGACCCAGATGACAATAATGCTTAAACATTTTTATTGGAGGCTTACCTCACTTAATTAAGCTATGTGTCGTAGATATCCTGAGAGCGGTTTGTGAACCACATTAATCAACTATTGGAGGTAAACAATTTAATTAAGCTATTAATGAATGGTGTGTTAATGCAAAAATCTACCATCCATAGTTTTGTCAACCACATCAATCACTCTGACGATCAACTCATCACCGTAAAGGTGTCTTGGGTCACCAGTGTGTGCGGTGGGACAGCCCAGCATCATTCTTGCCCTGACTTCCCGAAAAAGAACAAAAAGGAGGCTCTGTGCATCAATGGCGAATCAAAATTTGGGGCTGAGGTCAGGAATGGCTATGGGTCAATATTAACCATCAGTTTTATAGGGGATAATAACCAACAATAATAGGGAAAACAATGGTGAATGATAGGGGAACCAGTGGTACAGGGTTTTGACCCACTGCCAAATAGTTGCTCAATGGTTACTTATCATGGTTAATTGGATCACCAATCAATGGTTAATCATCATTACCATCAATGGTTAATCATCATGTTTACTCAATGCTTAATCGGATGATTGTAATTTACATGATTAACTAGATGAATAAAATTTATTGGAATTCAGTCATGGTTAATTACCGTCATACAAAACAAGTACTGACAAAGAATGACATGTTGGTAGTTGATGATGGTAGTAAACATCAACGGCAAGTTCATTATCATTTTTCCTCAACTACCAACACCAAGGTCCTATCAATTTATCAATTTAATAGTGATAATACAATTAAAGTGATGTTTACTCACACGGCAAGTTCATGAAGTAATCAGAATGCTTCATCAATTTATCATTGGTCCATACACCAAGGTCCCCAACGTCCCCAGACCCTGTCGGAATATTTCCCAAAATCGGACTTGGGACCTGCGCTCAGCTTCGGTGCCAGGTTGCCCAGCTATGCCGAAAAACAGCCGGAAAAATGATGACCGCAAACCCAAGCGATGGTGCTTTCTCAGGCCGTAGCCCCTCTGTATGATCCATGACGAACCAACCATTCTGGTACTGATAATAGTACCAGATAACAGCCAATCATCTATGAGTAATTGGTTATTCTATTAACAACCAATAGATAAGTGATTGATGGTTGGTTGATTATCATAAGTGATTGATTGTTATCTTTTCGGTAATCTTAATAAAGTGATAATTGACTAAGTATCAATCACTTATGATAATAAACCACCCGTTTTTTGGGGTCCCTTCTTTTAAGAAGCCAGCACATATCAAAACACCAAAAGGACAGCGTCTGTCCTGCCTCTTGGTAGGACTTGGTGATCTGGGCGGCATACTCTTTCAGGCCAGAAACATCTGGAGACGGGAGACCCGATGCCTGCTCCAAGGACATTGGCTCCCCTTCAGGATGTGTTTTTCTTGTTTTTGGGCGCAATCCTGAATGATTGGTTAAGAATACTAACATATGTGTTAAATATTACATAAGTGTTTTTCTTTTGCGGCTGAAACCTGAATGAATAGCAGCCAACGATGGAAAATAACCCCCGTGATGGAATACAAACATATATATATGTTAAACACCTACTATTCTATTGTGCTTACCATGTTTACCAAGCACTGCGAGCCACCATTAACCACTACCGTAGATTTTCAACCATTATCTTTGAGCTTTATCAAGCCTGCTTGACCGAACCATTTTCCTCAAGCAACTGACCTTTCGCGTTGGGGCGGCTTTTACTCGTTGGTTCGTAAGCATTGGGTAACCATTCATCAGCACACCATCAACAGCAAGATCTCCCATGAATAACCAACTAGTTGGTTAAGTTATATTCCCAATATGGCAGGGGGTGAATGCCCTTGATCCCAGCTGTTGAAACCAGTCGTTCACTCAGTAAATTCATACCCAGCTAGTTGCGCAAGTTAGCATCATTCCCAGTGACCATGACTTGACCCTCAATTAACTAGCTTGCAATTAACTAATCAACTTATTAATTAATCAACTAGCTAGCTCATCAATTATCTAAATGATCAACGAATTCACCCTGAACTATAATGATCGAACAAATAATAAACCAAAGTGGACCATCCCCAGAGCCAACGTCTTTGAACATGGATCATATACAGCACCCCCTCCAGGATGGGGGCCTTGGTAACCTGTAACCACTGTAACCACAGTCATCGGCCTGGAAGCGATGCAGCAAGAACACCATGCCCTGCACCACGAAGTGCGCCTAAGAGTCGGAGTCGCGGTCGCTTTTTGTTTTTGTGAAAAACGAGTGGTTGAAGTGAACCAGTATTGATTAAACCACTAGTGATTGATTAACCATGATGATTAACCACTATTATTGATTATATGGTTCAACTATTGATTAACCATGATTATTAACCATGATGGTATGATTAACCACTATGATTAACTATTATTAACTAGTGGTTGAAATCATCATAGTGATTAACCAGTATTAATTAACCATGATTATCAACCACTATTGATATGTTTAATCATGATAATAATGGTTAAATCAATAATGATGTTTAACTATTATTGATTAACCACTATCCATTGACCAGGTTTATCAACCACTAATTCAACCATAATATGATAATGTTTAATCATGATGGTATGATTAACCACTATGATTAACTATTATTAACTAGTGGTTGAAATAATCATAGTGATATATAGTAACCATTGAATTAACCATTATTGATCAACCATGATGATATATAGTAACCATTGATATTGATTAACCATCATCAACTAACCATGTTCATTAACAACTATTCACCACGATTACCCATTATTAACCACTAGTATCCCTATTATGGATATTGATTAACCATTGTCACTCAACCATAATGTTGAAATCATGTAAATATAAATTTCAATTCACCATTATCAATTAACCATTATTTCAAATACGTATTGATTAACCATGATGTTTAACCATAACTGGTTGGTGGTTTCAACCCCTACCAAAAGTCAACCAACCAATTGTTAATAACTACTAGTGAAAATAAATGTTTGAACCACCAACCAGATAATATTGAAAGATACTCTTTTGTCAGCTATGATCCCGTATACTGACCCGTTCGTTGGCCAGTGCTTGATGATCATCATCTCAATCGTCATCAGCGTCACATTTCAACTTTGGGGCTATGCCCATTCCTAATTGCATATTTGGGTGTTTCTCAAAATAGGGGGCCCCCCAAATCATCCACTATAAGTCATTTGTAGTAATAAGCCAACCATTTTTGGGGGTCCCTGATTTTGAGAAACACCCATATGAAGATGAGAGATGGGAGAGTTGCTGTTACGTGCTGTTCGCTGAATCCTGTCCTTCCATCCCTTCCATCAATCCAGCTGTCCGGAGTTGGCTGTGAGTCAGTTCACCCTTAGTCCCCCTGGTTCCCCTAAGCCTACTATTAACCATTGTTTTCCCACTATATAGTTGGTTGGTTAACAGTGACCCATAGCCAGTTCCCTTTCCGCCGGGTTCGCCACCTGTTGTAGAGTCTGCTTGGCCAATGGCGATCCACAGCCTTCGACTTGTACCAAATCGCCAAAAGCATCGCTGTCGCGCAGAACGGACGACAGCTCACCGAAGGAGTTACTCACCTGGTGGAGCCATGGTGAAGCCATGGTGGAGCAATGGTGAAGCCATGGTGAAGCCATGGTGGAGCAATGGTGAAGTTGGAGGAACAGGATGGAAAAGGATGGAGGAGAAGCATCACATTGTACAGAATGTGACACGTGATGTGCCTTTGTAGATACCAAAAAACTTGCAGTGCAATGCTTCAATGCAGAAATGCTTCAATGAACGCTTCAATGTACATGTTTGATCATCACACGTTTCTCCTGGTAATGTTTCATCACTGAACGCTTCTTCCTGCCTGTCGCCAGGTGGTCTTGAGTTTCTTGTGGCCTTTCTTCATCTTGGAGATGCTCGCAGCATAGCTCTTCAACAAGGTCTCCATGTCTGCTTGGCAGTTCTCATAGTTCGCCAGGGCCACGAAGGAGCGCTGCAACTGGCGGACCTCTCGGTCAGCAGCCTCCAGGTAGCTGTCCAAGTGATCCCGGATGCGCCACCAGAGGTGGTCCAGGGTCACCAAGCTGCCACTGGTGTGGCGCTTCCAAGCCCTCGATGCCTTGTGAACCAAATGGTTGTGCGCCCGGTAGACGCCTCAGCCGTTGGGAATGCTGGATGGAAACAACAGGAAATGCAAAAAATGATGGGCTGACAACAATGGGATCCATGTGTTTAGGATAGGCAATATGCATATCATACACATGCATCACGAGTCTATGGCTGGGCATGTGCCAAGCCATGACGTGGTACTCCCCCAGTCATCCAATGGTTTCCATGTGTCAATGAACATCTTTTGGTGTTGCCCATGGGTTTACCCTATGGCTTGGCATCCATGTATTAATGTCAGAAGTGGAAAGGCACCGCCTTGCCGGGACCCGTTGGAGCCTGGGTTCAACCCTCATGAACCATCACCTCAGCAACTATCTGCCACCATCAACCCTGGTTGGAGCCACCAACCATCCCTTGTGATAGCATCACCAACATGTGGGTCACCAACCCAGTGAAGCTGTTCGTTGTGTCCCAAGCTTGTTGTTGGTAACTGTAACCTACCTGGCGGCTGGTTCAGCAGTTGTTTAACCATTCTTGTTGGTTATGATGAGCTATAATCCTCTATCACTAACCATCATCAACCATTGTAAAACTACCAAGCCTGGCTTTACAATCATTAACCACCTATCATTAACATTCATTAACCATCATCAATCACAATCAAACCGGCTTCATCATCATCAACTGGCTTCATCATCATCCTCCATTCTGATCCTCCATTCTGATCCCATCCAGGCCGCCCTGACCACAGCAGCGGGCCCCACCTCCCCACCGCTGCCCTCACGTGCCACCACGGTGCCCAGCATCCGCTCCTGCTGCGCCACGCGTTTCTGCAGCTGCTGCACCTCGTGGTTGATCTGACGACCCACGACCTTGGCCTTGGAAGTGTCGCCACCGCTGAGCTGCAGGGAGTCGTGGAGCTGCTGCACCTGCCAGGTGGCGCCACCCCAGGTGGCCCCAGGTGACCCCAGATGAGCTCAGGTGAATGGTTGATGATCAGTGATGGTTAGCGGTGGTTCATGGATGGTGATGATGGTGAGTGGTGGTTACCGACCGGCCAAGCAGACTTACCATTATGGCAAGCAGAGAGATTCCCCTCCATCTGGAGATGACTAATGATGGCTAATGATGGCTAATGATGGCTAATGATGGCTAATCATGGTGATGTGAAGTTATCGTGGCGAATCAGACTTACCATCATTAATTCACAATAGAGGATACCCAATAGAGGCGAATCACCACCAATTTATGGTTCGTTGAGGGATCATTGATGGTAAGTTGATGTTTTTTTGATAGTTGATGCTTAATCATGGCTAATGATGAGTGATGATTGAGAATGGCCAAGTGTGGTAAATCACAAACTGACAATGGTTCATAAGGGTTTTGCCGATTTTGGTGGTTAATGATGGCGGTTTAGTCTATGGCAATGTATGATGCTTCATGCGGTGAATCATGGCTTCACCAGGGTGAATCCGCCACAAAGGTGCCAAGGAATCGGGGATGCAAAGATGTTGCTTAATGATGATTCATAAGCCACATTAAGAACCAACATCTTGATAAACATCATGGTGAATAACCAACATATGAATAGATTTAATCAAAGTGAATCAACAATGATCAACATCTAGAACCAACATGCATAACCAACTTTAATAGCCAGTTGGCTGGTTCACCAACTATAAGCAACATTGATAATGTTTAACAATGGTCAACAATGGTCGGTAGTGACATTAATTTTTTGAAAAAGTCATGGAGAATACTGGTTGATCGGTGGTTGATGAATTGTTGATGAATGGTGTTTGTCAATGATTGACCCTTGCTAGAACATGCTTGATAACTAAAAAGCGATATGATAAGAGTGCAATGATTGGAAATAATGAGTAACCAACAATTATCATGGTTGATACCATCATTCATCGCCGCTCCATGGTTACCCTGCTATTAACCCCCCCTTTCCCTTGGCTGCCCTGCATCAATTTTCGTCAACCACCATCAGTCAACTAACCATCATTCTGCATGCACTAAGCACAATCAACAAACCATCAATTAACCTTCATTGACCATCTTCTAACCACCTAACCACCACTTCATCATCACTTTACTACCTTTCGCCTCACTTAATCACCACTCAACCACCACTTAACCACCACTTAACCACCACTCAACCACCACCTAACCACCACCTAACCACCACGAAACCATCCCTTAACCACCACCTAACCACCACAAAACCCTCACTTCCCACCATTTCACTCCCTCAGTTCGGCGCCTGGCCATGGAACCGTTGCGCTTGGTCCAGGCGCATGCTGACGTTGGGACCCGCGTCCAGCTGCTGTGCGCTGCTGAGGAACTGATCCAAGGCGTCCCCAGCGGCGCGACGGGACACACTGCCTGGGAAACGAAGATGTTTTTTTCGGATTTTTTTCGGATTTTTTTCGGATTTGTTCGGATTTTTCGGATTTGTTCGGATTGTTTTCAAGTTTTTTTCGGATGTGTTTTCGGATTGGTCGGGGATTACAATTCATAATAAATTGTTTATCAATCCGAAAGAAATGGTTTTAATGTCACACTTGCTTTTTTTTGGAAGTGCCGGTTTACAATAGGGGATAATAATCAAGAATAGCGGTTAAACAATTTCCAAGTATTTTTTTCGAATAAATAGTAGCTATTATTGGATTTGATCAATTTGGATGGTGAATTCATGGGCAGTTCATGGTCAAATTCTGATGGTTGATGGTGACTTGATGGGTCATTAATTTCTTAAAATGATTAATGATTTGGTTAGTTGATGGGTAATCAATGGTGAATTCTGATAATTAGTTAGTTTTGGTTAGCTGGTGGCTAACCAGCTGGTTCACCGGTGGTTGATTGATGGTCATTTGATGATTAATTGATGGTTGATGATTAATTGATGGTTGATGGTAAATGACAATAAGTTATTCACGGTTAATTGATGCGCGGTACATGGCTAATTCTGGTGGTTACCTGATGGTTAGTTGCTGAAATGGTTAACGGATGGTCAATTGATGATTAATTGGCCCTGGTTGACGGATGATTCAGAAGCTGGTCAATCCTGATTGATGACCAGTGATGAAGGCTTAAGGCTTCACGGGTGGTTGGTTGGTGAGTATATGGGAGTTTCTTAAAATAGGGGCACCCCCAGATCATGTAATATTAAGCATTGATAGGAATAAACCAACCATTTTGGGGGTTTCTCAAAACCCATATACTCTATGCTTGATTGTAGCAACAGATAGTAACTCAATGGCACTCAAGACTCATAGATGATCCAGTGTTGAAGAATTCTGATAAAAGCTGATGACTTTTGTCCAGCAACAGCCATGCACCTATATACGCAGGGATGACAACCAGTAATAATTCTAAAACAACATCACGGCCAGTAATAACTTGAAACTTTAAAAAACATCCATAGTCTGTACTGGTCAACAAAGTAAGATCAACCAGTGATGATGCTACACTAAGCAGCTGTAGTAAGCAGAAATCATGGGGCATCACCGCGGAGTGGGAGATGGCGTGTCATCCAATAAGGTCACTGGTTGGTCAATGTGACATCAATGTTGAATGATGGTCCATTGATGGATGGTTCAATGATGCTTACTTGATGCTTCAGCGAAATTTTCACAAACTTCGCACGGCTTCCTTCGTTGTTTGCCGTAAGTCTTCGGTTGCCAAACCGATGAACTGCCCCGCTGACCTCGCGCGCAAAGCGCGCCCTAAGCTTGCGCCAAAGCTGCGACCCGTCTGCAGCCCAAGGCACTGAAGGAGGCAGCATCAGCATAGCCGCGCATCTCACTCATCATCGCCTGATGCGCTTCCCATGGAGGGCAACCGCCAGTGGTGGCCAGCCGGTGGTGGCCACGATTTTGCGGTGATCCAGCTGACAATATACCACCACCAGTTGCTCATTATAGTTAGTGATCTACCATCAAACACTAGGGTTTTTGTAATGTGGATCAACCATGTCCGTCTTGCAACCGAGGTATCATCAATTCCAATAGCTGCTTTCCCGAGCCCACTCCAAAGCGTGCCAGTGTTTTGGCACCGAGACTCACTTGAAACAAAAACCAAACACGTGAGGCATGTCCAAACCTCTCAGTTCGCTGTGCAATCAAGCATGCATGTCAGTGGTTGGGGTTGGACGGGTACCCATCAATTCCACGTTGCCCCACAGCCAATTAGCAAGGGGTTCTCACTTTGTGAAGATCCAAAGACCAATATGTAAATGATTTGGGTGTTTCTCAAATCAAAGGGGTACCCCCGAAACATCCTTTGTTTCACCATTTGTATAGTAATAAATCATCAATTTTTGAGGTACCCCCATTTTGAAAAACCACCATTTAGTTTGGCTGCAAGATCCTATCGCGCTTGGTTCAAATCTGGCAGGGAGGCCACCCGTCGCTGTATCACTGGTTGGGATCCGCACAACGGCTGTCCGCATCACAACAGGTGTTCCCTTGGCAGTCGCTATACGACCAGGGCAACATTTGGACAGACCCAAAATGGCACAGTTGCTGCTGTTGGTAGTGGTTTTGTTCTTGCTACTTTTGCTGGTTCTGCTGCTACTGTTGTAGTCGCTCTGCTACTTTGCTCTTCCTTTTTTCCTCATCATTTGCCTCCTGTAGCTGTCGTGATTGTCGTGGATGTTCCTAGGGTCCTTATCGGCGTCTATGACAGTCTATGGCGTTGCTGTCGCTGAAAACTTGCCACTGGAGTCCCGGCAGCCCTGTTCCGCACCTTGGTCTTCGCAGCTGTGTTCTTGAGAAGAAGCTCCGGCTGCGTGTTCGTGGCGATGTGGTCCAACCACAGGGTGGTCACCTTCCTGGGGCCAGCTGGGCTTGGGCCGATCCATGGGCCGAAGCCCCCGAGATATATATTTCAAGATGTAAATAAAATACATGTAAGGGTCAGAATGCTCACTTGAGGGTACTTGCATCAAGCACTGTGTATCGACAGGGATTTGTCCAAAAATGGTGTAGCCCCTAAGCCACTGGTGGTTTTCCTAATGGTTGGTACCACCATGGACAGCTCGCATCTCGCGGCTGTAGCAGTTCGAGGCTCAAGGAGTGGTCGATCTTCTTGTCCAAGTATTCGGTCTCGACCCGATTGGCCTGGCAGACATCTCCAACAAGATCAGTGGTCACGCAAGCTGCTGCTTTCTTTCCACTGGGCTCGAGTCAAACTAAGTGACGCCTGCTTGCTTGTGACAGGGAAAAAGCTGCTATAGCGTCCCTATCATGCAAGCTGCTGCTGAAACAACTTAACTAATGAACACTACACCCTGATGTTTGATCACTCCGACTGTAGGGTGTTGGTTTCTCAGCTCCCATCGGTCTCCAGGTCTTGCTTCCGGCTCTCCTCGGTGGACCACTCCACCATCTTCTTCATGTTGTCGTTGGAGATCTTCGTTGCCTTCTGCAGGTTGTTCAGGATGCTTCGGTCACCCCGAATCACAGCGTCACGGACACAATGGATGTCACCTTGGAAACGAGTCGTGAACGATCATTCAGCTGTCGAGCCTATTCAGCGAAGTGAAGGTATCGGAATCAAACGCTGACTAGACTAATCATTCATTGATCATGCACTAATCATTCATGAACCATTGGTAGACCATTTGTTCAGCATCATCTCTCAATCATATGCTATGACACAAATACACTCGGCAAATCAGGGGTTTCCACCCTTGATGCCGGCGGTGTGGAAGGTCTGCAGCCCTGCCTGCTTGAGTGTTCATGAGGCATGACCGTTCTTAGAAGCCATGGTCATCCAGGTAGCCATGGACAGGCCATGATAAGGCCACATCTTGACTGAGTTCAAACTTAAAGCTGGAAAACAACACCCAGCCATACTTGACGGTAAATCACCAACTGGTGGTGGTTGACAGTTGGATCCATCATGAACCACAACTAACAAATCATTCTTAGTTGGATATTTCCCGTCAATCTACTAGTAAGTAACCATTGTTAATCACTGACTAAGCGTTCGTCATCAACCATTCACTCAACATGAAGTGACCATAAGTCAACCATAAAACAGCCAGCAACCTGCCAACTCTTCCAAGCAGCAGAATGCTCGGGCAAAACCCACCTGTTGGCAGCGTGAATGATGGCTGATGAGGAGTTTAGCTACTTCAGCAAGTAACATTTGCTAACAAATGGCTTGCAAAGGCTTGTTCACTCGTTATTTCGTGGTTATGCTAATGATTACATGCATGGTTCGTTAGTGGCTATTTGCGGTTTCTCATGGTTCTGCATACACTTGATGACCCCATTTTCATGCCCAATCATACAATAATCGAAGGCCTTTTCATCTATATTCATAACCACCAGAATTAACACCATTGAAACGCCTATTTTTGTTGGTCTTTGATGGTTACAAAATAATGGCTATTTATAACCAACAACAGTAGCTATCTCCAACTCATGACTTAAATTCACTCAATCTCTCCGTCAACCTTTGCAGCAGTTAAGCCCTTGATAATTCTTATCAAGAAACCATTGACAATCTCCACTGCTACCGAGTCCTAACCACCCTTAACCCACGGTCAACCAACCTTGAGCCATATCAACCAGTATCATAAACCTATAACTACCAATACCCATGACTATCAACCTTAGCCATCAACCAGCCCTTGCACCCTGGCGACTCCAACTATCAACCATCATCTACAGTGAATATCAACTATCAATTAATCCTGGTTTCTGCACCATTCATTCTCAAAACATCAGCATGGTTCACAAGATGCTTCACCACTATCAACCAACCTTAACCATTGACTATTCCGTTGTTTTAATGATCATAAGTAAGCATCAATTACCCATCAACTACCAATCAACTACCCATCAACTACCCATCATCACTCACTTCACTAGCAGCCCTTCACCGCCTCGTTGCCAACAGCACGGCAGCACAGCAGGGGTCCCAAGCCCACAGGCCGCCGGCAGCCCCCACCACGGCACCTGCAGCGGGTTGCAGGCGTTGAAGCCTTCCTCCTCCATAGCGAAGTCGTGCGCCGCGAAGCCGAAGCCCACGGGCAGATCGATCAAACTGCGAACGAAGTCCACCACCTGACGGCGACGGCACGGAGAGGTCGGTGGCGGTTCACTCCCGGAGGAACACCAAGGGAGGGTTGTTAGATGGTTAAGATAGGGTTAGTTTATATATGGTTGATCATATCCACTTTAGATAGGGTTAACTGATATATGGTTAGGTTTTTCTTTTGTGAATTAGCATGATCAATGGTTTAAGAGTAATCATGTGATGGTTGATGATAGTTGGTCGATGGCGCAACTAATCATATCCAATAGTCAACGATGGCCAAATGTGCCAGATTCAGCTGCTAATAAACCATAATAACAATGCTGGCGCATGCTGTGGAACAGGGCTTGATTCATAACAGTTATGATAGTGGCAATCGCAAAAATAGTAGCTAATCATGATTATAGATGGTTATTGATAGCTGACGTGGGTGAATATAAGA
>VSDK01000037.1:68378-79052 GCA_009767595.1 Symbiodinium kawagutii
TTCCCTATGTAATCCCGTATGAGCAATATTTAGCCTTAACATGGCGGGTGGCTGCTATGTCCCAAGCTCGTCATGGGTCATGAGATGTTCATAACACATCAATGATGACCATCATGAACTGTGGTTGTAACCATAGCATTAACCAGTATCATCTGGGGCTTTAAGATGCTCTAAGCATCATCTAAAACGATTAATGGTCAATATGATAGTCAATTTGTTATACAAGTATCATTGACAGTCCTCAAGGAGTGCTACAGCTTGTGAGACAACAATCTCAACAAAACAAGAACCAGAACTGTTGATGTGCGCCCACAACTCACATTTTGGAACCTTTGTCACTGGGTTGGTTGACGAAAAAATCTAGGTTGGAAACCCCTATGATTCGTGCTTTCAAACAAGGAAATCCTGTAAAATGTCTCATCAACTAAACCAGCCACTGTATGTTTGTGGTTGATGAAAGCAAGATCGATGTGACAAATGTTGAGCCAATTTGTAGAGGTGATATTAATCCTGTAACTGCACTGCAGTATCGCCGCTACTCTTTGCAAAATATTCCATAGAGGGATGTGGGGATGGATCACTGCCAACTATCCCAAAAAAGGCCATTGAACAAATGAAGTAGCAAGGTTTTGACCCCCAGCCATGGGTCAAAATCCCCCCCAAAAAAATACTGAAACTTGAGATGTTCAACTTCCAGCAGTCAAGTTCATGATCACTTGCCTGGGACCTGCTGGCATAGAAAATCCCGCTGGAGGAAGACCCCTTCGTTACAAGGGCTGCGAGGTCACCGAGGTTACCGAGGTAACATCGCCAGAGCCACAGGGCGTGGGCGTAATTTGTTGCTACCAGGGTGCCTATAAATAGGTAATAGCTAATGGGTATACATGAGTCTACTACCATGATACGAACCAATGAGTCTACTACCATGATACGAACCAATGTGTTACTACACTCATTGGTTGCTGAATGCATATACTCCTTGACTTTTTGTGCATCAGTTCAGCACTTGTTTCACCTCGTAGCCAATACTGACCTGAGACAAAACGCAGGCAAGCATCATCCCTGCAGTCGCTATGGCCACTGAAGTTACCATCGGAAGAGTTGGTTCACAGTTCTGGGTGAAATCATCGTCACCCTAACGGTTGCTTGTTGCTGGTCCCTACCATCGTTGTTACGCTCTTTGTTCTCAAGCAATGAAACATGTCTCAGCGATAAAAAGATATATATGAAACACATGGACCATATTCCCATACTTCTACTAATATTTCCATAGCATCACTAATCATTATGGCCATGAGCCAATTCATGACTAGTGGTGGTCGTCAACCAATGGACTTTCCATTCCTAACATAACCAGCTCCATGGTCGCTCCAGAACCAGCTGCCCTCCGCCTGGTCGCAAATGTTGTCGGGTTTGGCCTCAACTCCAACGCCCAAGGGCGCGATCTCGATACCGGGCACCGCGGCACACAGGGTCTTGACGCCCTCCTGTGCGTCATGTTGGAAGGATGTTTCTTGAAAAAAACATATGTGATTATAGTATCTGTTGATATACATTTTTTGTTAATATATATATATATATATATACTCATTTGAAAAAACAGTATACATCAGTACCATAAGGCTGCTTGTTTATGTATCAAAGTCACATATATACATGAAACAACTCTCACTATTTGCTATCCATATGCAGGAAGAACAAAGCGCATACAAATACATACACGGCACCCTATTCAATTGTTTCATATGTTGCTGATTTCTGGCTTATGGTAGGTACCTGGTTCATCCACTCTCAACGTTTCACCGTCCGTGGGTGACATTAGTCAACGTCATGGATGTGGTCCACCCAACTGCATCCTATGGAAATCTCCAAATCGGTTACCATTTCGAACAGCTGATCTGGGACTGCCACCGGTTGGCTAGCGTAGAATCCTGTGGCACCGGCAGGACCCACTGGCAGTGCGAGTTCTGAAGTTGGCCACGGGCAAGCCATGTGACACTAACGAAACGACAAAGCACCAGTTTCCGCAGCGCTGAGGATTCGCAATGGGAAGTAGCAGGGTGCGTAATGATTTCTAGCAGTTGAGCTGATCCTTTCAGAAGCCTGCTGTTCACCAGCGGATCAACGCCGGCGATCACTGTACTCATTCCGAATCATAGTCAGCCAGCTTCTGAACAATCTATCGACCATTATCAGCCATTCCTAACCCAACAAATCCCAACAATACTCTGCCTCTTTTCGCATCAGCGTACCAGTGACCCCACCGTTCCCAGCGTACGATGCGCTCGACCACCACCCACCACCTGCGCTGCGCTCTCCTGGATGGCATTAGCCACCAAGTCGTATCCCGCAGCTCCAAAGTCCACCTCCAGGTCGTGGATGATGCGATTCATACTACTGATCGTTGATAGATGTCTATAAATTCATTAATGCAAATGATTGTTTATGGACAAACAAAGGGGTCACAACAGCTAGTGATGACCTATCTCGAGCACTAGTTGACGATGATTGATAGATCTTCGTAGCCTTCTTGGAAGAATTTTCCCCCCAATCCCAGGCTTGCCTTGGCTTGTGCCAGATCTCGGTTGATGTCACCTTGCATGCAGTCGTTCCAATCGGAGTAGAGCATGTTCTCCGGCGCCATCTGACCGCTTTGCCCCGCCATGCGCCCGAAGATGCCGCCAGCGTTGGCTGCCACTTCACAGGGGTGGTACTCCTGAAGCTCTTGCTCTTCTGTGCCTCAAGAAGCGCGAAGCGAAATCACCAGCAGACTGATGCTGCCAACTCAACACATGGACTGCAAGATATCAACCACTTGTGGTTTGATCATGTTTGATCTCAGACTTATTACTGTCTGATCTGGAAGAGTTTGCCGTTGTCACTACACAACGGATGAGGCTTACGCAGCCAGTACCCGCATGTTCTTGCATACCTCCTGCTTCTTCGCAAACTGTCCATTCGATCATGTTATTCACATACAATGGCACGGTATATAGTGAATGAGATGAGACTGGTTTTGATTGGATTGGATCAGATCGGAGTATCCGGCCAAGTTCTGTGAAGGACTGAGTAGAGCTGTTGTGGCTCAATTGAAGCGAGCCCATCAACAACATCGGATCCATGTCAAGCATCTTCAGGCTGGTGACCCCCTGTGCACTTGGCTGGCAGATGTCGCCCACATCTCCAAGAAAATTCGAGATGTCGGGTGGCTCCCAGATTTCCAAGGCAGGTGAAACACCTTTTGGCCATGATGCAATTCAGTGCAGCGGCCACAAGGGCTGGATCCCTTACGAGCCACCGAAATGGAAAAATGGATCAGATCGGACTTGACTATAAAGAGCGATAGATAGATAGATAGATAGATAGATAGATAGATAGATAGGTAGATAGATAGATAGGTAGATAGGTAGATTGATTGATTGATACTAGATACTGTAGATAGTGCATGGGCATGTGAGTTAGGGTTACATTGATCCCGAGGCATGGACCTTTCACAGCCCTCCCTTCACGGGACTCCCAAGGTGGCGCCTGGATCTGCTTCCAGCTTGGACTCTTCAACGACCTCCTCCTTCTCTTCGTTCAAGTGCGACTCGACGATTTTCTTCCACAAGTCCTGATGCAAGCGCTTCGCTAGGCTCCAGCCATTTTGGTAGCTAAGCATGTCCGATGAACCATGGGGATGTTCAAAGTTGAGTCCATCAACCGAAGGATATCACTCACAAAGTCCTTCCCAAGATCTGAAGTTCAGTGCCTTTGCGGCGGGCAGCGACCAGCTGCCCGACCAGCTGCCCGGCCTGACATGCCTGGCCGCTACGACCGTCGCAGCTCACCGCTGCATCCGCCCAGCGCCCAGGGCAGCGTCCTGGTAGTCCAAGCATTCCTCCGAGTACGTTGGCATCACCGCCTTGAACTCCTGGACCGACACGTAGCGTGGTCACCCGTCAGGCGTTGGTAACGACTCGAGTAACCACGGGTCAGCTCGGTTGATGATTCCATTGCGAGTAAGTAGCACTATCGTTGATCATTTGAGAATGGTATTACTAATGGGTAATATTGACATATGATATTCCAATACCCATATGAGCAATTCCGAAATTCATGTTGCAATGGACTTGCATAACCGGTTAGCATCAGGCATATAAGCATACCACTCATAACTCATAACCAGTGAACGAAAGCCATTGCAATCAAAAACAACTGTGATTTCTTCATCGATTGGTTCTTATTCACTGCTTGAGGGTCTCAGCTTGACTGGTCCAGCATGCCAAGATGGAACCGAGAAGAATTCGTTGATGATTCAGCAAAATCATGAATCCATGTGATACCTCCGATCCAACCAACATCCACCTCAAAGACCATTGCAACATCAGCTCGCCTCATCTTGTTCCGGTAAGTGATTCATGTTAACCCTTCCCAGGCCCAACCCTACCCCCCCACTCCCTGGCCCTGAAACCCTCCTCCCACCCTAGCCCTACCCCACCAGCCCTACCCCCCACCACTGGCCCTGGGTCCCCCTCCTCCAGCTTCAGCTTGGCCGGTGGCCTTGGGCGCTTGGGCGGCTTCAAGGCCTTCAGGCGCTCCGCCAGGTCTCCGCCACCGCCGCCCTCGAGCTCCGGGACGCCCTTGGCCTCGAAGTGCCCCGCGAAGTCGCTCACGTTCACCACCTGCGGGGCGCTGGCTCCGGCGGGTCCCTTAACAAGGGCCCCGGGGTGGTGCCATGGTGGTGGTGCCGGTGGCTGGTTGAAGGAGGTACCAGGCCTGGTTTGTTGGTTGGAAGGCCAGGTGGGGGTAGAGTGTGACCAGCGAGGCATGGCAAGCTTGGATGGTGGCTACAAGTTGATACCTCCCCATATCTGAACCAACCAGAACATGTATCAGTGTATAATACCTTTTTTGATGTGTAAAACTTATGATGCATAACATTACATAAAGATCTTTTTTCTAAAGGGTTCAACAAACACAATCTGTATATCAAGCAACCCAGATTGAAGGTCATCACAACGGCACCACTGATGGATCTCCCGCGCCTCATGTGTGGTCATCACGACTCCAATTGGTGTAGCTTGGCCCACCGCGTTTGAACAATCGGCTCCCACGCACCAGGCACCGTTGTTCTGGAAGGACAGGAGGTCCTGTGTCACAACGTTCTCGTAGTCGTAGCGACCCGTGTGTGCATTCATGGTCGTTGGACAAAACCTGGAGTATAAGCAGCTGACCCTCGAAATGAGATTCGCGAAATTGGATGGTTTGTTTATGGATTGTAGTTTGCTTAAGTCTCTACCTCTCCATCTTTACATGTGTGTGTGTGTGACGCTATGTATCTCATATGTATAGTACTTATCATTAATATGGTGTCTATCAGATACATAGTCTTAGATAATGATGATCATGAATATCAATATCAATCATACTCATCTATATTGCATGATCAATATTATGCACTACTAAATATCATTTACTTAGTACTTCTATCAGCAATTTAGGGTGCACTACTACCTATAATTACTACTTCTAGCCCTCCCACTTGTCACTTGGCCGGTGCCGTGATGTAGAGCTGACAGCAATCTTAACCTGGCCCTACAACAGCCGGGGGTAAGGCCCTTGACCCTACTTTATGCCGTTCAAAAGCACTAAGGATTACATTTTAACAATTGCAAACCACTATCAAGCATGATTCAAAATTGCTGATTGTTCCTATCAATTATTGTCATTCTTGAACATTAAACATCGCTATTTACTGTTCTCATCAAACATTGTCATTACCAGTCATTGCTAACCATTGCTATTGACCGTTCTCATTCATCATTCCTATCAATCACTATCAAGCAATGCTATCAACTATCCTCCTCCATGTTAAACCACTAACTGTTCACCTTTTGTTTGATCCCAACCAAGGCAAACCATGAAGTATTAACCACTAAGCATCTTTGAACCATTCAATAACCACCACTAATCACCATGTGGCTGTGAGTCCAAACCCCGTACCCCTGGTTCCCCATCATTAACCGGCTTGTTTTCCCTCTTGTTACTGGTTGCTATTCCCCCTTACTGGTTGGTTCACTGCTTGACCCATAGTCATATATAGCTGGTATATCCCCTATAGTTTCTAGTTATCATCCCCTATTATTAACCAGCTAGTTAACCATTGGTTGGTTGGTTAACTGCTTGACCCAGCTCGCCATGTGAACCCTCACCTGGCGCCCTGCTGAGCCCTGCTTCACCAAGGCGCACTCCCTCAGTGCTTTGAATCAAAGGCTCCACCAACGTCGAGGGTTCCATGACCACAGGGGCCCCTCCGGCCTGGTACGCGCTATCCGCCGCCGGGTCCATGAGGATGTTCTGGTTGTATTAACAATGGTTAACCGTTATGGTTGATAGTGGTTAACCGTTATGGTTGATAGTGGTAAACAGTTTCCGTTAATAATGGTTGATACTGGCTAACAGTAGGGGATATAATGATTAAGAATAAAGTTCATAATGGTAAAAATAGTTGCTTATAATGGTTTTGCTCATGGAATTGAGTGGTGGTTCAGAATGGTTCATACCAGTTCAATGGTTACGAAGGTTCACAATGGTTAAAGTCAGCGGTTCATACTGGTAAATGTCAATGGTTAGTTACGTGATATTGATGTTAGCTTTTGATGCTAATTATGGTTATGGTGCAAATACGGTACCGATAACAATGTGGTGATGAATATTTAGCCTGTCCATAAACCGGTGGTAGCCGCCAACCATCCCATAAGGACCCTTGGGGAAACGAACACCATTTCTGGGTGACCATGTATGGAACAGTCCATTACCACATCACACGGGTATGTGCCAAAATAGGGTAACCAAGGGGCCCCACCAGAAAATGTGCATTTTTATAGGAAATCATTGGCTTTGGTGGTGCCACTATTTTGGCACATACCCACATGTACATTCAAAAGATTTCAAGCAAACATGCCCCATCGTCCAGCAACAGTCATGGTAGCAACTGGCTAGCGCCCAAGTTGAAAACTTATTTTCACACAGACAACCAGAGTGTTTGCACATAAAAACCTCCGGTCGGGAGGTTTCCAAACCTGTGAAGTGTCACCTCCACAAAGCTATTCCATGGGCTACCCTTGCCCTGACCTTTTCGTTTGGTTCATAGTTGTTTCCACGGGCTGCTTGGCATAGATCCAGCTGACAAAATGAAGCCATGGGTGTGTTGAATCAGCATTGCACGCAGGTTAGATCAGACCATCATGATCAATGACGCTAAACATTGGCTTCTTGATGGGAGGATCAATGATAATCATGACTTATGATCTCGACATTGGTTTATTGATGGGCGCATTCATCATAATCATATCTGACTTATGATTAATGCTAATGAATAGATGTCGGTCCTTAATCAGAGCCATTCACAGCGGCTTTGGATGTTCGTACCATCGGTCGCTTCCTGCATCACACTGTCAAGTGGTCTATGGGTGGCACTGTGGGTTACTCAATCATGATGAACTAAGCCTCATCGATTAGTCAACTCATGAATGAAAAAACGTATGTACTTACGAAATCTGAAATCAAACACATCAACCACCATCAACCACCATCAACCATCATCAACCATCATCAACCATCATCAACCATCATCAACCATCATCAACCATTCACAACCATTCACCGTTCGCTCACACCTATGACCCCTAACCATTGACCCAACGCGTTGGTCACCACGCCACTACCGTGGCGCGCTGGAGCCCTTCCCTGCCTTGGAGCAGGTGAACTTGGACCGCGCCCAGCGACCGCCCTCGGAAAACTCGAAGTGGAAGCCGCTCAGCAAGCCGTTTTTGCCGCAGTCCACGTCGATCATCTTCCTGGGTTCGGGTGATGGTTAAGATGGTTGGGTTGTGCCAACGGTGAAACTGGCTAAGGTTCAGGTGGTTGGGTTATGTTTGGTGAAACTGGCGAAGTGCTTTGGTGAATCTAGGGTCAAGATGGTCAAGATGGTTAAAACGGCTGATGATGATGATGATGACGACGACGACGACGATGATGATGATGATGATGATGATGATGCAGAACGTTATATGATGTTAAATTAGCAACAGGAGATGGTCATTAGTGGCAAACATCATATCCCAAGTGCTGCGAGCTCAACAGTGACTGTCAGACCCTTAGAGCATTGGTGGAAAGACCATGAATCAACCCTTAAATATGTATAGGGTCATTCATGTACAGCGCCTCACCACATCGCCCGGGCACTGGTGGATGTTTGATGATGTTTGCAGCCGTTTATTGCATTTGCGTCTTCATCAAGCTGTTGTTGCTTTGGACAAATCTGCATGTCACTCTACATCCGTTCCCATGGCCAGCGAACGAATCAAATCAGCATCTGGGTGTTTATCTATTAATACCCTATCAACCACTATAATCCCTTTTTTTATCAAACATCAAGATCTGCAGATCAAGAGTCAAGGACTCAATCCAGTTGGATCGCTCCTGATCGAATGCTTTCACTTCCACTTGAGCGCTGAAGTATTCGTACTGCGCACCCAATCCACCTGCAGGGAAAGAAAGCTTCGGACATCCGCGTGACGCGCGGTGGTCCTATGACAACCATGGGTCCCATGGGGCCGTGGCGCAGCCATCAGCTACTTCTTGAAGATCATTCAAAACTGCGATCAGTGGGTGACTTGCTCAAGATGGCGGCAGAAAAGATGGCAGTGGGGAAGACAGCTGTGTCAGGAGTGCAACTTACATCAATCGACATGTGGAAGATTTGATGCGGAAATGAAGAGGAAATGATGATGCTGATGGTGGCGATGATGGCGATGAGGTATTTGGAAATGTTCATGCAAAACCAGCGCAACTGAATCCTAGTGCCTCCAGAGAGGAAAAAAGATGGTGATGACTCCTATGATGACCAGTTGTTTCTGTATTGCCATTCATTTTCAATGTCACCATGATTCCTATGCTTGTGATGACAATGGTGATACCCTTCACTGATGGAGACTAAGTGGTTTGACCGTCACGGTTGAACTCTCACCACAGTTCACTTCTTGTTGCTCATTTATGTAACATCATATAACGTTCTGATGTTCATCATCATCATCATCATCATCATCATCATCATCATCATCATCATCATCATCATCATCATCGTCATCATCATCGTCATCATCATCGTCATCGTCATCATGGTCATCATGGTCATCATGGTCATCATGGTCATCATGGTCATCATCGTCATCATCGTCATCATCGTCATCATCGTCATCATCGTCATCATCGTCATCATCATCAATCCTAGGTTCCTCAAGCAAAAACCCTTCTTCTAAGACCTGAACCCCCCGCTGGCCCCACATGTTCCATCTCCCACCTATTCGACTGCACTCGTAGCGGAACTTGTTGCTCGCGGGCTGGTGCTTGAAACCCGTCAACGCCTCACCATCCTCGCAGAGAATGGGTGAATCCGCCAGCAGCGTGTTCCAATCCGGCCAGTTGGACGAGGTCTTGTCATAGGTGATGGTGCTGTCCACAAAGGTTCCGAACTTGATCACCGGAGCAAACTGACACAGGGACTTGGTTCCTGTGATATCACCTCCGAATATCTGGCCATAGGATAATCGGGACAGTGCACCATGAGCTCCGCAGTACGATGAATAGGCGCTATGCAGGTCTGCACCCGCTTCGCGATCCGCGGATTGATGCATGCTCCACAGGATGCCCGGCAAGGCCATGGGGGAAATCGTCTGGCGGCGAGCATGCGAGGATGAGCATGGCTGACATAACCATCTTGAGATCCCATTGTAGCCCCTTGAGAATCATCCCAATGAACCCATGGTTGACCACCCCATTCCAAAGCATCACCATAGTCTTCACCACCAAGCACTAACCATGGTGAGAACCAACCTCGAATCTTTCCCCAGCGAACGAGCTGAACACCGCAGCCACCGTGGTGCACCTGCTGGACATTGCTGACATCGCAGGTTTAATGAATCACCGCAGCCGAAATTCCATCGCTGGCTTGACGCGCTTCCAAGCATTGGTTGTTGTCAGGTTCACCTGGTGCCGCTCGGCACTTGGCAGGGCTGAGCTGCACCGTGGCACGCAACAACTTTCTGGTGGCCACAATGATGGAACAGTTACCGGTTATCTTGTATTCGAATGAATCAGTTGCCAGCATCCAATGGTATTGATCCTAGATTAACGGTATTCAGTAACCTAGATCCTACATATTGGGTGCCATTGATGAACCTTGTGACCAGTATTCTCGCTTAATTCTATCCATTATCCCATAGTTGGATGCCCTACCCATAGTGAATGGATAGTTGACAGTAGTAGGGTGAGTACTGTTTGCTAGCCCTGGTACTTCCAACAATACGCCTGGCTCTCATCTCTTTTGGTACCTGATCAACATGACGTTAAATTTCTATCAGAAAGTAAAGAAAGCGCAAGACTTTTGGCTACCAGCCACAATTTACCTGTACCTCGTCTAGCTCATGTATTCTATTGTCCATTTATCACCAGATAGTGATGCTGATCTTTCGCCGTGCGAACCAAATTGCTACAGCCTGGGATGCCCGAAACCGCAAGGAACGCTGCTCCACCAGTCGCGTTCCGTTCGGTCGCTCGATCCCCGCCTTCCTTCAAGAGAAGCATCATGCGCTCTTGAATCTCAGAGGAGCCAGCCAATTGGACGACAAG
>VSDK01000037.1:79062-201970 GCA_009767595.1 Symbiodinium kawagutii
TCCCTGGCCACAACAGGGTGCCATGGACTGCTCCCCCAGCCACAGATCTGGCACTTTTCCACAGCGCTGCGGTGATTTGCTAACCCAGGCCCCATCATTTCGGTGGGTAACTGGCGTAAGTTCGACGAAGTCTCATGTATGGCCACTGCGCAAAAATCTGCAGGATACCTGAATTGATGTAAGATTTGTAAAGATCACCTTCATATCTCAACAAGGTGGTCCCAAGGTTCAGTAAGAATTTTTGATTATATCATCAGACATTGCCAGGGCTGTATTCACATGTGACAGGCGAGGCACTCATGTTGGTGCAAAAACTAGGCACCCAGCACACGGCGGAAAATTGAGGAATTGAAGAACGGCTGTGAATAGATCAAAGAAATCGAACGCATCGAAATCCCAAAGACCCCAACAGATAGAAAAGTGTAAGAGAATCTGAAAAGTCAAACGGCTTGAGTCTTTCTAGTTGGAGGATGCTCTTCATCATGCCGAGTTATGCTTAGCGAAATGCTTATCCTTCCGGTTTGACAGGATTAACTGTCATCAGTCTATCGTAAGCTCCCGCCCATGTCCTGATCGTTTTGCAACATCATGCCATCTGAAGAAGTCTTATCAGTCTTCAGGCAGAATTTGTGCGCTGCAGCAGATGTCTCCACCACCGACCCCAGCTCAGTGTACACCCGCATGGCCATCTTACTGTAGTAGTAGAGCTCCTGCTCGTTGCGCTTGACATATTTGGAATATCCACTTCCAGCCACAGTGACACATGGCTCACAAGTGAACTTTCCAAGTTCAGGAGTTTGCATCGAATTGTACCAATCGCCATTCACGCAGTGCAAAGTCTCACTGGCAACCTTCACAGTGGATCTGAAAGATTCAAATCGCTCCTTCCAGCAACTCACGGTCAGTTCGCTGCCATGGACGAAACTTGGAGGAAGAAGCTTCTTCTTGTCCCAAGGGTGATAGTGGGGCTTGCGGTAGCTCGGTCGGGAACAATGCTCGACGCCAACTCCACCCATCAACAGAAGTGAATCACACTGCTGATGCAAATGCATGTAGAGGAAGGACAACGGTGCAAGATGACCCACTGCTCGGTTCTCAACCACAGGTGTCTCAATCAAGCTGGCCTCTGGCTGCAACTCCAGTTTCAACTCACTGAGGACCAAGGAGGCGGAACTGAGAATTGCGCAGCGACCGATCACTTCGATGCTGTTGTAGGCAGTGCTGGCCCGGCCTCGCAAACTGATGCGGCCTTTCTGTGTTCGACCACGACTGCAGACTATTTCAATGCTAGTTTCGGAGAGTTTCTAGGGAGTTTTCTGATAATAAGTCATTAAGTACTGCATGTGTTCAAACTGGAGGTGCTCAGCGACTTTGTCGCAGGGTGCTGTCATTAGTTGCTGAGATGTGCAAAAAACTCCTGTTTTGGACATCGATTACAGCAGCCACTCGCCACTACCGTTGTCTGCTGGGATTTTGAAAAAACGCTGATTGGTTGCATTTGTAAAGGCCCAAAATAAAAGCCGTTTCAACATCACTGATAATGAAACTTGGCTGTTCAACAGTGGGATAGTTCGCATTTTTCAAATCGTTGGAGTAGCAGTTCGAACCCTGGCCACAGAGAGGCGTGAGCCAACCACTGCTGAGAGCAGGTCTTCCCATCAACAGCTCCCTTGCAGTACCGCATATCCCAGGGCCCCCTGCTGGTGCCAGTGCGTGCTTTGCAGGTGTTTCCATCAGGCCACACCTGCCGGCCGTTGGGGTGTTGGGGTCAGTCATGGCGCAACCTCAACATCCCTCAGCCATGCCACCAACTCAGCGAAGCCATCAAGGTGGCCGTTTCTGAATGCGAAAATCAGGTGACTGATGCGTCAGCCCCACAGCTATGCCCTGGTTGCTCCATGGCTGTGGGTCAAAACCCTGTACCCCTGGTTCCCCTGTCATTAACCATTGTTTCCCTATTATTGTTGGTGGAAATCCCCCATTGCTTGGTTGGTCAATATTGACCCATAGCCCCATTGCTAGGCCCAGCCTTCACGCAGTTGTCACCGTTCCCACTGGTGCTGCGGCACCAGCAGCCCGTCAGAGTGCCCGAAGAGCAGGTGGCTTCAGGCCCTTCGTCCTCGAGTCACCACCGCAGCAGCAGCAGCAGGAGCAGCAGCAGCAGCAGCAGCAGAGCACCACGAGTTGAATGAGTCTATCGCTGACATTTGCTGCTTGAGACAGCTTTGAAGGCAGGTTGCGCCTGGGACCCCGGATCCGGGACGAGGAGAGGGCGTCGAGGGTTTTGTTCGTGGTTTTCGAGGGTTTTTTGCGGTGCAAATGATTCTAGAAAACGAGAAAAATAAACATGATCATTGGTTGGATGATCAACGTTATCGCATCCAAAAACAAGAATAACTATATATAACTATCATCACCAACCAATACTAGTTGGATAAGGTTGACTATTGGTTGGTGATGATAGTTGGTGGGTGAAACAACCGCGATTCGAAGAGTCAGCTTCAAAATCATAGGTGGAGATTAGCAGCTGACCACCCCCGTCCTTGTTGGACCAGTAAGACCCTGAGGCCGAAATGTCGGTCCAACTTCGGGCAGCTGGTTCGGGAATGTCTGCGCAAACGGCTTGAGCATAGCCACCTGTGCCGTCGTGCAGTGTTGACATGAGTTTTTTGCCATGGTCGAGAGTCAGCATCACAGGAACAGAATTCTGCCTGTTTGATCTGTTTGTGGTGTTCAAACAAATCAAGGGCACGAATCGCCACGCTCCAAAAGATCACTCAGAAATACAGTTTTCACAGCTGGGTCATCTAAAGATTACGAGCATGTGTCTGAGTCTCTGTCTTTCGCAAGTCCTATATGGGAAAAGTAATATCCCCTTGAGATTTGGCTATCACAGCCTAAGCACTGCCATGTTGGTAAACAGGGAGCCTCATAGAGCTGACGCTTATTGGCAAGCCACTTCAAATACACCCATCTCAATCAAACCCATATCAATCCACTATTGATCGCGAATTGCTATCATCCCCTGAAACTAGCCCGGATCAATTGCTACTCACCATCATTAACTCATTCAGTAAAAATGAACTAAGCACAACTGTTCGCAACACTGCCCACTTGACTCCTAGCTCTTCGCACCGTTGGGTCCCCACCTTTGGCATAGCAGGTTTCGCCGGAGCGCCAAACCTCCTTGCAGTGGTGCGACACGGTCCAAACGTGCTTCTTCTCGGAGAAGCTGTCCATGTAGCAATTGCAGCTCAAGACTTTCTGTCCTGCGATGTCTAGACCCCTGTAGGAACAATGATCTTGGCTGCATGTATACATAAATGTATATGCCTACAAATAAACCATGTTCTGTAGGGTGGCTGAATTATGATCTTCCAATAGTATCCGCCAGAACTACTGGACCAAACCCTTCGAAATGAAGCGAGAACTCCGGGGCACAGAAGCAGCAAGGGCCCCGCAACGCAGGTTTTGAATGTACTGGTGGCGGAGTCAGAAAAACTGGTTGGTGCCCGCGAAATATATTATACAGTCGACCCACTAACCATCCCAAATATGTGATTAAAAAAGTTGAAAAACACCAACTAGAAAAAACATCCGTTGAAGTTTGAAGTTGCCAGGGAGTTTGAAAACAAGCTGTCCAATTCAGCTATACCATGGAACAAAAAGCATTTGCACCAGTCTGGAACCCTAAAAGGCTGAGACACCCTGACAAACACGAACCACCCTGCCAGATCGAAAAACTGCAAGATATCCTGGCCTGCTGTTAAGACAGTCAAAAAGTCAAATGAAGGTTGGGCCATCCATATACATCTCCCCGTCTGATGCACGCACCAAAGAAGCAAACTGTTGATGTTATAGTTATAGTCAGTCTTATTTTGCCAGTTATAACACTGATCGTTTATGAAACCTACCTCCGAATAATATATATATATAGTAGAAATTGATAGTTCATGATAATGGCTAATTAATGAATGTTAATGTTGCTTAAAGTAATGGTCGATGAAAAATGATCAAGCACAATGGCGGCTAGTAATGATTCCCACTCTTTTATGATAATAATAATGATCGTTTATGATGGTTGATGATGGGTGATAATGGTCAATAACAAAGATGATGGTTGATGATGCACCAGGATGCTTAAAGATTAAGAGAATGATGGCTGCTGGTGCTTCACAATGGCTAGTGTGATCAATGGACAATTCCTTTCTGATGGCCTTCGCAATATATGGTGAATGGTCAATGTAAATGCATCTCATCTATGTGGTGAGTCATGGGATCTGGACGTCGCTGTTGATCGTCGTGCCTGACCTATAGTGAGGGATATACAGTACCCAACTTTACTTCGTAACGGCTCCCTATTTCTCTTCCGCGTCTCTCGCTCATTATATTTCCCCCTGATGTCAAGATAATAATATGCGTCCCTTACAACTATTTTGCTTTCCCATACTCTTGGTAATAGTGTACTTTTGCCATTGGTGATACGTGTGATACTATCCCATGAGGGATGGTTTCTCGCGTTAGTAATGGCATCTCGCCCTTAGTGGTGATACTCAGCAAATCAAAGTTGTAGTGTGCACCTGCGTGCGAATCGGGATGATCGGGCAACGGTGAACTAATACACTTTAACAATCTTCAACATGAATATGTGCATGGAGAGAATAGCAACCTGACCCAGTAAAGCTGGTTTAGTTAAGTAATGACTTCAGCATCACAACCACTGGGCTTGCTTGAAGCAGAAAGCGCAGTAGCATTCTCGGCATCCAAAAGGGGGGAAATAGCCGCAGCTTTGGCTTTGGCTTTACTGATAGCCCCTAGTTTTGGTTCGGTGTTTTTTCTCTTTGTGGCTTTGGGCGCCGTGATGCGAAGCTGGGACCTGGAGCAAAACAAGTCTCAGCGTCAGCGTGACATTGCACATTATTCGGTGAGTTCACCAAATTTTTCTCAAAGCCTTGGGTATGGTGATTCAGGTTTGTAGTTCCTTTCAAACTCAGCCAAGCCATTGGTCATTTTTGTTTTCGTGCTAGTGGCGTGTAAGATTTGGGCACTTTAAGTTTCGATAACAGTTTTCTTTTGTTTTCTGGAGAGTCAAAGTGCAGTTAAGCAAATCGCCCCCATCCCCTGTGCAGTCGCTAGCGCTAGCGACTGTGCAGGATTTGATTTTTTCAAAAAATCATTTCCCGCGCTCAGCCAAGTGCAGTTAAGCAAATCACCTTGTAACAGAGGGGGGCAGTTTGCCCCCATCCCCTGTGCAGTCGCTAGCGCTAGCGACTGCACAGCACCCCCCCCTGACTATCTTAACTGCACACCCTAGCGACTGCACAGGGGATGGGGGCAAACTGCCCCCCTCTGTTACAAGGTGATTTGCTTAACTGCACTTCGCTCAGTGCGGGAAGTGATTTTTTGAAAAAATCAAATCCTACACAGTCGCTAGCGCTAGCGACTGCACAGGGGATGGGGGCGATTTGCTTAACTGCGCTAGTTTTGTTCGAAAAATTGACATTCTAGACAGTCGCTAGCACTAGTGACTGCACAGAAGATGGGAGCGACTTGCTTAAGTGCTCTATTTTTCAAACAATCCCAATCATTCACAGTTGCTAGCGCTAGCCACTGCACAGGAGATGGGGGTGCTTTGCTTAACCGCATTATGTTTGAGAAAAAAATCAAGATCTTACACAGTCGCTAGCGCTAGCGACTGTACATGGGATGGGGGCGGTAGGACATATTTGTTTGAAATAATCATAATCCTACACAGTCGCTAGCGCTAGTGATTGCACAGGGTATCGAGGCAAACTGCCCCGATCTGGCACGAGGTGATTTCCTTAATTGTATTTTGCCTCAGTGCGGGAAGTGATTTTTTGAGAAAATCCCAATCCTACACGGTCGCTAGCGCTAGCGACTGCACAGGGGATAGTGGCAGGTACAAGTTCTTCTGCTTGAGTGCATTTGGCTCACTGTGCGAAATGTTTTTAGACCCCCAAATCCAACACAGTCGCTAGCGCTAGCGACTGCACAAGGGATGAGGGCGATTTGCTCAACTGCAGTACTTAGCAAAAAAAGGAAAAATGCAGAACAAACAAAAAAACTCAAAGCCAAATCCTACACAGTCACTAGCGCTAGCAAATTCCTGGAGTCGCTGGCATTCACAAGTGTCTTGAGCGCACCCATGATCAATGATCTGATGTGAGCAAAGCATTACACAGCATGATGTGTGTGTGTACGTGTGTCATGCATGATGTCATACGTGATCATGTCCTTTGACTCAATCAGCCAACTAAAGCTAGCGTACTGAGCAAATGCAAATCATACCAAGCAAATTTAGAAACCACGGATGTACAATGGCCACAAACGGTACATGTGCTTGGGAGCTTTGGGGTCCAAAAAACATATTACCTCCGCTGTTGTGCATGTCGCGAGCCAAGCAGTTGCAACGCGTTTTGTTTCCAAGTTAGGCCCCTGGATGGTATAAATCGGAGCTTTGTTTGGAACCTGGATGTGTTCACTTTGAGCTTGATCAACCAGTATGAAGCAATCACTATTATTGGAATGTGGTGATTCAAAGGCTCCCCAGGTGGGTTTGGAATGGGGTAGTTTGTTGTAAATTTGGGTTGACGCAGGTATGCCAAATAAGATTGCATATATAACAAGTCCAAATAGACACAATTACATAGTTATGTTGACACGTTCAGAAAAGTCAAAGCAAGCAAGGTCGTTAAATTAACAATGCTTTTGGTAAATTAGCCTAATTCCCTTTTTGACTATCTTAACTGCACCCCAGTATCCCAAACCTTGTATGGATGTCATCAATTGTCATGGCAACTATGTACATACAACATACGCATGTATGAGAAAGCATGCTACCGGGCATATTATAGATACATGACTAAAAAATATGTGTACATGTGTGGGGATATGCGTGCATGTGTATGCATATCCGAATATGTATCTGCGAATATGTACGTGTGTGCGTGTGCGTGTGTGCGTGGAGATATAAAAGCCAAGCTTCGTCTCTACATCTTCTATATACTTTCTGTCTAGTAAATCGTATGTATTTAATATAAAAGATGTATACATATATTTATACCATATATATATATATATATACTATACCTAAATGTAAATAAATGTATATACATATGTGGGCTGAAACTATATCAAAATGTGAATATATATATATATACATATATGTATATGTATGTGTATATATATATATGAGAAAATTTATATATATATATACATATATATACATATACGCGCAAAACCCGTGTCTCGCCGTCGCCTGATGGGCAATCGGCTTGGATGTGTGATGTGTTTTTGCAAGGCAGGCGCAGTATTTTATAGACTTTCTTGATGTTTTCATCATGGTCACAGCAATTCTAGTGGTGAGTTTTCAATAGGTCATGGTCATTTCCATCAGGTATAGTTCAACAGGTTTGAACAGGCACTTGCCTCCCCAATTGTTTGTGGACTATTCCTCAACAGTCATGCATGCACATGTGTATGTCAGGGTTCAGCGGCACTGCTTCATCTTTTTTGTCTCAGCGCGTGGAAATCCACTTCAGTTTGCTTACATCGAAACAATCTCCAGGAGACAATTTTATGTTACATTTCGAAAGGGCTTCACGGTAAGTTCTCATTAAAATCAGGACCGTTTCAAGTCCTGGCGCTCTATGAAGCGCTCCCGAACATGATGCTCCGAACGCAGTAAACAACGAACGTTAACACAGGTGCCCACACGCACGCAAACAAACACCGAACGTCATGTCATGAACGTGATGCTCCGAAGGCAGGAAACAAGGAACGTTATACAGGTGCCCACACGCACGCAAAGAAACACCGAACGTCATGTCATGAACGTGATGCTCGGAACGCAGTAAACAACGAATGTTAACACAGGTGCCCACACGCACGCAAACAAACACCGAACGTCATGTCATGAACGTGATGCTCGGAACGCAGTAAACAACGAATGTTAACACAGGTGCCCACACGCACGCAAACAAACACCGAACGTCATGTCATGAACGTGATGCTCCGAAGGCAGTAAACAACGAACGTTAACACAGGTGCCCACACGCACGCAAACAAACACCGAACGTCATGTCATGAACGTGATGCTCCGAAGGCAGTAAACAACGAACGTTAACACAGGTGCCCACACGCACGCAAAGAAACACCGAAGGTTGTTAGCGGAAGCATACGAGACACGGCGTGTCGTGACAGAGGAAAAAACACTGAAAAAAAATAACATGTTGGAAACATCACGATCAAACCGCAGGGAGAGAATCCAAAAAATTTAAACCAGCCTAACATCAGAAAACCATGCGCATAGTGATAAAATGCTGCGCCTGCCATATGAAAACGACACCGAAAAACCAACCACTGGAACTGCGGACAAAACGCGCGAAAAAATGCCGAACGTCTACAAAGTGCCACGCCTGCCATACGAAATGCACTTGCGACCGATCAAAATCATGTATAAAGCGACGGCGAGACATGGGTTTTGCGGCTACATATATATATATATATATATATATATGCATGTTTGATGTTTCCAGATGTATCTTCAGTATCTGACTTCAGTACCGGTACCTGTTCCCAGGAGAGTCCCATTTCCCAAGAGCATCTGCCTTACATGCAAACGTATATCTATATATCATGTATGTAAAAATCTATAAATATGTATATATATACTGTATATATGTATGTATTCATTTATGTATGCATTTTTGTATCTATGCATGTATGCATCTATTTATCTATTTATGTATTTATTCATTTGTTTATCTATTTACTTACGTATTTTATATACATCTGTACTGGTTGATTGGCTTATTCATTTATATATATATATATGTGTGTGTGTGTTTGTATTATCCATTTACATGTAAATGTATAACATGTGCACCTATCATCACCTACATGATATCGTGCAGAAACAAAGTGAAAACAGTTCCTTTTAAACCTGTTCTCTAACAGCCTCGGTCAGGTCCTGAGTCGCAGGAGGCTGAGACTTCCGTCGGCAGCGTGCGTCTGCGTCGGGAGCGTCTGCGTCGGGCGCGTCTTCTGCGTCGACGACGGCGGCGACGACGCCACCCCTGGGACTCGGAAGCTGAAGACTCGCCTGAGCCAAGTTGGGTGGACAGGGCTGGGGGCGAGTTTATCAAGGTGCAAATGGTTCAAGAAATCCAGAGACTGATATGTTTTATGCCAAAAATATCCGAAACATGCATCTGTGTTGTCACCACAATTCCGATGTGAGAAAGAAAGAACATCCAACTGTCACTGGACATTCTCAGTCCGCTGCCTTCTTCCAAGAGAGACATGGAGTGGTTGGGCATATCCATCGGCACATCGTCATCTTCAGTGTCGTCATCAGACTCTTCCCCCTTCATGTCTCTCAAACTGTCGTCCTCATCCTCGTCCTTGCAGGGTTTTATAGAAAGGCATGCGAACCCTGCCTGATCTAATATTCTACAATGTCTTTTGTTCAGACTTTCGGCAACTGGCCCAATGTATAGACAAGGATGGCTTTCTGCCGAGTTAAGAACTGAATTTCTTATCTTTCAAATCCTTGGCACTTTCCACTCTACCCAAGTCGAAACGTCCAATTCATCAAGACCTGGTTGCTTCGGTGGTTAAAAAGTATGTTTACATGGTGGTTTCTTGAAATGGGGGTACCCCCAAGCCCCCAAATCATCCAATATTAACCGTTTACAGTAATAAACCATCCATTATGGGATCCCCAATTTGAGAAACCCCCGCATACTCATCAAACAAGTCCCTTTGCTAAATCAGGTCCTTCAACTCCTCTATCTCTTCGTCCACATCAGTTCCTTCCATGGCATCTTCGTCAGCTTCCACATCGAGAATCTCGTCCTCTTCTTCTGCATGACCAACTGCATCCAAAGACATCTCACGGTCTCCGTCATCCAAGGACACATTCTCACCCGTTTGCAACCAGCTGAAGCTGGCACCTCCGCTTGTCTTCACCGAATAAGACTTGGCATAATGGAGCTCCATGCACCGTGTCTTGGCCCGAACAGAAGTGCCAACTCCCGTCGAGCCGACCACGTCCATGGTGCCGTAAGCCCAGCAAGTTGCACCATCCGTTTTGGAACCTGGTCATAGGGGATTGAAGGTTCATGAATTACAGCAGTCCCACGTAATCCCTTACAAAACTGCCGGCAGCCACGCTTTTTGCATGATCAACTGTGGGTTTTGGCAAGTACCCGGAGTACCCCCACCTGAGCAAATTCCGCTCTCTGAATAGCAGTTGCAACTAGTGACCTTGTAACGGCGTCGACAGCTCTCACTCGCCGTAGAACTCGACGTGCCGCTTGTGCGATCGCCGGTGTTCAAAGGATAGTCGAGAGCCTCAAGGGGCTCTGCCGTGCGCAAGTTGAAGCAGAGAAGATTGCCATTCCAACCCTATTTTTCCACGAGATTCAACATGTGCGTGAGTTCAACATCCACAATGAGAAGTGTGGTGTTACTGTTACTGTTACTAGTTGGGTCTCAAAATAGGGGTACCCCTAAATCATCCTTTATCAACCATTTATAGTAATAGACCAGCCATTTTTCGGGATTTGCTAGGGCTTGAGAAACCCCAAGTTCAATCTGTTCGCTGTTCCCTCACCATCATCCTCTCGCCACGCCATTCTCAGCCATTGCCCACCCCGCCTCGAAATCAAACACCAGCTCTCCACGCGGTGTGGCCACGACTGTTCCCTCCCTTTGGTACCCTGTTTGGTCCGCGGATTGCGGCACTGTCACGTGGTCACCATGGTTCACTGTGAGCTTGTAATTATGAGTAGGAACCGAGGTTTGCTGCTTGATGAAGTACTTGTACTCCTTGTTGGGGTTCAAACCCTCCACCACCGTGGTTGCAATGCCTGGCGAATCTCGGACAAAGCCGGCGTTGTGCTGCATGTACGACCATCCAAGGAGTTTGACCGTGGACATGTTGCCAAATGGCTCGATGTATGTGGTTGCCGGGTCCTTTCCCCCAGTCGAATTGGAGGCCCAACTCCGTGTTCCACCATAATTCACAATGGTGGCCGCACGGGTGAAGGAGGGCGAGACTCCCTCCTTCTGTGTCAGGAACTGCTTGCGAAGAGTAGTCTTCCAGCAATTCTCGGGGTTTGCAACTTGACAGCCTGGGCCACGTTTCACGTTCAGACGATTGAACGAACAAGATCACTTTCAGGAGTTTGTATTTTTTTCAATCACACGTGTGTTGTCTTCAAGACAACGATTACAGAGAAACTGACCTGTCTTCATTTATACTTTTGCATACACATAGAAATGCGGTTGGCTGAAAGCCACGTTTGCTAGACAGGTACAAGATAGTATAGATATTGGCCTGGAAACCTACAGATAATTCATAGAAATATCATCAAAGGAGAGTATCTGCACAGTTTCGCCACTTCTCTCATGGCCTTCTCCTCTGTCGAGATGTGGGTGTTTCTCAAACTAGGGGTACCCCCAAATCATCCAATACTAATCATTTATAGTAGTTAACCAACCATTGCTAGGGGTTCCCTGTTCTAAGAAACCACCATGTGGCAGGTCTCGACTCTCGCGGCCAAGGGACTGACGTTCCGCGCCAGGGCTTTCAGGTCCCCATCCATTCCAAACTCTCGTACCAAGCTGTCGCAGCCCTCGTAGAGCCGGCAAGTCGTGGCACCGTGGGAGGTGCCGTGCCAAAAGAAGCTGCACTCCTGGCTGCGCATGACTTCAAGGCTCATGGGTTATGGTTTGCTGATGTTGCTATTATGCACGGCAAAATGATGTTTGTTGACGGATGTTGATTCTTCTTATATGTACTGGTTTCATGATGCATCGCTAAGAACCATCTCTTCCGACGCTTCATGATGAAAGCTGGTTCAAAAGAAGGTCTGGGCGATGGTGATACATGAGCACCGGATCTCAGAAAACGAGGTATATAACACTGAAGCCAAATGTTGTAGTCTGTCTGTTTTTTGTCAAAATGATAAATAAGTTAAGCATTGTTGTCATTTTACTGGTTAAGCAGAAGTCATATCATTACAAAATTGTTCTTTTACAATTTCACCTGAAGCCAAATATAGTACTCTGCAATTGATTTCACCTGCTTAAACCATGACCAAAAATCTCCGAGGCCGGGGCCAAATGCTCGAGTTGGTCGCTGCCGCGCAATGATTGCGTCATAGGTTGACTTAAAAGGATAGTTACTGCTGGTCCATGGTTGATACTGCCATGATTAACCAATGATTGATACTTGTAATAATCATGATTGGATGTAGTGCTTATGGATTCCCAGGATGCTGCGCGGCCGTGGCACTTGCTGGCCCGGATTCGGTTCTACGCTGGCAGGACTCTGATTAGTTCAACCTACATAGACACCTGGATCAGCTGCTTGGACCTATGGATTTCGATGGGTTTTCAGGGTGATTTGATTGACCATCAGTAGATGACTATGGGTCAAAATCACTCAATCATGGGGCATAATCACCAACAATCATAGGGAAAACAATGGAAAATGATGGTTTTGACACAGAGCCAGATCAGATATCCATTGCTTAACCACGAGTTCACTATTGTTTAAGCATGACTTCACCATTGGTTTACCGTGACCTATTGTCTCGTAACATGTTGTAACCAACCAGGGACGGGCACCACCCGGCACGGTCCTTGTAGTCTTTGCAACGCTCCTGGAGCGTGCCCACGCAAGGGAAAACCCGGAAGCACTGCTGGGTTTGGCGGCTCACCAACCAATATCAACCATGACCTCACCCATATAGCGGGCTGGATCAATACTAAACACCAATTGCATTTGGGATAATATCCAATAATAATGGTTGAAATAGAATGATTACTGAAACATCACACTTTCGACTACTCGGCGGCAGTGGGTCAAAACATGTCAAAACCCCGTACCCCTGGTTCCCCATCAACCATTGTTTTCCCTCTTTTTACTGGTTGTTCTTCCCCCTTATTGGTTGGTTAACTGCTTGACCCAGCTCGCCATATGAGTTTTCAAAAAAAATCCATGGGACTATGCCACGGTGGCCCCGGGGCCACGGCCTTCCACCGGACCCCGAAACGGCACGGCAACGGCAAGGCAACCGGCCTCGCAGTCCGCAGGCTCCATCGACTCGGCCTCCGATGGGAAGTGGACCCCAGCGGCTCCCGGCAGCAGCTGCCGCGAAGGGCAGGCGAATTGGCCTCACGAGATCTGCTGCTGCGGTGATGGTGATGACTTCAGGGTGGGTAGATGGGCAGATGATGGGAAGATGATGGTAACGACATGGTGATCACTTCATGGTGGCGTTGATGATGATCATGGTAGATGATGGTTTATCAATGTTAATCATATTTCGTAATCATTGAATCTTCAGGGAGCTAGTGAGCACTTGGATCTCCGCCGCTTCTTCACAGCTCGAAATTGACCCTGAAGTTAGCCGAACACGTTGAACCCCCGCCTGAGACGATGACGAAAGGCTCAGGGATGAAGCTTCCATTGCTGCTGGGCGGGATATTCTCCAAACTCATGGGATCTGCTGGCCACTCCGAGCCCCACTGCTGAGGCAGGCAATCGCAGGGATGCAACCAGAAGTCGTCAGGTTGCGAAGTGCTGGGATCGTCAAAGACCAGGGGCTGCAGCATCTCTTCCTCAGGTTCTGGGAACAGAGGTCG
Organism: Symbiodinium kawagutii; assembly: GCA_009767595.1. Lineage (NCBI taxonomy): Eukaryota > Dinophyceae > Suessiales > Symbiodiniaceae > Symbiodinium > Symbiodinium kawagutii. The sequence continues at coordinate 92,743 of VSDK01000037.1, forward strand.
TGCACATGGAAGCGTCGCCAAATCCAGGTTGATGTCGGTCACTGCACTTGGGAGCGTCCCCTCCAGGCACAGCTGTTCAGAACCTGGCAGGGCGCCTTCTGAAGCGCTGACAGGAAGTGTCTATGCGAGGACCCAGTGGTCTCGGAACATCTCACAATAACCCTCAAGCCCACAACCAAATCTCAGCATGAAACTCTAGCGACTGTATCATTTGGTCACTGGCCGCTCCTAGTAGCTCCCGGCACCCCTTCACAGAGATAGCACTGGATACACCTTTTACAGCTCCCTGGCGCTACCACCAGCGCCTTTGAGTTCAAAGTAACTCATCTGGGCGTCCACGTAGTCATCATCACTCTCCCGCTGCACCAGCCAACTCCCCGCTGGGCAGGATGCGGTGCCAAGTGAGGTACGCAAGTACATGACCTGGGACGACGACTTGCAACCGAAACTGCCTTGAAAACATGGACCCTGCTTGGATGACCATCCCCCACATAGAAAGGGCGTTGAAAAAATGGAACAGGACCCAATGGTGATGGTAAAAGGTGCACTGTAATAGTAGTCAATGACTAGTTACTAGATTGGATGGTGATCCTAGTGGTGATTGCGCATCTCACCGGGAACCACCCACCACCACCACCACCACCACCACCACCACCACCAACAACAACAACAACAACAACAACAACAACAACCACAACCACAACCACAACAACAACAACAACCAAATACCCAATTAAAACCACAGAACAACCATTTCAGTAATCACCACCGACTCAACAAGGACAACACGCAACCACCACATCAACTGCGTCAACCACACCAAACAAAAACAATCACAACAATCACACCAACCACACCCACCAACGACCACAACAACCACAAATTTGCTCTTTACCCCCAGGGCCAGCTACCATCAACCAACCGTTCACTAATCATTAAAGAACCATTGACTAACAGTTTCTAGTTGGTTCCCGACCTGCATGCACAACCAACCAACCAAACCAACAAACAACCAACCAACCAACCGACCATTCAAGTCCTTTTCGACCATTGGCACCTCCTGGGGAATGGAGCTTTCCTTCTTGTACACTACGAATCGGCTGGGGGGGGGGGCTGACGGCGTGATGAACTTGCACTTCTCTGCTCCCGTAGTGATTTTGAAGTGCCTCGAATCAGAGAGATGGTGATGCTGATGTTTTGGCGACGTAAGTGCATATTTGTCTGTTTCTCATCTTTGCATACAAAGCCTATTAGAAGTATCATACATGCACATGTACATATACATCTTCTTGAAGAAGTAGCGCCTTTACATGTCTATGTGTGCGTGTGTGCCTGGACATAGGGCGATAACAATTTCAAGTTGGAAGTGGCGAAGAGCATCAAGTGCTACGGCACACTCAGCATTTTGGTCGTCCCTCACAGTCCAACAGCCGGGAAAAACCATCAGTTTGTCTACATGGATAAGCAGGTCAGGGGTTAGTTCCCTAGAATTCAACCATAGTAAACCGTCCCATCAGGCGGGTGAACGCACCCCAAAGTCATCATGTTTTCATGTCACCAGTTAGGAGCAGTGGGGACGCGAACCTCCAAGTACATGATTGGCTTTGCCAACCCCATTCTTTTTGATGAAAAAACATCGGGAAGCATCACTAAGCACAGCATGGGCCCATGAATTTGCTCCGTTGCTTGGCCCTGAAGTTGACCCGTAGACCACCAGTGGTCCTATGTTGGTTTGATTAATCCCATACATTATGTGCTTTTGTGTTAAGTACATGAGCATCGGTCAAATTTTGATCATGTCCGGAAGGTCATCAGTGAGAAGGGTTGGCCCCTATCGGTTATGTGTATTGTGTGTCTGTGTCTCTTGCCCATGAAAGGCATCCATATCGTATTTCAATTGCCATATGGACTGATAAACCAACCGCATCGCCGTGTGCTCAAATTGTTTCAAGGCCCCCGTTGTCACAAGGAGCTATGACTATAAGTACCCTGCTTGCCCATGCGCAGGGATGTGCACCTCCACTGGTCATAGCTCGTGACATGCTCCATGATTTAATCTGGGTTCGTTCACCTACGATCTGATTAATTTCCATGGCTGTATCCCAGTTTCAACCTGTATGTAGTACATAAAAATGGTAACCACCCACATAAGGATACAAAAGGTCGGTGACTCTGGTGAACTGACCCCTCTAACCATGGTTGTAGCCCCTGCGGAACTCACCCAAAACGGCCACATCCACGTCACGGCTCCCAGGCAGCGCCTCACTTTCACGCCCATCTCGCGGGGTTGGAACTGGATGACACTGTCGCCGGCAGGCAGCGTAAGGCTTGGTGAAGATGAAGTCCAATCGAAGTCCTGAAGCCCATCCAGGCTTGGTGATACAGGGCTCCGGAGTGGTTGCTGGGTGATCATATTTAATATATATATAATATATATATATATATATACTATATAATATATATATATATATGCGAAATACATCTATATGTTATAAATATATGGTTTATACGGTATTTTTAGGATAATATGAATGGTTCATGGTTTAATATAGGGGTTGGTAGTGATAAGGATAGTAATGTGAATATATGGTATACGGTATAGGGGTTAATATATCAATGTTGATGGTTAATGGTGAATACATGGCACGGTATAGCGGTAGGAAATGGTTTTTAAGGATGGTTATATTCAAAATGATTCAGAATGGAAAGTAATTTGGATGGTTGATGGTCACTAGTTGCCAATATAGTGGTTGATATTGATTAGATTTTCAAAGATTGAAGCATAGTGATTAGAAGTGGTTACTATAGCGGTTGATATTGGTTGATATGGTTTTATCAACACTGATTCGTAACTGGTGTTGATAAATGGCTTGTAAATTGCTCAAACAGTGGTTAATACTGGTTGCTGGAGTGGTTGATCATGATCAATGGTAAGGCCGCCCATGGTTTGAAATGTTGTTAATAGATGGTTAAAAACAAAGATGGTTAGTACTGGTCATCAGTGCACCCATATCGTGAAACAAGAACGTCATGGTCAATCAAGGGTTGATTATACTGGTGAATTCCAAAATTCCTGGCCAACGCCCCACAAGCCATAAGGCTGATGAGGATGATGAGATTGATAAAGGTGATGATGCAGGTGATGAAGATGTCTGAGGATAACAACCACGATGGTGGTGGTGATGATGATGATGATGATGATGATGAGGAGGAGGAGGAGGACGACGACAATGATGACAACTGATGATGGCGGCGATCATGATATCATTTACTTACAGTAATTGTTGTGTTTCAATGGACAAAGCACCGCCTGCCACTCACCAGGAGGTTCCAAGCTCAAACGGTCTCATGCTCGTTGCCCCGTCGCGTCCATGCCTACCCAGCCCGCATGGGGCCCAGCCCCAGCCCACCTGCGTCTGTGGCGACAGGTGCCACTCACGTTGGTCGTTGCTGCCCTTGACTTCGAAGTACATGGAATCTGTCCCTCCATCGGGAGCCACAACCTCCGCACTGAAGCTGACGCTGGTCTCCTAGAAGCGCGGTGCATTTCAAGCGGCCGCGTGGTGTTTGTGGTGCATGTTTTTTCAGCTGGTTGGGGTGACAACTAGTTGGCTGATGAATGGTTAAGAATGATCATGGTTAAGAATAGTAGACATTGGTCTAACTTCGGCTTAGCAATGGTTAAGAATGACAAAATATGATAAATACTGGCTAATAATGGTTCATAATGGTTGATGATGATGGTTGATAGCAATGGTTAATAATGGTTAAGAATGGTAGATAATGGTTCACCAAGGGCCATCTTTAGATAGCATCAAACATGGGCTCAGCTTCAGCAGCGGCCCGTGTTCGCTGATGATTTTATTTGGGATTGTTGGCGAAGTTGTGAACAGGAGGCTTCGTTTCAAACGGCCCGATCTTGTTGCCAAGAAATGCTGGAAAAATTGATGAAAACGCCAATTCTTTAGTGCTGGTGAACACCCACCCAGGGAAGATACAAGATATCGTTGATATCACTGTGAATCATCTTCAGCCTTGGGATTAGAAAAGCCTCAATACGACTCTTGTATTCTATTTTTCAGCCTTCAAATTGAATCCATTGAGCAGGTTGTTTTCGAAAACAATGATTTTGCTCTGAGTTTTCCCGACCATGCCATGACATCGCTTCTAGAACATACTCTGATATGTTTTCTACCATTCTTTTTGACATTCTAATTGTTACTCTCTCCGGCATTCTTTCTGACATCCTATCGAGCTTTCTATTTGACATGTATTCTCACATTCTATCTGATTTCTTCTGTCACGCACTCCGGCATTCTATCTGATTTTTTATGGCACAAATTCCGACATTCTATCTGACATGTTGCTGGCATGAGTTCTGACATTCTTTCTGGCACTTATTCTGACATTTTATCTGGCATGCTTTTTGACTTTCTCTCTGACATTCTCTCTCTCTCTCTCATTCTGTATGGCATTCTTTCTGACATATTTTCTCACATTCTACCTGACGGTTCTTCCGTCAACCTGACATTCTTTCTGACCTCTCTGGCATTCCCTCTGACTTTCTAATTTAATACCCTATCTGTCATATTATCTGAATCTATCTGACATTCTTTCTGCCAATGTCTTCTCCGAAAAGGCCACCTGCGATCAGCAGCTCGCAGTTGAGGCCCGGCCGGGCTGACTGCGATTGGGGAGCTTGCGGTTCAGGTCTGGAGCGGGCACCACCCTCAAGCACACTCCCCATAAGCAGCAAGCCAAGCAGCGCTGGCAGAAACAAACCAAATCTTTTGATGAAAACAGATCGTTGAAACTAAAACAAAGGTTGCTTGACATGTATACTGCCACATTCACCCACATTCACCAGCCTCATCAAGATCAAACAGAAAGAATCGGCCACCGGTCAACATGCTAACAAACAGTTTGTGCACTTGCCGAACCACTTCCGAGCCAAGTTGTGGTCATCAAAGGACGACAGGGTCGCTGTAAATCGCTGGGAGGGACCAGCGTGGCCTCCATCCTTCACTGGTCCCATCCCATGGTTTCTCTCCTCCACGCACTTGAGCTTGAATTCCACCACGCCACAGTCGGACCCCGGTTCGCACCAACTCGACCCCTCAGTTTGGAGGTATTCACCTCAGGGTTGGCATAGTCATCAATGCGCTTCCAAATCACTATTCACTGCCTGACTATGCTACCAGGAAAATCCCTGAATTTTCTATCAGCCCAACCGCCATCAGCCCAGCAAGCAGAAAAAGATCGAACAGTTTGTGACGACCAGCCACGTCAAGCCTTCTCATCCACCATTCGAACTATTCTTGACCAGCATTCACCATTCATTATGTATTATGAACTGTGCCTGATTCACCGGGTTCAACCATCAGAAACAGAAAATAATATATACCCGTATGTTAACCACTATTCACCATTGACGCTCCTGGCATGTTGTGTTTCTCCAGGATGGCGGAACGTCCGAGTGTTTGCCAGGCGGAATCCGGTCTGCTTTGGTAAAAGTTTTCGCACTCTTCTGGGGACCATGTTTTTTCCCTTTCGTTCCTGGGATGGGATTTGGCAACACCTTGGAGCCAGCACTTGCTTGCTTCCTTGCCTTCCTTTGTGCTTCCAGTCTTTCGTGACAGGTGTGTTTGCTTGCTTCCTTGCTTCCTTGCTTCCTTGCTTCCTTGCTTCCTTGCTCCACATTGAACTGGCAAAAAAAGGGGCCGAAAATCATTCCCACAAAAATATAGGACCCCGTGGAATCTCCAGCCAGGGCATTTCCAGCCGTGGACGAAGGAAGTTGGGCCACCATGAAGCACCAGGTGCTACGGAGATGTTCAGCTGGGGCTTCCATCCTTGCTTGCTTGGTTGCTCCACATTGAACTGGCAAAAAAAGGGGCCGAAAATCATTCCCACAAAAATATAGGACCCCGTGGAATCTCCAGCCAGGGCATTTCCAGCCGTGGACGAAGGAAGTTGGGCCACCATGAAGCACCAGGTGCTACGGAGATGTTCAGCTGGGTCGGGTTTTCGTTTTTAGCAGGCCAATCGGGGTACATTTCAACATGTTTCAGACAACAATTCGTTGGTAAAGGTTCATGTTTATCGATAACAGTTTACTGATGGCAAAAACATGAACCATTATGTTGTAAAGAAAAAATGCGCATGATGTTGTAAAACAATAACAGCAAATGATGTGAGAAAAAAACGGATTTCAGAGCGACCAAGGATGGTAAATCTCAGGTGATCCTGCCGTTCCAAACTGCGCCCCGGACGTCGCGCCTGCTGCCGTCCACCGCCCAGACATCTCTGTGCCGTCGATTGCTCTGACCATCGTAGACGTGTCGGAAGGACTGTAGCCAGGTGGGACTGCCTCGCGAGCCACGGGATGGCTACCTCTGAAAGCGCTGTGCAGATCTGGGGATGTTCACCTACCCTTTGTTTGGATGGTATGATCCGTACCCATGAAGCTGGTATATCCGCTATTCTGTTAGTTGTCATCACCTATCAAAAACCATTTAGCATGATTAAAAATTAGCTATCAATCACAGTCACTCAATCATCCTTCCCCAAACAGTAGCAATCATTGACCATTCTGCACCCCTGTTGGCCAAGATTGACCACGTTTAGTCATTGCCAACCATCTTTGTGCCATCAATATGGTTGCATAGTCATTCGCATTAACTACCATCATGCCATTCATCATGATCATTCCCGTTCAGCATTCAACATCAATAACCATCATCAACCATTAGTTTAATCATGAATTGAACATTGTGTGTCAACCACTAATGATAACCTTCAGCTCTTGCATATGTATATTTGTACAAATGGATATGGTATGTGTCAAGACCATGTGCCCGTGGTGAACATCCTAGAGATGACCGAACTAGTCGAACTGCTGGGATGTTCATTCATCAATTGGTATCAACCCATAAGCATTTCTCAACATTGATCGACCATCATCATGAACCATTAGCGTTCACTATGAGTTCACCAGAAATGAAGCGTTACTTCAAAATCATACAATCAACGAGCTCGTCAGTTCATATGGCTGCCAATCATCCTCCGAGCTGAATTGGAGATACCCTCTTTTAAACTAACATGGCAACGGCAAATCCACCGTAAGTGGATGATTTCCCAGGGTTTCCCTGACCAAATGGTGGATTTTCCATTGCCATGTTAGTTTACCAGAGCGCAATAGGGAGATAATCATGGCTTTTCTCCACCAGATCATTTCCCCATCATGAACCCACCAGCCCGCCATCCAGCTTAGCGGGGCCTGAAAGCCAACTGGGCAGTAGTCTCCCGCTAAGACCTGGACACTTGGCTCAGGATGGCGCACAATGATTGGTATGGCAGTGGGTCAAAACCCCGTACCCCTGGTTCCCCGTCATTAACCATCGTTTTCCCACATTATTGTTGGTTATTACCCCCCATTGTTGGTTGGTTAATATTGACCCATGGCCATATACTTCTTTGGAGGCTCTGTTTGAGTTGGGCTTCGCGTAGTCGCGCGAACATGGTTAGCTTCGCTATACCTTCATTTTGCCCTGGGAGTCAAGGAGTTGGGAGGTATAGCTGGTGTGATCAACATTGGGTATAACTCTGCCGGGGCCAGATGGATTTGCCTATTAGCATATGCGGTGGTGATACCACAGAAGCTCACCAGGCCGTGGGGAGCAACATTTCAAAGCATCAAAGCTATACTCGGATGTAGGTTGCCAGAAGTTAAGGGAGGAGCAGGAGCGAGTCAGCTACAGAGTGCTTTAAGGATATTATGAAATGCATTAACACATATCAACCATTAACCAGTAACCAGTAGTATTAGCATTCACGATTATATTCAACCTGTATACAGGTTTTCAAGATTGGTATTCTTGATTATATTCAACCACTAGTATTCAGCATTAGTATTCAACATTAGTAGAAAGCAGTAGTATTCAACCAGTATACCCGATGCACATCATCTCAATATTCATTCATGGCCAACTAATGGTTGATACATAAGGGCTAGTTCATGTTTAATTAGTGGATGATTTATAATACTTGCTTTACGGTTGATAATGGTTAATTAATTATGGTAAATCATGGAGAATGGGTTCGATTAAAAACTATCATTAACGCTAATCGGTGATGAATTGATGATTTATAGGGGTCGATAATGGACAATTATGTTTAATGATGACCTTAAATGATACTGATCAACGAACATGATGAAATCCGTAGCAAACCACCTCTCGATTTCCTGCGCAATTGCAGCCGAAGAGACCCAATCTGAATGCTTCAGCCGAAGGCAGGTTCCCATGTCAGTGCAGCCAGTGACTTTGGCATAGGCTGTCATAGGTGAACCGCCTTCGCTCTCCACGCGATAGTGCTTGCACTTATCCTGGAACCGGGCTCGGCTCAGATTGGGGTCTTTTGGGACTCAAAACTCTGTGATTCTTCTGTATGTAAAAAAAAACATGTCTACATGTAGAATCAACCATGTCTACATTTATGGTTGATCTCTTGTGGTTGGTTAAGTTACATCAAGGGTGAATCAGTTGCTGAAAATCATAGTCGCTTGGTGGGTAATGAATGCTTGACTCCCGTGGTTATGACGTCAGCTCCAGACGGCACCAGGGCGCCACCATCCCCAGGCAGTCCTCTGCCCAGGTGAAATGAGAGCATCGCTTGGACTGTCGGCAGTTGTTGCGACAGATGGCTTCCGTCAATGCGGTGCCCTCCTCGATGACTTTGCCCTGGAAGGTCTCACTGATCCAGCACATGCTGTCCTGGCGCGAGAAGTCGTCAAGTTGAGAGGATTAAAACGCAGGAAAGTCCAAGTTCATGTCCCAGAGAAATAGTTCTTGCACGGTACATATTGATGTATATGGATTCAAATTTACGTATTCAATACATGAAATGATGATTGCGGTGCATTTTCATTCATACATACTAGCTCTTCCCAAATAGAGTAAGTTCCGCCCATGCGGACTCGAGAAGATGGGGCTCCAAATGTTTCACATTCATCCTTGATATGTATGTACATGCTTGCTGCACTCGCAAGGCGTATAGGCTTGATACGGTTCGATATAGTCATGAGATGTCGTGAGAGATCCAGTTTCATATCCCATTTTAAGCCACCGCAAGAGCAGTCCCAACCTCGCCTTGATGCGGATCAGCAGAGGAGTGTGCACAGGAGGAAAGTCAGTTCCGGGAAAGGATCCCCAGATTCCACAGTTCAGCAGCACAGACTTTCGCTGCAAGTTGTCTGCCAGCACCTCATCAAACAGCTTCGCCATGGTGTCGCCAGGGGCAATCGTGATGGCACCATCAGGCTCAACCTCCAAGATGGTGTGGGATCCCAACAAGCCAACACCCCAATTGGTATCAAAGGTCCAATGAGGTGCCGCCCTTGTTCCAGACCAATCTCCATCCACAAAGCATTTCACATACCAAGAACTGGGCTTGAGACCACCAGCTCCTTCCTCATATCCTGCTGGAACTTTGGGTTTCATGGGTGGCAAGTCCTCTCCAACCACCACCTCAGCATAGCTTTCATCAAAGGCGAGGCTCGGCCAGGGTTTGGGCTTCAATGCAACAAAGGTAGTGCTTCGTGATTGAAGTTCACCTCCGGACATTTGCTTGGCAGACACCACACAAACAGCTCCATCCATGCTGACGAAGTCTGCCTCAGGAGTCTCAGCATCTGTCACAGCACCAGGGCTGGAGCCCGAGGTAGCAGAGACAGAACCAGAGCTTGCAATGCTCAACCATGGAGCATCCGGTGCGCAAACCATCTTGAAATCCTGCCATTCTGCTGCAGAGGAAGCCAGCGCAACTGGATAGGATGTGACATCCGAAGAGAAGAACAAAGCACCTGCACCATAGGACATGAGCTCCACAGAGACCGTAACTTTGACCGTGCTCACCAAATGGAGTGCCTGGTGAGCCGTCACCTCGCACTGCACTGAGAATGGCATTGTTGGCTTATGACTGGAGCTGATGGTTCCAGTGGCCCCATCCATGGTGAGATTGTGCGCCCCGAAGCCACAGTCTGAATTCACAGAATACCTCTCTGCAGTGCGGGGCACTGGTTTCAACTCCACATCGCTTCCAACTGCAAAGCGAGTGTCTGGATATGTGAAAGGTGTGGGAGTCTTCTGCCCGCCACTGCACTGACAGCAAGCCTGATTGCTGCTTACACCATTTACTGGTCGGTCATTGCAGTCAGCGTCAGTAAGAGCATCACAAGTATCACCCAACTCATTTGTCCATCCCACTGTGGAAATGCACGCAGTACATTTACCATCCTTCAAAAGAAAGCCACCCAAGCATTTCTCGCACGTGTCTGAGGCATACTTGGCACACCCGCCGCAAGACAAGGAGTCTTTGGGACAACATGTTGTCGACGACGAGTCGGTTTCAAAATCCACCAAGGGGATGCCAGAACTGCAGCTGCTTTGGCTCCTGAGTTACCGCCCGGAGCATCTTGAGGCAGCTCCAAACATGCTGAGTTTCTCTTGGAAAAATCAACAACGCCCATGACAAATGATCGGGGATTATAATGTTTAGGAATGGCTGACAACGGTTGACAGTTGAAAATGGCTAATAGTGGTGAAGAATACTAGCTAAATTACGTTTCATCATGGCTTAACATGCTTACTCACAAGCGATCGTGGGATAACCGCCTATCAATCAGGACAAGAAGGCCTAGTATCGAACGTTGACTGGGTGGCTTGACTTCGAACGTGGATCCGACTAGAACTTTGTTGCAGTTTTGGACAGCTTGCACTCTGGATATCAATGGTCAATCATTGCTAATGGCTAATAATGACTAACAATGTTCGCTAACTGCTGGTTAACGATGCTTAAGAATGCTTAACAACGATTCTAAGTTGGTCAATGAGCCATCTAACTATACGTATAAATCCCATACCTGGTAGTTACCTGTTCAAAAGTCTGCAAATGCTTGTGCATTGCAAGCGGCTTTATCCTAAGGCTGACTCGTGCCTAGTCAGAGTGTTCAACACCAATGAACAAATCAAAACTTCCCGCGGAAATGGCCTCACAGGAGTGGAAGTCTGGCTATCCCGAATCACCCCCGCAGGGTTTGTGCGCGTCAAACCTTCAATCCTGTGGCGACCTCACCGGTAATGCCAAGAATCGAGGTGGCGGTCGCTTTCAAAATTTCGATCTTATTTGCCACGTAGGCAGGCGGCGATTGTAAAGATTTGGGTCGACAATGCGCCGGGACGCCCGTGCGGTTAAGGAACGTGACCGTACCTGCTGGAGGAATCCAGCTGCGAGCACATGATTCGCAGGTGATGCTTAGTGATACTTGATGATAGTTGATGACTGTTAGGTTGGGACAACAGCTCACGGGGCTTAGTGACGGCGATGGTTAAGGATGATTGATCTTGCACAAATGTGCACAGCGCTTGTAACTACCCCGAAAACTGAAATTTCTACCTGGCAATTTGATGGGCAAAGCATCAGTCATGGCAGGCTCACCAAACGCTGCCAGGAATGTCATGCTGAGACAATGCATGAGATATCTGAGAATTTCTGCTATTTGCGGTTTGGCTTGGGAGATGTGCGATCACCGAAAAGGTGTCCGAATAAACGATGATCAACCAGTTCACCACCAGCATCAAGATATGCTTATTGGTCAGGACCAAGCATCCCCAACAAAGGTGCTACTACAGTAGGCAAGTGTCTTGATTAGGTCTGTTCACCACCAGGTTTTGATCCGCAGCCATGTCCGGAGATGAGGTTGTTGACCCTGAATGACACGAATTGACACTTTGAATCATCAATTGTTCATTGTTAAATCATCTAATTAAAAGTGATGATCCAATTGTTGAATTACACTTTTGTGTATGGTTAAATCATCTTTTGTTCATTGTTAAATCATCCAACGGTACGAGCTCCAGCGATCGCCAGGTCGATTTGACCATTAGATTAGCCATTCACTGTGATCCTTTCATGACTAGCCATGACTGCTATGATTCATGACCATGATAAGAACCATGATATGAACATATATGAACCATGATAAGAACCATGATTCATCATCAGCACCTCTAAGAAATCACAAATGCACCAGTTTCGGACCCCCAGGGCCTCCACCAAGATCCAGGGGACCAAACCTGGGAAACATCCACCGCCGCTTCAGCTGGGAGTGCGAAGACATATAGAAAATGCATGGCTATGGGTCGACATTTAACCATCAATAATGGCTTATAATAACCAACCAAATCACAGGGCAAACAATGGCCAATGATGCGGGGAACCAGGGGTACAGGGTTTTGACCCACAGCCACATATGGGGGGGCCATCACTTTGTGTGAACATGTCCGGTACGGTTCAGCTACTGTCATCATCCGCCATGATCTGCAAATCCATCCTCGATCGCCATGATATGCAGCCCAAGGCACGGTTCGGCCAAATCGCGCTTTTGACGTCTGGACCTGTGTTCCGGCGATCAGGTGAGTGCCAATCCTCGTCATGACTGAAATGCATGGTTCAAATATGGTGGTTTCTCAAAATCGGGGACCCCAAAAAATGGATGGTTTATCACTATAAATAGTTGATATTGGATGATTTGAGGGACCCCTATGACTTGAGAAACACCCATATGATAGACCTGAATCATATGATGGGTCGATTCACCCTGTACCCAACAGGTGAACATTCTACGCCACAAATTGGTCGTCAAGCTGTTGGGATGTGAACAACTGCGACTGAATTTGGTTGCTCAATGTGCGTTCATAATATGGCCAGTGATATGCTTGGGAAGATGCATTATACATAATATATATATATATGTGTGTGTATATATGTCTCTATGTATGGATGTATATATATATATACACACACACATTTGCTTGTGAATATATGGATTGATAGATTTAATAATGCTTAAAAGTAACATTAAAGGTTTTTTGTCATTGTTGAAAGAAACACATCAACCATGAATATGATATGAATTATTGTCAGGATATGGTACGTGAAATCAAACACATCCACCATATCGATCAAGGGATATGGCTGTGGGTCAAAACCCCGTACCCCTGGTTCCCCATCATTAACCATTGTTTTCCCTATAGTTTGTTGGATATAACCACCGTTATTGGTTGGTTAATATTGGCCCATAGCCATGTGTCCACCAAGCTCGCTGATGATGTGGCTGGCCAAGCTTGCCGACACCAGGGCTGACGCTTGGAGCGACGGCGGCGTAAGGCCCGGGTTGGGGTTCTCCCGGGCAGGAGATCAATCCATCAGTGAAACAGAACGCATGATGGCAGATTGAGGCGAGTTCATCTCCAACTGATGGAAACACATCTAGTTGATCCGCCAAATTTTACAGTTCTGCAAACACAACTGCTCTTTCAATGGCAATCCACTGGGGCTGCTGGCAGCATCTGGCAGCTAAGATCCCAGCTGAAGTAGAGCCGAACTGATCGCAGAGACCGGTTCGTCACATTCCGGCTCTGCGTGCCCGCAGGGCCACAGAGCGGCGGTTAGAAAAAGGAGGCGCCCGAAGGCGAACATCCCGGGCACGAGGCCCGAGTCGGTTTGGCGGCCGATCCGAAGGATGAGCCAAGCGAAACTGCGCAAGATGAGCAGATCGGGATCTAAAGTTGGCCAAGTTGTTATACCAAACTTGCGTGCGCTTCCCGGGTACCAGCTTCTGCCAAACACCACGAGTAAGCACGATTGTCAACCTCTTGATCAAATTGTTGTCAACCACTGGCATTTACCCCCAATTATTCAGGTGTGACTTCATTCCTCACTACTTACTGCACTAATATAAACCGTCATATTCGGGGCTGCTTTCAATCCTGAAAGGCAGGCGTGTCTCGGTACTGAAAAGTTCATTTGACCATTTTCATCAACCCTATCGCTAAACATGACCAGTATCATTCGCCATTACTAACACTAAATACGACCATGCCATTAGCTTAATAATCATCAAAATCAACATGGTATTGATACTATTAAATATTGATACCACCATATCTTACGATCAACCCTTCTTAGACCCTCATCCAAGCAACAACACCTCCATCAACCACCATAACCAACCATAATCAACCACGACCAACCACTTAGCCAACCACTTAGCCAACCACTCAGCCAACCACTCAGCCAACTAGCCACCCAGCTTGCGCAAAGTTCCGTTTTTCAAGCTACAGTCGCGTCAATAGAATCCCTGGCCCTCATGACTTTCGCACGGCACAGCCCTGCTTCGCCTAACAGCCGAAAGCTGCAGCGCAAGCACTTCGGCAAGGTATACAAGTAGCCTATGCCAGGTATTCCACAAGGTCATAGAAGCTTAACATAGCTTAGCTATATGCAGTTGTACATCATGACGATTAACAGCAGGTAGTTCACTTCAGCTCGGTGTTGAAAACAACCAGCCACACCTGCTGTTCGCCTGTTTGCCTGTTCGCCTGTTCGCATCCCAGAAGTCTATAGCTGGTTGGCATTCCTCCCTCCACCCTAGCCGGTTAGTCCATAACGGAGGTGCCGAACAGCACATCTGGTCAATCGATTTTTTTTCAGGGATGGTGGTCTTGCATGGTGGTTTTTTGAAAGAGGCGTCCCCCGAAGTTAAAGTTGGTTTATTACTTATTACTATAAATAGCAAATAAAGGACGATTGGGGGTACCTTTTTTGGGGAAACAACCACATGGCAATGGAAAATCCGCAAAATTGATGGGTTCCAAGCGGGTTTCTCTATAAAATAGTGTGATTTTCCCTTGCTATGTTGGACTACAGGTCAATGGTGATTGATAAAGTGATGGGAATGGATGGAAATGAGTTGTAGTGGATGGTAATGGTTGACTCCGCCCACCATTCGAATTGTCTGATCGTTGCATGAGTATGTTCGTGGCGCGTCAATTCCTGAGTTGGCCATAAATTCCAGTAATTATCCCTCAGCGGCCCCTGGACATCTTGATTATGGAAGCTGCCACTTTGACACCAATTAACTGAAGAGATTCATATCGGCTTACATCCATTCTCAATCTGTTCGGCTAGCTTCACTTTACCCCTTCCAATTTCAAGGCATGAAACATTGGGCAAAAAGCACAGAAATCAGGCCCACCTAAGGCGCGAACTGGCCCCGCTTAGCCGACGCCTGGGTGTAGGACTTCCGGATTTGCGAAACTGAATCCTTCATCTCAGTGACATCCGGCAAGGGAAGGCTCGCGGCCTCATGGCGACAGCTCCCTTGGAGCTGGAGCTGGTGGCAACCATAGCTGCTCCAGTATTAGTATCCTTATATCCAATTAATTGGAACCCCCCTAGTTAATCAACCAGGGGTTTACTAATCCTGGGTAGCCACTAAGATATACATATCTATGTGTAAACAATATACTGTCAGGATATGAAGACTAAATGATATTAAATGATAACAAATGTATATATGTGAATGGGTATACATTGTTTCACCACCCCCAACGAATGTTTAGAACTTGTCCGCATTTCAGCGAAGTTGCATGACTTCACAGAAGTTCGCATCGTTTCGCAGGAGTCGTCATCGTTTCACAAGCCCCCTAATAACGTCCGTGTTCAGGCAAACACATGAGGGCGACGAAACAAAGTCTTCCGATGTGAATCTATCATTCTACGGGCGTTTCTCAAAAAATGGGGCTACCATGGGCTAGCCCTACATTCATCATCCACACACATGTTTACTGATCAACCCACCATTTCATGGGCTATGGCTAGGTCCAACCCCTCAACGGATCTACCAACGACTGGCCCCCCTCACTGGCACCTTAAAGCGCTGCAGTAAGAAGCCCATGCCATGAAGCACGAAGCTGGCCTCGCGCTGGACCAGCGCCGTGGATGGGCCATGGCTGGTGAAGATGGCTGACTGCTGGCTGATGCTTCATGATGAGTAGTTCATGTGGTTACTATCAAAAAAAGTGGCTACTAAGTACCACTAGTTAACCACTAGTAGTTCAAAATGGTCAAATTTGTGGCTACGCTTGTGGTTCATGCTCGATGGTTTATCTTGGCGAACTGATGGTTAGTGATGTTGAATACTCGATAATAGTGGTTGATCGTTGCTAGTAATGGTTCATAAATCATAATCTGAGATGGTTCCTAATACTTATATCATTAATAATATTTAATAAGGTATAATCTGAGATTCCTAATACTTAATTCATGATGAATGTTGGTTGATGGATGATTAATGAGGCTCAGTTGCTGGTTGATGATGGTCAATTGATGTTTGGTTGATAGTTCATGGACGGTTGCTATTGGTCAAGATTGGATGAATAACTAATAAGTAATAACCATGCAACGCACGCGCGACTACCACTACTACAACCACCACAACAATCACACTCACAACACTCGCTCCAAAAACTCTTGCAACCACAAGGATCACAACACCAGAACTACAACTGCAACTAAAACCTCACAAGAAGCACGAGGAAAGAACACAAAATGAAGAAATGAAGAGCACAAGGAAATGGGAAGAGACTGGTGGGAAAGAAATCAAATCAAAAGAGCCACTCATCAATGGTCGCAGCTCCCGGCATACTGCATGCAACCATATTGGGGAGACAGGTGTAGATTGGTGAAGTTCTGATCCACGCGCTGGTGTTCCAACAGGCAGAAAGAAACATCCTTCTGGGCGGTTGAACCATTACCTGGTGATTGAATCTGCTTACTTCAATCGTGTTTCTTCCTTTCTTCCATTTCGCTCAGGGTCACGTGAAACTGAGGAGAGCAATACCCTTAAATCTGGTCTGATGGCTCAAAAACTGGGTATCGAAAACTTTTATGATCATGCTTGAAGCTACTCAACAGTAGATCCAGCATCACTAAACAACTAGTTGCTCTCTGATGACTGTCAAACTGCCCAGTGCTAACCCGTGCCCGATTTCCCATTAGCAATGACAACCTGTGATGCGTACTGCTTCCAGCAGCATCCCGGAAGACCAGCACCTGCTGCAAGGTTTGCTTGGCCAAAGGTGACTGGCAACCTTCAGCATAGACCATGTCTCCAAAGACGTCCGAGTCCCGCAGAACCGCCGCCAGCTCCCCAAACAAGTTGTTCACCTCCGGCCCCATGGCTACCAGGCTGTACCAGCTTGTAGTGAAAGAAATGATCATGATAGTATCTGTCTCAATACTGCAAATATCATTATCATTATTGTTTTCATCATCATCATCATCATCATCATCATCATCATCATCATCATCATCATCATCATCATCATCATCATCATCATCATGAGGAGTGACATGCCGCTGTCAGCGGCCTTGCTCTTCTTGCTATCCTCAACGTGATGTACCGATGCATTCACAACCAAGCTACAACAAAGATCTCTACTCGCCACGTTTTAGTGTGAACCATCTGCTGGGATTGTCGGTGACCCAGGGACCCATGGCCCATGCCGGCTGTCAACAAATGCCTGGATCTGTTGAATCAACAAGCCTTTTGCCAGGGTTGACATAAATAGAAAAGAGCGTAGCTCTCACAGCTTGAGTGGAGGCAAATTCACTTACACCAGGCCTGCCGCCAGGTGGTTTTGAGCTTCTTGTGGCCTTTCTTCATCTTGGAGATGCTCGCAGCATAGCTCTTCAACAAGGTCTCCATGTCTGCTTGGCAGTTCTCATAGTTCGCCAGGGCCACGAAGGATCGTTGCACTTGGCGGACCTCACTGTCAGCAGCTTCCAGGTAGCCGTCCAAGTGATCGCGGATGCGCCACCAGAGGTGGTCCAGGGTCACTAAGCCGAGAGTGGTCTGGCGCTTCCAAGCCCTTGAGACCTTCTGAGTCCAGCGGCTGTGGGTGCGGTAGACGCCTCGGAAAATCTGAGCCGCGCAACGGCGACGCCACGGGTGGCCTCTGAGCACCCCGGGGTTTCTCAACTGGGTATAGAATCTACTCGGCTTACTAGGTCTGATTTACTATCGGTACCATACCCCCAGCTTTGGTCCTGGGACCAAGATCTTGAAGCTTGAAGATTCGTGGTGAAACATCCGCAAGGTTCCCGTGTTGCGATGAGTTATGACCTCTTCCCTGGCCAAACGCGAAGAATATTGGCAGATAATCTGCTCATCGTTGCAACTCTTGAAACACGTTGACATCACGACCAATGACTGCTGACCCAAAGTCCGACATCATTTTTCTTACTTAACCACCAGACTTCTTCTATCTGGATGCTAAGTTGGCGCTTCCCAAAAATGCGCCCATGCACTTCCAACCAAAGAAGCCGAGCAAACAGCGAAGATTCAGAAATACGTACGAAGCAGCAGGTGACATGTTCAGATCACACTGGTAGATCCACCCACGATTGGCTTTGGTCATCAACCTACCACCTACCAGTCCCAATGGCTGCCTACAGCCCTAGCTGCCAACCAACCAACCATCCAACCACCAGGTGCCACCGTTCCCTGCGCCAAGGAACCCAGTGCCCGTTCCTGCTGCGCCACGCGTTTCTGCAGCTGCTGCACCTCGTGGCTGATCTGACGACCCACGACCTTGGCCTTGGAAGTGTCGCCACCGCTGAGCTGCAGGGAGTCGTGGAGCTGCTGCACCTGCCAGGTGGCGACCCCAGGTGGCTCCAGGTGAAGCTGATGAGTGATGAGTAGTAGTGGTTCATCCTTGATGATAGGTTGATGATAGTGAAACAATATGGTGGTCAGTGATGAACAGTAGTGGTTGATTGTTGATTGATGATGGTTGATAGTGGGTGATGGTGAATGATGCGTCATGAAAATGGCAAGGATTCATCAGGATTAAAAGTTTTTAGCAACTCTTGAACATGGTCAACGATAGACTGACGATTGAGGTGATGATGTTTGGCATATAGTGGTCACAACTGCGAAGAAGTGACAAAATGGCCTCCTATGAATGCAGACCGAGCAAGGAGCAGGCATGTTGACAACCCATTCCAACAAGATGGTCACCAACCAACTAACCATCATTCACCATGAATCACCAACCATCAATGACCATCAGTCATCACTAAGCACCTGCAACCATCAATCACCATTGATCACTATCAATCACCATTCACCCTCACCACCAAACAGTTATAGTTGAGATATCCCCACTATCTATCGCGGTTCAATAAGGTGACTGACCTAAATTTAAACAACCATTCACCATCAACCAACCTTAACCGCCAACCTCAACCAACAACCAACCTTAACCACCAACGTTGTACTTGGTATGTCCTTATAATGTTGTTGCTTGTTCAGCTTTCTTAACCAACCATTCACCAACCATTCACCAGCCATTAACCAACCATTCACCAACCAACCTTCACCACCCACCCACCCAGCGCCTGTCCCTGGAAGCGTCGCGCTTGGTCCATGCGACTGCTGACGTTCCCCGAGTCCAGCTGTTGCGCGGTGCCCAAGAACTGGTCCAAGGCGTTGTGGGCGAAGCGACGGGAGAGGGTGCCTGGATGAAGGGAAGAAGCGAAGCTGATATTTCGTAATGGCTGGTTTAAAATAATGATGGTTTAATAATAGTAGTGGTTTAAAATTGGTTGATAAACAACTAAATGGATATCATGGTTGGTTTACGATAATGATGGTTAGATAATAAATTTAATGGTTTTATTTTCAATTAATTACTAAACCATCATTACTAGTATTAAACAATCATTTATAATAATTGGTCTATTTTAATAAAAATAATGATATATAATAATGGTTTAATAATGGTTCAATAATGGTTTAAAATAGCTATTTGTAGTCATTCCATAATGATGGTTTGGTAATGGTTTAATAATAGTAATGATAAATAACGATTGATATTTAAGTCATATGTATCTTAATGTATCATAAACAATTACTTTGAATAACAAGCGATTTAGGGGATTGGCTTAATAATGGGTTTCAAACAGCTGACACCTTTTTGCTGGACAAGAAGGTAGTCACAACCTTTGACTGGCTACCTTGCCAGATTTCAAGTGAAAACGCGTTTTAGGTCCTGTTGTTTAGACAAACAGGCCAAAGACTGCCAGTCAGTCCAAGTGGTATGGATATGATCTGGACAGCTTTGAGACTGCCACTCAAGCGGTATGAGATCGACAGCTCTTTTTGTCGCGTTTAAACACTTTACTATACACCTTACACCTTTGCGAAAACCTTCTTCCAAACGTCCCGGCAAGGTCGAGCAACCAGCGGGAGGGATGGGCGGGCCCAAAACTTGAGCCTAAAGAGCAAACCACACAAAGGTTAACAACTGTCTCAACCCAACCGTCGGTGCGACAATCTGGGTTTCGGGCAGCTGACACCTTTTTGCTGGACTAGAAAATAGTCACAACCTTTGTCTGGCTACCTTGCCAGATTTCAAGCGAAACACGTATTAGGTCCTGTTGTTTAGATAAACAAGCCAAAGAGACTACCAATCAGTCCAAGTGGTATGGATATGATCTGGACAACTCTGAGACTGCCACTCAAGTGGTATGAGATGGACAGCTCTTTTTGTCGCGTTTAAACACTTTACTATACACCTTACACCTGTGCGAAAACCTTCTTCCACGGCCCCAATCACGGCTGAAAAGCTGTAAGTTGGGCGTTATCAGCGAAAGGCTGGACCCTACTGAGATCATTAGGTGGAACCCTGACTGAGGGTAGCAACGCCAAGGGGCACCCCGGCCTGCAGCAGGTGCGTCGCACCCCCGCGGCGAAGAGGGTAAGGTTTAAATGCCAAATGGTTAATGCGAAAGACAGTACAAAGTTTACGAAAGCTTTGCCTGAAGAATTGCCCACTGTGTGGCTAAAGAGAATGGCCAAGTGAGGGGCGACGCAATCAATGTCTGAAGCGATTGCAACGTAAGGGAATCCCTGACAGCAACTGCTTCCATAGAGCCTGACCGGAGGCCGGATTTACTGGCTTTCAGACTGATGATAGCACAAGTATGCGGCCCGCAAGGAGCACTCTTGGCAAAGTTCCTGGCATATGCTAAGAGCGGCTAGCCGCATCAGTGGGGTTTTCTTCGGATCGCACATGAGCATGCATAGCTACAACGTTGAGCGCAAGTTGCACGGCTCCGATTATGTTACAAAGTGGCTGCAGGAGGCGGATGGATGTACGACCTTTGCTAAGGATATATAAACAAACCACGCTATCTTCAACGTGAAGCCAACGTTTGTTAATGCGAGGGGGATCCCTTGCTTTCCAGAGGAAAGTGTTAAGGATCACTTGCATCGCAAGGAAATTTATGTGGGAAGCGCCTCTCCAGGTTACCTTAAAAAAATGTTTCCATTGCCACCAGAGAGCCCTGACTGAAGCATGGGCTCTAACCTTCTTGCTGAGCAGTTGCCCTGAAACCACCTTTACATCAGAACCGGTATGGTTAACACTGAGGCCAAAGTGCCGAACCAGTTGTTGTGGATCTCCTGCGGCCGGAGGGGGTGGCCCATAGGCCAACCAACGACTTCATGGGCACTTGTATAGAGGGATGTGCAGATGAGCCGGGGGCCAGTCCCAGTCGCGCCATGATCTGACTAGGTTTCATCCGGGGGGCCAGCTCGCAACACATGGCGGCGGCCATGATGCCAAAGCATAGGACAGAGAAAGAGTCACCACATTGCGACAGGCGGACATCCTCGTAGGTTGTTTTATTGTGTTTGGCTTCAGATGCAGACATAGCGGGAGATGTATGTCCAGGGCCAAAACGAAGGAGTAATTCACGCTCGCTGGAGTCCAGTGGATCTCCTCTTCTTCTTCTTCCTCGGAACTCTCCTCAGTATCGCCTGTGGGCAGGTCTGCTTCTTGGCGACTTGGCGATCCTTCTTGGGGTTCCTTTCTCTGGAGCACCTCCTTCTGTCACGCCTGGATCTAGAACGATCCTTCCTTTCACTCTTCCCAGACCTGGATCTCGGCTTTGCGGCCTTGAGCTTTGGAGCGGTTGAGTGAGTGGGGGCCAGCGCGGCACTGCCAGCGGCCTCAGTGGCTAAGGTCCTATCCACGTTGTGGAAAGCGCGCACCAGGCGAGCGCAAGAGAGGGCGCTCTCCTCGGCAATCTTCCTCAGACCTGGGTGGTGCCACTTCCCCTTGAACTCAACCTGAGCGGCCTCAAAACTAGAACAGGCGATACACCAGGAATCACCAGCAGCTGGTACCCCGACACGACACGTGTTACAGGGGTTCTCGCTACCCATGCCCAAAACTTGAGCCTAGAGAGCAAACCACACAAAGGTTAACAACTGTCTCAACCCAACCGTCGGTGCGAAATCAGGCAACTAACAATAATAGTTAATAATGAATAAGCATTATCATTATTCAACCATTTAGGGGATCGATGGTTGATATTGATGTTTGATTGAGGGGTTAGTTGATTAATGGTTGAATAAATGGCTGATTGTCAATGATTAATGATTGATCAATGATTCATGGATATGTAGGAAACTGTTTTGAATGGTGTTGCAATGGTTGTAAACAAATGGCCATGAATGGTAATGACAATGGGGTGCCTATTGTTTTTTAATGATTCAATGGTTCATAATGAGAATAATGACAATGATAATCATAATGATACTAATGAGAGGGGTTCTAAAAGTTCCCCCATCACTGACGATTACTTTCCCTATAGTTGGTGAACTTGTCCACCAGTATTGATGATATTGACCCTTAGCCATATCAGTACCCATTAAGTAACCATTGATGAAGCATCAGAAGAATCAGCCCGGACTTTGGCCCAGCAACTGAAAGATGCTGCGTCAGCGTAGCTGCGCATGTCTTGAAGCATCCCCTGCAGAGACGAGAACTTGGTGCGGCTGGCAGCTGGGAATCCGGGAAGTGGTCAATGGCGCAAGCGTGATCAATCATTGATGACGATGGTTATCATTGGTCAGTGGTCAACCATTCGGTGGGAATTCGTCAATTTAACGATTAATTAGTAAGTGGTTCATGGCGAATGGATGGTTGACTGATTCTATAATGGTTGAATTGACGAGTGGTTGGTGAAGAGCCATGGTTTATTGATCATTGATGATGAGCCATTAATATTGACTTACGTTTCATGGCTAGTGATGGCTCGTGATCAATCATTGATGACGATGATGGTATTGCCCCCTGGTTGTCCCATTGAACTGGTTGCCTGAAAAATATCGCCACGTTTGCAGCTGGTTTACCTCAATTCATAACCCAAGATAGCACGGAAGTACTATCATACATAGCATCCGGGATGCAAAGCCATACAATAGTAATCCGGTGAGAACCCAACAGTTGAGGACTGGGATGGCGGGGCACCTTATCCATCCCCTGGACACAGGGCCCAGCTGGTCCAGCATGTCTGATCATGACAGCTTTGATCATAATAACAATGCTGATCATATTTAAGTTAAGATAACTGCCATCATTTTTTTTCCATGGGTGTGGCATTGTGTCTCTGGTTCTTCAGCATTTGTGCCCTGGCTTGGACGTTCAACTCCTTCCAGGTCTGCTATGATCTCGTCCCTTCTTATCCCAAAAACCCATATTGTGTTTGATGGGCGCTCAGTTTGCCACAGCGTTGCCACTGCGATTGTCGCGTTTCATCTCACATGCCGTACTTGGCGTTGGTTTTGGTATCAATTAGTGGCAATGATACCCATTGCTACCAACAGAAGTAGCCCCAACAATGTTGAGGTGTTGTTGTACTCATTCCACTCCTTAAGATCGAGAATCCCTGTGGTGAGAAAAGCTAAATGTGGAGTCCAGGAAGATCGCAGCTGGTAGATCAATGCCCTATTCATCAGAAGCATGGCAGGTAGACCCAGCAACACTCATCAAGAATGCGCCATGAGTCATCCAACAGGATTTCCGGAAAAAAAAATGAACAGTTTTCTCAAGCGCCAGTTCTGTATGCTTCCCTCCCCCAGGTGGTCAGATCCCTGCCCTGTCTCCCTCCCCCCACGTCCCTGGTATCGCCACCCCTCGCTGCCTTGGTCTCAGCCGCCGCGGCTTTGAAGAGCGCTGCAGCCGCCACGGGCTCCGTGTTTTGGGCGATGTGCTCCAGGTAGATGCTCTGGATCTTCCTGGCGCCACCGGCGGCACACCACCGGTCGAGCCTCCCGGTGATGAATCAATGGTTCCAAGGGTTCCATGGTGGGGCTGGAGATGATTGGTCCTCTGACAACAAAGAGTTGGAGTCAGCAGTTTTAGTTGTAATCGATGGTTGATTAAGAGTTGCTGTCAATGAAAAATTCGTAGTCGTTCAGCATCAAACATGTTGTTAACAGTTAATCGTTGACCATGCTATCCATGGTGGCTTCATGGGTAACCATGATGAAGAACCGTTCATAGGCATCAGCCATTAAGAATGGATAACTGTCGTGACACCAAATTCTGGTACTTGTCATATGGATCTTGATTTGGTGGGTTCTCGACTCCAATCCAATAATATAACCACTACTTTAAACCACTACCAATCATTATCTTACCCGTGATCAACCAGAATAAAACATTATGAACCATTGTCAGTTGGTACCCGACTGATTTACACAGCTCAACGATGTCCCAAATGAATCCAAATTATGGAGCCCCGGTACCGTCCCCACCGTGACCGGCCGAGTTTCAAATTGTGATCGAGCTTCTTGTCCAAGTACCCTGTCTCTGCCCGGTTGGCCTCATCATAGCCCAGCTTTTTGCTTGTGGATAAAGGGTGGGGTAAAAGGTGGGGTAAAGGGGTGCAAGTGGTAGCAGCTTTTACCATGGCTGTCAGTGCAAGACTTCTTATCCCGGGTCAGAATCCACATGTAGGCTTTTCTCGAAATGGGGGGGCCAAAAAGTCTGCTTGATGTGATCAAATTAATGATTTGAGCGTTTCCCGCAATTTGAGACCTATATAGGTCACCAATAGCAGTCAACCCAAGCATCCCGACTGAAACCAGGATCGATTTTTTAGAAAACATGGAAGCAACACCGGCAAACCAGCAGGTACACCACTGTGACCAGACCTCAGTAGACCATTCCACCATCTCAACTGTGACAACCGGACCTCAGTAGACCACTCCACCATCTTCTTCATGTTGTCGTTGGAGATCTTCGTGGCTTTCTCCAGGTTGTCGATGATGGCCCGGTCTCCACGGATCACCGAGTCCCGGACGCAGTGGATATCGCCTCGTGTGGCAACTACGCGACCATGTGCAAGACAGAGCAACAGGGATGTACACAATATATGGGGATTCAATGGCTTGCAAATGTCTGCAAATAGGCATATTTGAATCAATATGTGCATATAATAGTATGTGACATACAATGTGTCAAGATATCCATCTATATGCATACATCATGCATTGCATGACATTTCATTACATTACAGAGACCAAATCATGAACACGTGAACATGCAGCCGCATATCTCCATTCCATCAGCCAAGTGGCAGAAGAGTCGGGAGAAACCCACCTGCGGCAGACCGTGCTGGGGTGGGATCGGGCCCGGTTCATGTGAACCAATCAGCCAGCCTCGGGGGCAAGCCACTGCCTCATTTTTGTACATGGTAACCATATGTAACCATGATGATCAATCGTCACGAATTCTGAATCCCTGGATTAAAACCCTGGATTCGACATCGTTACCCATGATTATGAACTCAATTGACCGATATGAGGCTTGGTTTCTTCACCATTCTTGATGAAGACATCATCATGATGAGTAATGATATGCTTAACCGCCATCAGTCCTGTTAACCACGATCACAATCCGTAACCGGTAATCCCCTGCATTGAAACCATGGATTCGTCATTTTCTTACAGATAAGAACCCCTCGTTGTGAACCATCAGCCCTCATGTTCATTCATTTTCACCATGAATTCTTAACCACTATCAGCCATCATTAATCACTCAGCTATTGTCAGCACCTGGCACCTGCCAATTACCCATCAAACAGCCGCATGAATTCACTACAACTTAACCATCATCTGAGTTCATCACCCCAGGGCCAGGGCACTCAACCCACTCACACCGGCTAGCAGTGCCCCCGGGGCGCACCTGCAGTGGATTACAGGCGTTGAAGCCTTCTTCTTCCATGGCAAAGTCGTGTGCTGCGAATCCGAAGCCCACGGGGAGATCGATCAAAGTGCGAACGAAGTCCACCACCTCCCGTGGCTTCGAAGGGCGGCGACACGGGGGTAGTCCCTGGTGATCCGTCCCATGGAGTGATGGACTTTGAATGGTTAAGAATTGCTATGACTAGTCATGGTTAAACATGGTTATATACTTGATGCTTGATGATATATGATTCTTTGATGGTCTATCAAGTTTATCTGATTCGAAAAGTTCAAAGGGGCACACCAAAATCGCCAGAAAAATATGATCAACTGTGATCCGTCAAGACTGTCTGCCTAACCCCCGGGGCTCGGTGTGAGAAGCGAGCCCTGGGTGAACACACGAGTCCGCAGTATCACACATATCCAACCCTGACAGCTGGGTTGATGTCATCGCAACCCGACCTGGTCTCCCCTGAAAACCGGTCGCACGGATCAACGATCATTGACTGTACACAACTCCACAGTTGTCATTTTGGACAATTTAAAAATGGTTGACATTTGGTTGGTAGTGATTGTCCAAACAATGGATTCATTATGGCCACAAACTCCACAAACTCCAAAAAATCATCCGAAACTTGCTCGTAATATTGGCTAAACAACATTCACCAACATTATCCACTTAAGAAAGCGTCATTCTTCACCTGTCATCGTTTTCGACGTGTCCCTGCCTGGCCACAGATATCATCTGGGTTGGCCTCTGTTCCGGCACCCAAGGGTGCAATCTCAATGCCTGGGATGGCACTGCACAACGTCTTGATGCCCTCTTGGATGGCGCTGGCCACCAGGTCATATCCCGTGGCCGCAAAGTCGATCTGCGGGGCCGGCGTTGGCGAATTCGGCGAAGTCAGGGCGGCTGACACACAACTGAAACCTGGTGTGCATCCTTCGAAGTAAGAATGGTTCATTGAAAAGTTGGTGAACAACAACGGCAGTCATCAATAAAGTTTGGAAATGTTTATTGATCATAATAATGATAATAGCTCATTAGCAATTGGTAATTGGTGATAGTAACCACTGGTGGTAATGGTGAGTTAATGCTAGGGGTTCATTACCAGTGTTGGTTTACCATGAAGGGTTAGCTGATTAGTAAAAGTCATGATAACAATTAATGTTAATTAGTCACATTGGCTTGTTAATGGTTGGTGAGTTACTCTAAAGTTAACTGCAATCAAGAATGGTGGTCGATAAATACATCATCCATGATGGCGAGTTTATGTTTGCTTGTTGACAACTATGGATCATGGTGGCCAGGGGGATATTCACAGATTTTGGTGTTTGCTTTCACCAATGTTCATTCATAGATTCAAGCTCTCACTTTAATGGAAACCCGAGATTTAATCCCCCGAATTAGTCAATCCCATTCATTCGCTTCCCATTTCTTGTAAATCCCGGGTTGTCATCACATGTTCCTTGCATGTTCCCTGTTCCCGCCGCAAAAACTGGAGCTCTTCGCGAGCAAGACAAAGGATAATTCCCTCAGTGATAGGGATTAGTGGCGAGGCATTTTCGGAAGTCACAACAGCACTAGTGCTCAGGACGCTGGGAGCAGCCGTCTTTAACAACCACAAGAATCACAAGAATCACAAGGACGACGACCGAAGAAAAAGCAGAAGTACCAACTTCTTGAACAACTTGGCGTTCCAAGTTTGAAATCCTCCATCTTTGTGTAAAAGAACATTGGAAATCCTCCATCTTTGACACAACTTGCAGATTTCCCAAGTTTGCTGCACAACTTGGCAGGAGAACTCTGCGTGGAGCCTTCGCTTGAAGCAGATCTCGGTTGATGTCGCCCTGCATACAGTCGTTCCAATCGGAGTAGAGCATGTTCTCCGGCGCCATCTGACCGCTTTGCCCCGCCTTGCGCCCGAAGATGCCGCCAGCACTGGCTGCCACGGTGCAAGGGTGGTAGTCCACCAACTCTTGGTCTTCAGTGCCGGGGTCAGCTTCCAACTTGGCCTCCTCTACGACCTGTGCAGCACCATTGATCAACCCGAGCTTATGCAACTTACACTGTCAACCAGATTGGTTCTTTCAACCATGACTGTCTTTGAAATCTTGGACCCACAGATGACGGCCGGACTCGCTGTCGCTAGCAGCAAGCATTAACCGAATCAACTGGTAAGAGCGAAAGATTCATGGTCAATCACGGCGATCGCTGTCCAGTGCACCCAGTGACCTCCTCTTTCTCTTCATTCACATGGGTCTCAACGATTTTCTCCCAAAGGTCCTGCAAGGCCGCGGCTCAAAATCCCAGGCTCGATCCCCGTCACAACAAGGTGGGCCCCCCTGGTTATAAGTTGATTAATAAGCCATTTAACTGGAGTTATATCTACCCCCATAGCTGGTAGTCACCCTAGTTCTAACCTAACTTATAGCTGGTTGGGGGCCCACCTGCTGCAGATGCTGCACCTGTCCTGGTAGTCCAGGCATTCCTCTGAGTATCTTGGCATCGTGGCCTTGAAGACCTCCAAGCGCAAGCCACGCGGGTGAAACCTGAGGCCTCCAACGAACCCCGAGCCTAGAGCCCCTGAGGCGGTTTGAGCTGTAGATTCCCGTGTGATCACTTGAAATATCGCCATATATCGCCATTGGCCATCAATTCACCCCAGCCACCATTCACCTCAACAACCCATCAATTCAACATGAACATCCATGAATTCACCACACGAAGTTCACCCCAACCATCCCTGTTCACCACGGCCGTTCAGCTGCTCAGAAGTTGGATCCCGGCCTCGAGCTTGGGCTTGGCGGGTTGCTGTGGCCGCTTCGGAGGTTTGATGGCCTTCAGCTTCTTGGCCAAGTCCCCCCCAACATCTCCGCCCATCCCCGGGACGCCCTTGGCTTCGAAGTTGCCGTCGAAATCCGTGACGTTCACCACCTGAAACGGCGAGGCGAAGTACAACGGGGTGGTGGTGCAATGTCACGGTGGATGGATGGTTGATGAGTGCTTGATGTTATGGATGATGTTTAATGAGTTTAATGGTTGATTTTTGTGGTTGAGTACTGGTTGAATCTTATGATTGATGATGTTTACCTCATGGTCAATCGATGGTCACTTGGTGGTCTAGTTGGAATGGTGAAACCCGATGGTGGATACTTTTTGATTGATGGTTCCATTATCAGCAGTGTGGTCGCTATGACAGCTTCGCCCTTCCCATCCCGTGGCGACACCTGGCAGCACCTCTGCCAGTCTTGAACCCAGATCTGCGTCGGGTTTGATTCAACAGCTTCAGGGCAAATGATCTAGCCCAAATGGTTTTATAGGGATTCTAATGGTCAAGAATAGGGGACAATCACCAACAATAATGCTTAGACAACTATAGCCATTATAAATAATTGTTTTTCCATGAAAGTCGCCATTCAAAATGCAAAAAAAAAACATGGCCTCACCGGCCCAGTTCTTCCCTTCGGCCGCACCTCATGCGTGGTCATCCGGACGCCAATGGGATCGGCACCACCCACCTTACCAGAACAATCGGAGCCCACGCACCAGGAGCCACTGTGCTGGAAGACCAGCTTGTCTCCGGTGACTACGTTCTCATAGTCGTAGCGCCCAGTATGCGCGTCCAAAGTCTTTGGACAGAACCTCAGGAGCGAACCATCAACCATCAACTAAGCATCATCAACCATCATTATCATCATGAAGCCACTCTTAAGCATAGAGATAAACAACCAACTATCAACGAACATCATCAACTACCGATTTAGCAGACATCAACATCATCACCAAATGATAAAGCAGAAACGAACCCCATTAGATGAACATGAAGGAACCATGTGGAACAACAAACCACCAACTAACCATGAATTCACCATCAAATGACTATCAACTAGCCATGAACTAACCATCACCAACCATGAAATCATCATTGCCCATATTGATTAGCTGGTCCTCATGATTGCGACTGCTGGATACTAACTTCAGCACAAGCTACATGGTGCAACCCACCTCCTGTGGTTCCCCTATCAAAACCATAGCAACTTGAGATCCGACTATTCACAATTCATTGACCACTGATTAACCAGGATGAACCATGGACAACAAAAATAATGATTGTGGATTGAACTACGAACCATTACCTAATCGTCACCCAACCAATAATCAACAATTCACTAAGCCATGAACCAAGCACTAATTGACAATTTACCAACCACTATTTATTCATATTTATTTGCACTGATTAACCACCACATAGTGTGCATTTCGGCTAACCCATTGGTTATCATCCCTTAAGATCAACCATAGAGCAGCTACTTTGCCACTAGCTGACCATCACATGATCATTGAGCCGGCGGCATTGACCTTTATGACACATGATTGGCATTCATTAACCATTTATTACTTATGCATTCAGTAAGCAGCAGTCATCAATTATGAACCATTTTTAATTGCGTTTTCACCATTCGTTAACGGTTATCATTTCGTGGTTGTTCACCATTAGTTCACCACTATTGGTTGGCTATTTACCCGTCAATGACCTCCATTAACTGTTATTGAATCCACTGGTAGTTGGTTCACTCGTTAATCATTCGATCACCCTGATGGTCATATCCATTCAATAACCATGGGTTGAGTTGGTGGCTTGTAGATCCCTTGCTAAACCTTCAATTTTCAGTGGATACCTGGTAAATTCATCCCAAAAACCCTCAAAATCTAAGTCAGTGGCTGTAAGCCACCTAGTCAAACCAATCATTCCCCCGGCAGGGAGGGTATCAAGCCCCTCCCGGACGTCGCCATCACCGCCGAGCTACACGCCCTCAGTGGCTTGCATCAGTGGCTCGATCAGAGTCGATGGCTCCATGACCACGGGAGCACCACCGGCCTAGCGGTGAAGACGGGTCGGTTGGTGGTGAACAGTGAATTGATGGTCAAGGTGGATGATGATGATGATGATGATGATGATGATGATGATGATGATGATGATGATGATCAACTAACAATGGTGAATGGATGGTTGATTACTGGTGAATGATGGTTAGTCGATAGTTCACCAATTCATCAGTGATGGCCACATCACGGGAGTTCTCCAGGATCCTGAAGCCACGCGTGGTACGCTGCAACGTTGTGAAACAAGCCTCCAAACACAACGCAAGTCGTGCACACAGGATCTACAATTTTTTCTTGGGTTTTTGGACTTTTGTCTCAGACCTGAGGGTTTGGGTTTGTCGCCCTTGTAGTGACTTTAATTTTTGACCGCGGTCCCGCTTTTTGTCAGAAATCAGATCTCTAACAAGTAGCCATCAGGATGCTTACTCACCAATGTCTTGGGGAGAACAATGGAATGAAACAAACCTAGATGAAGGTTTCAGAGAGAACAAAAAAATACATACAACGAGGAATCTGAGACTACAAGAGTTCTATAGCTGCTTTGACATGGACCTTTTCAGTATTTCAGCCGCTTTTCAGCCTTGCTGTAGACTTCCCAGAAAAGCGAGGCGAGGAGTAAGAGGCGAAGGACATGTCCGTAATTTTCCTACATATCTGTCAACGACACCATACGCCACCGGTTTTCATTTGCATGCATGTACATACCCACATGATATGTAGATATTATACCCACATAGTATGTAGATATACCACCTCCATCAACAAAGATCACATGGATTCACCGTTCCCAACGGGGCCGAGCACAGCACTTCCTACGATTCCCCCATGGGGCGCCTTGGAGCAAGTGTACTTGGACCGTGCCCAGCGACCGCCCTCGGAGAACTCGAAGTGGAAACCGCTCAGCAAACCGTTTTTGCCGCAGTCCACGTTGATCATCTTCCTAATGATGGCTGAGGATGATGATGGCTGAGGATGATGATGGCTGAGGATGGCTGATGTGGATGATTAATTGATGATGGTTGGGAAATGTTAGTCAATGCGTAATGTTGATCATCTTGCTCAGTGGATCAGTTGATTCGGTTTAGTCAATGCTTAGTTGATGCCGTGGTGCTTGAGCTATGGTGAATGGAGTGTTTGAATGATGATTTATGCTTCACAATAATTTGTTGATGGTTTATAACCAACCAATCGGCCTGAGTGATGTTGATCATTTTCCTGCGTGCACACGGGGCATTCGTGGCTTGATGAATTCCTTCTTGGCCTAGCTTGGTGATGGTTCATGATGATTGCTTAGCAAGCTGCCTGAAAAGCTGGCTAATGAGCTTATCAGTACGCCGGTATAGGCTGGTTAATGATGATTCAAAATTCACAGCCATGTGGTGGCTCCTTAAAATAGGGAACCCAGAGAAATGGATGATATGTTGCTGCAAATGGTTAACAAAGAATGATTTAGGGAAACTCTTATTTCGAGAACCCCCCATAGAATGATGGCCAATCCTATTCCACAAACATAAAGTCCATACTGAGTGAATAATGATGCTTTGATGCTGGTTTAATGATGGTTCTTTTGACTGATGATGATTACTAACCGTCAGTCCTTTTCCGGGCAACCTGCTAGCTTTCGATTAATCATTCTTGATGGTCGACGATGTTTGAGTCATGCTCAATCATGGAGAATCATGTTTGTACAATGGTGTGCAATGGCGTTCAATGATGCTTCATGCTGGATGACACCAGGTTGCCTGCGTGAGTTGTCGCTCTCTGGTCGCAGCCTCAGGGCTCGCCTCATCTGCTAGTTGCTTTGCCAACAAACCAAGTAGAGAGCCCATCAATCAACCAACCATAACCAACCACGTAACCAACCACGTCACCAACCACGTCACCAACCACGTCACCAACCCCGTAACCCCAACCGTAACCCCAAGCTAAGCCGTTTGCCCAGCTTCAGAGACTCGATCCAGTTGGATCGCTCAGCGTTGAAGTGCTTCACCTCGACCTCGCGCCGATGGGCCGATGCGCCGGTGCGCCGGTGCAGTGAAGCTTCACGGCTCTGCTTCTTTGGAGATGAAAACAACAGGTCATTGGTTAAATGAAACAGGTTAATGGTTGATGATTGATGGTTAATGGTTGATGGTTAATGGTTAATGGTTGATGATTGATGGTTAATGGTTGATGGTTAATGGTTAATGGTTGATGATTGATGGTTAATGGTTGACAAACAGGTGAAAAGAAGCAGGTTAATGGTTGACAAACAGGTAATGGTTGATGGTGAATGGTTTTGGGAGATGAACAGAAACAGGTTGAAAGAAACAGGTTCACAAATGGTTGACAGCTGGTTCATTGGTTAATAAATGGTTATTGGTTAACAAACAGTTTGCAAGTAGTTGATAATGATTGTATATGGCTTTGTTATTAATTATCAAATGAATCACGCACCAAATGGTCAAAAAAAATGCGACTGGCTCGTTTCAGTCAAAGATGGCTGACTGGATATGTTAACAAATAGTTAATTGCTGGTTGACTCATAGCTGAACCAATGGCAAATTAATGGTTGATCATGGCTACTGATATGGTCGATGATGGTTCATGTCTACCTATGACTTTGTGCTTCATGGCTCTCTGTTCTCAGTATATGGGAGTAAAGCCTATGATATCATCACCAGTTAACAATTCAAGTAGCTGGGATGAATTCATCATCTCATTGATCATTATGATCATTATCCTATGCTGCTTGAATTGTGATCCATCTAATAGTGAATCATTCCTTGCGCTAATTCCCTTCTAAAGATCATGATTCACCATCATCTCGTTGAATATTGCGTTCATTCCCTACTACTAATCATGATTGACCAGTAGCGGCCACCAACAATGTCTACCATTCATGGTGGTCCATTAATTCTTGGTGATGAAGACTGCTGCCGACGAACACAACCCTATGATCAACACTTAGTGGACCACACTATGTTTGCACACGATGGTTTCTCAAAGAGGGGTACCCCCAAATCATCCAGTTTATTTTTGCCGCTTGTAGGCATAAAGCAACATAAAGCAACATAAAGCAACCATGTTTGGGGTATTCTTGGAAACACCTACATGGTTCCACTCATGGACTCAACGCCTGTGACACCATGTGAGTTGTGGTTCCTACTCGTTTAAAAACTCAATGACCAGCTTTAAAAGGCGAAACTCATGTGGGTGTTTATCAAAATAGGGGTACCCAAATCATCCTTTATTGGTTATTTGTAGTAATAAACTGACCATTTTTTGCGCTCCCCATTTTGAGAAACCCCATGTGTCTATGGAAAACTCGTGGCTCACGGCCTCACGGTTGATTCACGAACTCCACCCCCTCAGCTAGCCTGAGCACTGAAATACTCGTACTGCGCGCCCAAGCCGCCTGCCCCAAGGCCGTGGCTGGCGTTGGCAGCGGCGGGTTGATGCGCTGCTTGGTGGTTGGCTGATGGCTGAAGAACCTAAGGACCAGCCAATCAATATGATTCAGCTTACTTGATGGTTCACCTTTGTTTGTGGTTGGTTGGTGGTTGGTTGGTGAATGATTAACTTGATGGTTTAAGGTTACTTCACGGTCATTCATTGGTTGATGGTCAGGTGATGAAGTGACGAAAACGAATCAGTTGGGCTATGGCTACGCTCTTTATTATTGGTCAGTGCTTGACAAATGGCTGATGCTTAAATGACTGTGAAGCAATGGTTGATGGTCAGTCCTGGTGAAGATAAAGTGAGGCGACTCATGTGGTGCATAGACCTATTGTCATGCCGCTTCAGTTCTCTGGCTGGTTTTCATAATTTGAAATGTACCTTGGAGAAAAATTTGGTGGTTTCCCAAAATAGGGGACCCAAAAAAATGGTTGGTTCATTACTCTAAAATGATTCACATGGGATGATTTGGGAGTACCCCTATTTTGACCAATCACCAAAATAGCACCCTCTCATCCTCAAAAACAGCCATGGCCATGCCGTGCCCTGCCCCAAGATACCATGCCCTGCCTATGCGACTGCACTCGTAGCGGAACTTGTTGCTCGCGGGCTGGTGCTTGAAACCCGTCAGAGCCTCGCCATCCTCGCAGAGAATGGGCGAATCCGCCAGCAAGGTGTACCAATCTGGCCAGTTGGACGAGGTCTTGTCGTAGGTGATGGTGCCTCAGTGGATGGCGTTCATGTATCTAATCCAGTGGTAAGTGACGGTAAATAGATACAATAGTGCTGGAATGTGCGGGATTTTCTGTGGACTTCTTAGTGATGAATAGGATCCAATCCCAAAACCACTAGTGAAAATCAAGCAGAAACTCTGGATCACTGGATAACTGTAACCCAGGCGCTGTCAACGAAGACCCCGAACTTAATCACCGGCGCGAACTGACACAAGGACTTGGTTCCACTGGTGTCACCTCCAAAGATTTGGCCATAGGATAATCGGGAAAGTGCTCCATGGGCACCACAATAGGAGGAGTAGGCGCTATGCAAATCTTCACCAGATTGACGATCTGCCATCTTGTGCATGCTCCACAGAATTCCTGGCAAAGCCATTGGAGAAATCATTTGTTGAGCCTCGTCCACGTTGCAGGTCTTGTGAATCATGGAAGGTGATACTCCATCCGTAGCTTGCACAGCTTCCAGACATTGATTGTTGTCGGGTTCGCCTGGACACGAGATCAAATTGACCCCATGAAGAGATATGGAATTGAACTTCAACGTTCAACCAAATAATGAATCATTGAGATATGGGTTCCTATGCTTGAGTCTTGAAGTTGAACCGTTGAATCGTGGCTTCTTGGTTCTGGTTGATGAGCAATGTGTCTTTCTTTGGCTCGATTTTGCCAGTACAAAC
Source organism: Symbiodinium kawagutii (assembly GCA_009767595.1). Taxonomy (NCBI): domain Eukaryota; class Dinophyceae; order Suessiales; family Symbiodiniaceae; genus Symbiodinium; species Symbiodinium kawagutii. Next base: position 128,428 of record VSDK01000037.1, read on the forward strand.
AGAGTAGTAGTCACGCATCCACTCAGTAGTTCCAAACACCCAATTTCATGTCATGATACGTTTGGAACTTCCAAATTAATGATTTAGAACTCCCAATGTTTAATGATTTTGCTTACTACCTGCCGCCAAAATCATTAATTGTTACCAAAGGAAATTGAGTTGCGAAGTGGCGAAAACTTCCGTATGGATATTTGAGATAATCTCACACCGCATAATCTCACAATGAACAAATTCGCAATAAAAAAATCTCACACTCAGGCAGGGCGCTATAAATGACTTCATAATCAACCATCTCACAATTCACAATCCTATCATTCCTATTCATTTCTTAGAACACCATCTCTCATGACACCACATCTCACAATACCACATCTCACAACACCATTCACAATACCACATCTCACAACACCATTCACAACACCACATCTCACAACACCACATCTCACAACACCATCCACAACACCACATCTCATAACACCAGATCTCACAACAACACATCTCACAACACCACATCTCCACAACACCACATCTCACAATAACACATCTCACAGAAACACATCTCACAGAAACACATCTCACAACACCACATCTCCACATTTCATAACACCACTCCTTACAATACAAAATCTCAAAACATCTTGTCTCAAGTGACTGTTGCACGAATATCGAAATCGGAAAGCTGCGAAGCGAACTTGGCGGGACAGGCGTGGTATTCGGTGCATCTGCACCTTTTCTGGGAATGCTTTCCGCGATGGCAATGCTGCGTGAGGTGATGTTTGATAGATGCAGAGTTGCCATTTTTTCTGCCAGGTGAAGTATTTGGTACATCTGGACTTGTTCTGGAATTGCTTTCCGCAATGCTGATTTTGTGCTGGTGAGTTGTTGTGCTTGTGATTGTGCTGGTGATGTTGTGCTGGTGATTTGGTTGTGCTGGTGAGTTGGGTGTGCTGGTGAGTTGGGTGATTTTATTGTGCTGGTGTGTTTGCGCTGGTGTGTTTGTGCTGGCGATTTATTTGCCTATAATATGCACAAATGGATTTTTCTCAAAATAGGGAGCCCCCAAAATGGTTGGTTTATTACTACAAATGACTAGTAATGGATGATTTGGTGGGTCCCCTATTTTGAGAAACCACCAAATGTCTTCCCCATAGTATCTATATGCAGAGAAACTTCCGCGCCTCGTGGGGGTAATACTTACACGAGCATTGCTGATCTTCCCATCCCTAGGTATTGGCGAATGATCTGCTGGGTGATTTCTTGGTCTGGTTTTGAACATGGTAGAACCCAGTGATTGGTACCATAAATTGGTACCTAAAATTGCTGGTAGAATCCCCCCAAATGGGTGCATTGGTACCCTGTGATTCGATTCCATGATTCTGCTTTTCGATGTTTACCTCACCGGGGGAGACCCACCAGCCTTCGTTCAACAGAAGCATCATGCGCTCTTGAATCTCAGAGGAACCAGACAACTCGATCGCCAGAATCTCAGGACATTCCTGCGAGTCAAAAACTGGAGGTGTAATAGCTGGGATACAACAGTTGTCCATTATCAATTGTTCTTCTCAAAAGAAAAAACAGCTCTGCCACAAAAAAAAAACATTCAGACAGGTGATTCGGTTTTTGAACAACACCCACTTGGAAACTCTCCAATCAAAACCGTTTTTGACGCAAGTATGAGCAGAAATAAATCATGCTAGATGATGCAGCAGACTGCTAAAAAACATGGAGCTGATTTGAAGTGGTCTACTGAATCTTTTAGAATTGGCCAGTAATGGTATGAAAGGTATATCCCAGCCGGTCCAAGCAACCATGCCCGGTTCAGTTCCCAGTTGTGTAGCAGCTTAGCCATAAAATCCATAGCTGAAGACCTGCCACATGACTTATCAACCTCACACGAGCCCCGTGCCATGTCCTGCTCATTTTGCAGCATCATGGCATTTGATGAAGAAGTCTTATCCATCTTCAAGCAGAATTTGTGTGCCGCAGCAGATGTCTCCACCACTGACCCCAGCTCAGTATACACCCGCATGGCCATCTTACTGTAGTAGTAGAGCTCCTGCTCGTTACGCTTGACATGTCCGGAGTATCCACTTCCAGCCACATTGACACATGGCTCACAAGTAAACTTTCCAAGTTCAGGACTTTGCTGCGAATTGAACCAATCTCCATTCACGCAGTGCAAAGTCTCACTGGGGACCTTCACTGTGGATCTGAAAGATTCAAAACGCTCCTTCCAGCAACTCACGGTCAGTTCGCTGCCATGGACGAAACTTGGAGGAAGAAGCTTCTTCTTGTCCCAAGGGTGATAGTTGGGATTCCGGTAGGTTGGTCGGGAACAATGCTCGACGCCAACTCCACCCATCAACAGAAGTGAATCGCACTGCTGGTGCAAATGCATATACAGGAAGGACAACGGTGCAAGATGACCAATTGCTCGGGTCTCGATCACAGGTGTCTCAATCAAGCTGGCCTCTGTTTGCAACTCCAGTTTCAACTCACTGAGGACCAAGGAGGCAGCACTGAGAATTGCGCAGCGACCGATCACTTCGATGCTGTTGTAGGCAGTACTTGCCCGGCCTGTCACAGATGGGTTCAATCCTGCCAACTTGGAACCTTTGTCAAGTTTTGTGATAGCCTCCCATCTGAACTTCCGGCCTACAATTTTCTGCAAATAAATGCTGAATGAGGCTTGATTTGGGACACTTGATGATTGATGATAGTTTATCAATGATTAGTTGGAGCCTGATCAAGAGGTTTCCCTTTGAGAATGATGGTGGTTCCTGATCATCAATCGCTTCCCTTCGCTCAAGAACTAGTGTTCAACCTCCGTCGGCCTTGGTGATCCTGAAGTGTTGGGACTAAAGGCTACTGTGGTCTAGCAATTGGCACTTTGACCGGTTGGCTACAAACAAATGCCATGGGATTGGAACTCTGCTTGTATATGGTTGTAACCGGTAGTATATGGTTATATATATTGATGATTGGTCGTTTCTGATGAGCATCACTTCTGTCATTAGTTGATGCGGCTTTTTGAAGCAACTGGATTCTGTGCACTTTGCAGAAATACAATTAAACAAAAGAGACAGAGGAAGAGCAAGAGGCCAACCAAACAGTTTTTGACATTGGACATTTGTCATACATCAAGCAACATCAACCAGGCTTAAACGGATCTTGGTCGGCGCCTAAACATGAACACCCTTTCTCATTTTGCGGCTTTGCTGAACATATGTGGGTACCGAAACGCATTGATAAACGCCACCACACTACACCATTACCTGGTCATCATTCCTCTTCAGCCCAATCTCGGCAAAATCTTGAGGGCCGGTGCGCAGTCTTAGGGAGTCATTACCCCCGAAAATCTCCCGCAACCCAAAGGTAGGGGATTCTCTCCGTGCGTCCGCATGTCCCAGGGCCCCTGCTTGTGCCAGTTCGGGCTTTGCATGTGTTTCCGTCCGGCCAAACCTGGTGGCGCAAAAAGGGGTGACACTCATGAGGCGGTGGCTCAAGCCAGAGTTGGGACCTTCAACTTATGCCTGGTTTATCCCTAGAAATTGTTATGTCCAGGACACTCTTGCAGAAAATCTTCGGTGAATTTGGAATAGAAGATTCAGATTTTCGGAGATTGGCCCAAATTAAAATCAAATTGGATGATAACCTGTGAGGTAAAGTAGCCACTTTGGGAGGTCCCATTTGCAGATGGTCCATGTAGGTCCCAACACTTGCTTATAGAAAGGGTGTTTAAAAAACAGCATGCCTGACATGTCCAACAGCCCAGAAGGAACCACATCGTAAATCTGATCCAGCTTCTATGGGATCCGACCCAACTTAGCCTTTTCTAAAGAACAAGAGGCACGGATCTGAGTGGTGAGAGTTAGCCAGTGTGAAAAAGAAAAACTGCAGGGAAATACCTGGTTTAAGCCGCCATTGTGAAGGAATCATTGATTTTAAGGAATACCGGGTTGAAACGTAGGACTCATTTTCAAGGAAACCATTCATACCTGGAGCCATTTTCAAGGAAGACCTGGCTGAAACATGTGGCTGTGGGTCAGTTCACAAAATACCCCTGGTTCCCCATCATTAACCAGGCTCTTTTCCTCATAAAATGGTAGGCTATTGCTGATTAATATTGACCCCTAGCCACGTGGAAACCCAGTGATTCAGCTGAGATTTGGCTGTGGGTCAGTTCACCCCCTACCCCTGGTTCCCCATCATTAACCATTAGTTTCCCTATAGTTTGTTGGTTAATAACCACCATGAAATTGGTTAGTTAACTGCTTGACCCAGCTCGCCATATATAGCTGGTATATCCCAGCTAATATCCCCAAGCTAGTTGCTAGTTGTTATCCCCCATTACTAACCAGCTAAACCACTGGTTGGTTAGTTAATATTGACCCATAGCCATATATAGCTGGTATATCCCCTATCATTGTTGCTTATCATTCCCTATTATTAACCATTAACCAGCTACTATTGACCACTGGTTGGTTGGTTAACAGCTTGACCCAGCTCGCCATTTCCCCGCGCAGCAGCAGCTTCCCCCGGCGCCTTGACGCAGTTGTCCCCGTTCCCACTGGTGCTGCGGCACCAGCAGCCCGTCAGAGTGCCCGAAGGACAGGTGGCCTCAGGTCCTTCGTCCTGGAGCAAACAACAACAGCAACAGCAACAGCAGCAGCAACAGCAACCAGTTGGTTAATGGTGGTTAGTAGTGATTAATAGTGGTTAATAATGGTTAGCAACAACAACAACAACAACAACAACAACAACAACAACAACAACAACAACGACAACAACAACAACAACAACAACAAGAACAACAACAACAACAACAACAACAACAACAACAACAACAACAACAACAACCAACAGCAACAACAACCAACAGCTGGTTAATAGATTTCATAATGGTTGATAATGATTATATAGTGGTGATGAATTAACAACAATAATATAGAACAATAATAACAATAACAATAATAGTAATAATAACAATAATAACAACAACCACAACCTTCTCCTACTGCTAGCACTGCTACTCCTACTACTACTGCTACTCATCGACTTGTCTTTTTGATGCCTTGATTCAGCAACAATGCCCACAGAAATACAAGCAGAGTTGGTGGCTGGGCCAGTCCTTGTTGGACCAATAGGACCCTGAGGCCGAAATGTCGGTCCAACTTCGGGCGGCTGGTTCGGGAATGTCTGCGCAAACGGCTTGAGCATAGCCACCTGCGCCATCGATCACGCAGCGTTGACATGAGTTTTTTGCTATGTATGGTCGAGAATCAGCACCACAGGAACAGAACTCTGCTGTGTTCAAACATATCACGGGGACGAATCGCCGGCCTAAAAAGATCACCTACAGCTCTACAGCTCCGCTCGATCTCAAGACGTGGAATGGGAAACATCCGAACCTCTAAGGTTTATCACCTAAGCACTGCCATGTTAGTGAAGAGGGACCGACGCTCCCATCATGTCAACCACTTCAGATAAACCTCGAGCCAAATCATACCCATTGTGAATTATGGCTGATTTTCCCCTTCTATTCGCTATGATTAATCGTTATTCACCATCATCAACCCATTTAGTAACAATCAACCACGCCACTCTTCTGACTGCCCACCGGTGTACAAGCACAAGGCGGTTCCCCCCACCTTTGGCATAGCACGTTTCCCCGGAGCGCCAAACCTCCTTGCAGTGGTGCCACACGGTCCAAACGTGCTTCTTCTCCGTGAAGCTGTCCATGTAGCAATTGCAGCTCAAGACTTTCTGTCCTCATGGGATTCGGTCTTGAAACAAAACTCCAGTATCTTCAAAGATGGCCTCAATGATGCATTTCCACAGTTCTTGATCGTCAGCAACCGGGAGGTGAAATGTATTCATATGGGTGGGAGAATTCCACAGGGTTTGGAAGGGAATTTCGATAGTTTGGAAATGGCTTCTGCCAATGCTAGCTTGGGCCAATGTGCCCCTGGGGCTCCTCTGGGAAATGGGGAGTTGATGGTCCTAAGGGTCCCAGATGGGTTGAAACAGACTATGGACTCTGGGGCGTGAGGGTATCTAAGAACGTGGCCTAGTTAATTGATTTGCTTGTCGGAAAACTAAATCGATTACAGGGTAAGCAAGGGAAAGAAAGTCGAGATTTGATTTCGTTTTTTTTGGCCTCTGTTTTTAGGTTTTTCTTCAGATTCTGTTCCGCATGACAGTTGCAGGGTTTGGAACATGTTCCCTTTCAGTTCGCATGGTACTTGCAGGACCTGGTCCTATCTTTCCCCTTTCAACTTAGGGTGTATGGCGTAGGGTTGTTGGGTTGGTGGTTTGAGGGTTTGAGGGTTTTCGGGCGTATGGTTTTTGGTTTTAGGAATTGTATATGGTCGTGGGGTCAGGCTTTATGGTTTTAAGTTTTTGATTTAAGTGTTGATGGGTATATCGTTTTAAGGTATATATGCTTTCAGGCTCAGAATTTTAGGGTTTTAAGGTATATTTAGGGTTCCATGTTTGGTTGTGTTTTAGGATGTATGGTTTTAGGGTTGATGGTTTGAGGGTTATGGTTTCAGGGTTTTAGGAATGTTGATTTTAGGGTTTCAACTTTAAGTATTTAGCTTTTTGGTATTAGGGTTGATGAGTTTTTGGTTTTGAGGTATATGATGGTTTATGCTTTCAAGTCCCATCCTTCCTTCCTTACTTCCTTCTTTCCTTTCCCTTTCCTTTCCCTTCCCTTCCCTTCCCTTCCTCCCTTCCTTCCTTGTTTCCTTCCTTCCTTCCTTCTTTCCTTCCTTCCTTCCTTCTTTCCTTCCTTCCTTCTTTCCTTCCTTCCTTCCTTCCTTCTTTCCTTCCTTCCTTCTTTCCTTCCTTCCTTCCTTCCTGTCCCTGACTCCTACCTCAAATCCAAAAAAACAAAACAGAGGCAAAACATGGCAAAGAAAAATCACAAAATAAATAAGCCTGCATAATTCATAAAGTGCAACAAAAACTTGAAAGACAAATCCTTGCTATCATCTTAGGAAATGTTTGGAATGTTAGGAACATTTTCCAAGAGCATCGGTTAGGTCCTGAGTCGCAGGAAGCTGAGACTTCCGTCGGCAGCGTGCGTCTGCGTCGGGAGCGTCTGCGTCGGGCGCGTCTACGTCGGGCGCGTCTGCGTCGGGCGCGTCTTCTGCGTCGACGACGGCGACGACGACGCCAACCCTGGGACTCGGAAGCTGAAGACTCGCCTGAGCCAAGTTGGGTGGACAGGGCTGGGGGCGAGTTTATCAAGGTGCAAATGGTTCAAGAAATCCAGAGACTGATATGTTTTATGCCAAAAATATCCGAAACATGCATCTGTGTTGTCACCACAATTCCGATGTGAGAAAGAAAGAACATCCAACTGTCACTGGACATTCTCAGTCCGCTGCCTTCTTCCAAGAGAGACATGGAGTGGTTAGGCATATCCATTGGCACATCGTCATCTTCAGTGTCGTCATCAGACTCTTCCCCCTTCATGTCTCTCAAACTGTCGTCCTCATCCTCGTCCTTGCAGGGGTTGATATCAAATGGCTCTACAAAATGGCTCTACATATAGACGTCTCGCCCTTAAGACATGCGAACTCCGCCCAATCTAATATTCCGGAATATCTTATCTACAGACTCTCGGCAGTTTCCTTCAGATATCAAGAAGAATAATTTGCTTCGGAGTAAAAAAAAAAAGTTCATTTTCTCAGCTTTCAAATCCTGGACATTCCTGGACACTTTCCACTCTACCCAAGTAGAACTCTCCAGTTTTCAAGTACTCACCTGGCTGCTGCTGAGATGGAGAAGAAGTACATCCTTGCCTTCTTGCTTGTCATTAATCCATCACCATCTATCAAGCTTCAAACAACATGTGCCCGGCATTATGAGGGACCTTTGACATGTTCATCAAACAAGTTCCTTTGCTAAATCAGGTCCTTCAACTCCTCTATCTCTTCATCCACATCAGTTCCTTCCATGACATCTTCGTCAGCTTCTACATCGAGAATCTCGTCCTCTTCTTCTGCATGACCAACTGCATCCAAAGACATCTCACGCTCTCCGTCATCCAAGGACACATTCTCACCTGTTTGCAACCAGCTGAAGCTGGCACCTCCGCTTGTCTTGACCGAATAAGACTTGGCATAATGGAGCTCCATGCACCGTGTCTTGGCCCGAACAGAAGTGCCAACTCCCGTCGAGCCCACCACATCTATGGTGCCGTAAGCCCAGCAAGTCTCACCATCCGTTTTGGAACCTGGTCATGGGGGATTGCCAGTTCATGAATTACAGCAGTCCCATTTTTATCCCCAAGAAACCTGCTGGCAAAACCACGATTAGCAATGAAAATCTTCAGGTTTTGTCAAAGACCCACCTGTGCAAATCCCGCTCTCGGAATAGCAGTTGCAACTGGTGACCTTGTAACGGCGTCGACAGCTCTCGCTAGCCGTAGAGCTGGACGTGCCACTGGTGCGATCGTCGGTGTTCAAAGGATAGTTGAGAGCCTAAAGGGGCTCTGCTGTGTCCAAGTTGAAGCAAACAAGATTGCAATTCCATTTTGCCTCGAAGAGATTCGACATGTGCACTAGCTACTTTCAATACCAAGGCCCACAGTATGTTAGAGTACGTTGCTTTCAAGTTCAAAATATTTCTCTTGTTGCCACATGTTTCCATCACCATCTCAAAATCACCCCAGCCTCGAAATCAAACACGAGCTCTCCACGTGGTGTGGCCGCCACTGTTCCCTCCCTTTGGTAGCCTGTTTGGTCTGCAGATTGCGACACTGTTGCATGGCCACCATGGTTCACTGTGAGCTTGTAGCTATGAGTAGGAACCGAGGTTTGCTGCTTGATGAAGTACTTGTACTCCTTGTTGGGGTTCAGGCCCTGCACCACCGCAGTTGCAATGCCGGGTGAATCTCGGACAAAGCCTGCGTTGTGCTGCATGTAGGACCATCCAAGGAGTTTGACCGTGGACATGTTGCCAAATGGCTCGATGTATGTGGTTGCCGGGTCCTTACCCCCAGTCGAATTGGAGGCCCAACTCCTTGTTCCACCATGGTTCACAACGGGTGCGGCACGGATGAAGGAGGGGGAGACTCCCTCCTTCTGTGTCAGGAACTGCTTGCGAAGACTGGTCTTCCAGCATTTCTCAGGGTTTGCAACCGCACAACCTAAGTCATTTCGCTTGGGAACGCGGCCCTGTGAGGCTTCCAAACTTGGCCGCAGCTGAAAGCCGCAGGCCCCAGGAACGTGAAATGGGGAATTGTTTCATGATTTTAGAACCAAGGGAACAAGCAATTCTACACGATAAGGACTAGTTAAGTAAGGTTAACTAAGGATTGAGGGAACTCTTTCCATAGTTAACTGCACACGTTTCACGGATTGAACTGAAAAACTTCGGAGTAGCAGTAACTCTTTCAAGATTATGAAGATCAATGGCTTGGCTTTCCATTATGCATTTGGTGGTTTCTTGGGAACGCACGTATTGGAAAGTGTGTCACGTGTATTGAAAAAATTATGATGTTCATAGTACACACAATTGATGCGAATCACTCTATCATTTGCCATGGCTTGGTACCCCAAATGATTACATCATTTCTGATACTAGTATAATCATTGTTATGCTTCTTATCATCTAAAGTTTATTGTTGGATGATTTGGAGGTTTCTCAAAATAAGGAACCCAAAAAATGGTTGGCTTATTGCTATAAATGACTATTCATGGATGATTTAGGGGTACCCCTATTGTGACCCCCTTTTTTGAGCAAGCACCATTTGGTTACTGCACACCTCCCAGCGGCACCCCGTACAGTTTGGAGATGATCAACGACACGGGTCCGGTCAAATCATCTTGCTGCTGAAGCATTGTTGTACCACAGATACGGCAAACAAATTGGATAGGGTAGGATAGGACAGGACCGGATAGGATAGGCCAGGTGGGATAGGATAGTATAGAACAGGATGGGATAGGATAGGAGGATAGGATAGGATAGGACCGGATAGGATAGGATAGGATAGGATAGGATGGAACAGGATAGGATAGGACAGGATTGTTCGTTCTGAGTTTGTGCACCAGTTTGTTTACATGTACGCTATGGCTATGGGTCAATATTAACCTACCAATGATGGGGGATAACACCCAACAAAAGTCGCGGGAAGACAAATCTTTAATGATCAACAAAAAAATATGCGATCCCAAAAAAATCCAAGCAACTCACGTTCTTCGGCAGGGCCTTCAGTTCACCTTCCATCCCAAACTCCCGGACCAAACTGTCGCAGCCGTTGTAGAGCCGACACGTCTGGGCACCGTGTGAAGTCCCGGACCAAAAGAAGGAGCACTCCTCCGAGACCAGCGGCACCAGCTGGTGAACAAATAGCTACTGGTTAATGGGCGGTTCATGGTGGTTCATGGTGGTTCATGGTGGTTTGATGGTGGTTTGATGGTGGCTCATGGTGGTAAATGCTGGTTTGATGCTGATAAATGCTGGTTTGATGCTGATAAATGCTGGTTTGATGGTGGTTCATGGTGGTTTGATGGTGATAAATGCTGGTTTGATGGTGGTTCATGGTCATTGGTTAAATGGTGAAATGAATACTGGTTATTCACTTATGGCTCATGGCTAATGGTGGTTGATGAGTTCATGGTTAACAGTCGGTCAAATGATGATGGTGAATGAGAGATTGATCAATGATGGAAACTATGATGGTTTTCACCTCGAAACCATGCCGGAGCTCGGTGCGGCTGCCATGTGACTGGTGAAATGTGCCAAGCCCCATTGGGGAAGACATCACAACAACGGTGACAGCTGGAGTGTTCCTTCCCCAAATCTGCCAATCTGCAAGCATGCGGAACCAGGCCTACTGGATTCAGATTTTTGTTGTTGATTGGATATATGATTAGTGGCAGATTGTAAGCAGTTTCCATTCCAAGTCCAGTAGTATAACCTGTTTACAGAATCATACAAATTGCCAAGTAGAGTGTTGTAGTACGATTTCCATGATGATTGTCAAATGTCAGTGCAAGTACAGCTCATTACGATCAACCAGGCTGTTCACGGATGTTGTACACACTACTAGTTGCACTCGAATTATATGAAATCATCCAATAATAGATCAAAGTAAGTCAGTTTTACCAATCATCTTCCAACATGGCTCTGGGTCACTTGGGCGCCTGTACCCTGGCTGTTTACATGCACCAGTTCACCTGTTGAGATGTGGTCATCCTTTTTCCGGGTTGGTTATGACCCCTAGCTATATAGTGTTTTCTCAAGTCATAGGAGTACCCCCAAATCATCCAATTCCAATCATTTTTAGTAACAAACCAACCATGACTTGGAAGGGGGTCCCCATAGAAACCACCATATCATCACCACATAGTTGGTATATCCCCTGTTTTTGTTGGTTCTTATCCCCAGTATTAACCATAATTGACCATTATAATTATCAGCCATTCTTGACCATTCTCAACCATTCTTGGTTGATGTTAACCAGAGCTTTCCTTATTATTGGTTGGTCATTATCCCCCACTATTGGTTGATTCATATTGACCCATAGCCAATTATTAACCACCAAGGGCTATCAACCTGATGTTTCAAACCAACCATGTAGCCCTTACCGAGATCGCAGCCCGCGGGGTGACCGACGAAGTCTTCAAGGCTGGGCTCCTGGTAGTCTCTGCAACGCTCCTGCGGGCGGCTTCTCAGCAGTTGCTCACCACCCATGGTGAACTCGTGGTTAAATGTGGTTAATAACGGTTAGATATGGGTGTTTCTCAAAATAGGGGACCCCCAAAACGGATGGTTTGTTACTATAAATGGTTCATAAAGGATGACTTGGGGGGTCCCCTATTTTGAGAAACCCTCATATGGTGGTTTTTTGGAATAGGGAACCCCAACAATGGTTGGTTTATTGCTATAAATGGTTGATGTTAGATGATTCGGGGGTACCCCTATGACGTGAGAAAACACCATATGGTTGGGAATGATCATTATCTGCTTGAACCACCCAGTAGTGGTTAATGATTAGTAAAACTCCATATTCCAAATGGATGGCTAAGAATGTCTGTTGATACCAGGGAAAATAATGAAACAATGTTTAAGACCACCAACCAGCTATCATTTGACCATCAAGGCTTGTGGTTTTTCAAGCCATAGGGGACCCCCAATTTATGGTCGGTTAATCATTATAAATGGTTCATATGGGATGATTTGGGGGTACCCCTATTTTGAGAAGCCACCATGTGAGCATCAAATAACATCCATCAACCATCAACTAAAGTAAGGACTGCCAAAGTTGAAAAAACCAATGACGGTTGCGCTCCAAAGAAAAATTTGGCAATCAAAAGTGACTGTTCAACACTCTACCGATCTTACTCAAACTCTCCCCTTGGCCCTGTGCAACATGCAACGCGCCCACCCAAAATCTCCTCGCAGTCTGCTTTCTCCATAGCTTCAGCCTCCGACTGGAAGTAGATTCCCTTCGCTCCCTTCAACAGCTGCCGTGAAGGACAAGCAAATTGGCCTGCAAAACTGAGGACACTTCGCTGGCACTGAAATGGCATAGTGAGATACGGCATGAGATGACACGACTTCATGTTGATAATCCCTTGACTCCTAGCCCAAAGGTCCAATGCTGTGCCTGGTATCAATGAGATGATGAGGTCAACTTCATTGTAAATGAGAAAGCCGAATGAAAAAACTCCAAGATATCCAACACTGCAACCGCCATCACTGCAGGTGGGCCCCCCGGGTGCCCTCCAAGTCCCCTCCTGTGACAATGGAGAAGGGCTCTGGGATGAAATTCCCGTTGCTGCTGGGCGGGATGTTCTCCACACTCATGGGATCTGCTGGCCACTCCGAGCCCCACGCCAAAGACAAGCAATCGCAGGGATGCAACCAGAAGTCGTCGGGTTGCTCAGTGCTGGGGTCGTCAAAGACCAGGGACTGTATCTCGTCCTGGGCCATGCGACAGCCTCACCATCCACCCCCCCACAGCAAATCAGCACAGCGCGCGACTCCTCTTCTCGTTCGGGAATCAAAGGTCTTGCACACGGCAGGGTCGCCAAATCCAACTTGACATCTGTTAAATCGCTCGGCAGCCCCGCAGTGAGGCAGAGTTGCTCTGAACCTGACACCCATGGTTTTTCGAGCAGAAGTGAAGAGCTGAGGCTGAACCATATGAAAGGGACCAGACTAGGTAGGGAGTAACAATCCGTTGCTCAGCATGGCTCTGATGCAGCTGATGTCTTTGATTTGCTTCGTTGATTGATTCATGGATTCATTGGATTGGATTGGATCGGATCGGATGGGATAGGATTGGCTCGGATCGGATTGGATTGGATTGGGTTGGAGTGGAGTGGATTGGATTGGTTGATTGATGGGTTGATCGATTGATTGGAAGATTGAGTTACCTGCCACTTAATTATGAATTTCAAAGATTTGACAGTTTGACACCAGCAAAAATTTGCTTTTTTGGATCTCATAAAGGGTACCCCCTGTTGAGTTCTCATCACCCCTCAACAAATAATACGGGGCAACCCCCAATTAATCAATCTCAGCTGAGGCCGTGTTTTTTCGATTCGTAATGAGTAATTTCAATTATTGATAATCCAATTCATAGTAATCTATTTCAAGTCCCAATAATCATGTTCAAATCAGAGTCATCAGATTCAAGTCATCATAATCATATTGATAATCAAATTCATAGTATGTAATCAATTTCAACTCCCAAATTTCAAAATCAAAACATAATAATCACACTCAATCAGGATGATCAAATTCAAATCACAATGAGCAAAGTTCAAATCACAATTCGCAAATTCAAACAGTAATAATCAAATGTGCTTTGCAGGCCTTGTTGACCTTGATGAGGGGAGGGGGCTGATAAATCTGGGGTCAACATTGACAACACTCTTCTGAGCACTGCATTTTTGACGGAGTTGCCAGAAAAGTTGATGACTGTCAGCAATAGTCTTTTCAACCATGAAATCGCACATCAAACAAAGGCAAATACCCAGCCTTTGAGTTCAAAGTAGCCCTTCTCAGCATCCACATAGTCATCATCACTTTGCCGCTGCACCAGCCAACTGCCCGCTGTGCATGTAGGCGTTCCAGGAGAGGTTGTCAAGTACATGACCTGGTCGTCCCACCAAACCATACAGCCTCTGTATTCACAGCTCCAAAAAAAACGTAGCGGAGGTGAGTTCAGCCCTGTTTCCTATCCATACAAACATATCACGTACCTTAAGCACACGTTTATACAAACTAAAACTCTTGTACGCTATGTTTGGAGGTGTATACACTTATACTCCTGTATATCTGCGTAGAAACAACCTATACACCATATACTACCTGTATAATTGCGAACTATTAATACTACTAGTACACTGCCGATGTGCACCCTATGTACTAGCTATACGCTATTTACATAATATGCATATACCCATATACGACCGATGTAATCCCAATATGCTACCTATATGCGAGCTATACACTATTTATAAAGTACATAAATTTCCAGTATACTCTATGTTGCTTATATACTACCATCACATGTGTACGGTTGTATATCTACCTGCGTACTACCTATACACCAACTATACACTACTTATATTACACCTATATACCATCCATAATATATACTAGATACTTGCATGCTGCATAATACTTGTATACTAGCTATACGCTACTCATGTAATACCTATATACTACTTATACGTAATATCTGTATACTACAAATGTACTACCTATATACTATTTACAGCGTACCAATACACTGTTTGTATACCACCAACCCACCCCACCACACAACAGGGGGGAGGGATGCCACAACCACAGGGGGGAGGGAACCATTACCCAATAGCAATGTAGATCAATATCTCCCACCATCTGGGGATCCTTCACCTTCTTGGGGCGAAGGGGGGGGCGTGCGGCCTCGTGAATATATGCCTGTATGTGTACATGTGTGTGTGTGTATTTATGTGTAATTATATCTATATACACACACACATCTTCACATACAGTGCAAATATACATATGTATATTGCATGTACGTACATATCTCGTATGTACGTCTTGTATCATACGAATTCGTGTTTTTTCCCGCTGCACGGATGTCTACGTCAGCCGTTGATCTTACGGATGCTTCGAGATTAAGCAGGTCAATGGCCAACAATACGGTGATTTCTCAGAGTTTGGGGGTACCCAAAAATGGTTTGTTTGCTATTGAAAATGATTATTAGGAGTACTGTTATCATAAAGTTTACCATGATTATTAACGGATGGTTAGGGGCTTCTCTATTCTGAGAAAGACCCACACGCCGAACCAGTGATGAATCAAACTCTTGGCAGCATCTGTGTCACTCAACAACTTCACTTGCTACGATGTTGGCCTGCATCAAGGAAGAAGCAAGTGAACACTGTGTCGTAGAATCCTCGATGGTGCACGTATTCGTCTAAGTATCTGTCCCCAAGCAGCAGAGGGGGGGCAATGGGACATGGAGCTTGGTTGCTGGTAATCCCAACGTGGGTCAAATATCACTCCAGGTAGTCAATGGTAGTCACGTCTACCTACACCTCCATCCACACCCCACACAGTGCGGCCTCTTGAGGGATGGAGCTCTCCTTCTTGTACACCACAAATTGGCTGCCGGTTTCGGTTTTTGAACTTGGCAACACAAACTTGCAGTCAGCATCTCCCGAAGTGATCTTGAAGTGCCTGGGAGCGCTGGAAGAGCAGCGACCAGTTCATCAAATCTGTTCTAAGCAATGTTTTTTTTGTCTTCAAGATCAACTTTGAAACGTGGAGTGAACGCTTCAACGTCATCATGCAATGGCAAGAATGGCAAGGCTCCACCGATTCCCCCTGGCTTCCCAGCCTCACTTGGACGTCAGTTTCCCTCCCATAGAACTGCACAATGCTCTCTCCTGCAGGTGCGGTGACCTGCGGGGAGGTGGTGGACCAGGCCCAGTCAAGGCGAACGCCAGAGTGCCAGGCGAGCGGGGAGCCTTGGCCCTTCATCTGAACCCAGAAGGAGTCGGACGCATCGTCGGGCGACACAATCTCGGCCTGAAACGTCAGAGGCGTCTCCTGAGAACGCAACGGTTGGACGGGTGAACCACATGCTTCCACGGAGTACAGTTTGAAGATTTATGAGTTTGTTAGTTATTAGTACTATTAAGCATTTGTTAGTTCACCCTATTAGTAGCCATAGTTACCCTGTTGACCTTTTCACTCTCTGCGGTGCGTCAGAAACCTGTGCACGCCTTGATGCATGCCCTGCCTTTCAGCACCTTGGAAGCAACACGACCTGAACTATAACTCGCTCCTTGAAGAAACCCACTACCGTCCGCTATAAACAAATGGCTATGGGTCAATATTAACCAGCAACAATTGGGGATAACAACCAACAATTTTATAGGGCAAACAATGGTTAATGATAGGGGAACCAGGGGTACAGGGTTTTGACTCACAGCCAAATCAACAACGTAAAATGCATCGGTTGGATGCTCACCTACAGCCTCTGAGCGATGCTGAACAGTGCAGCCATGAACATGGCAAAACCGCCCCATTTTTTCTCAATCGCTGCCAAATTGCTGAGGCAAAAGACCCTTCGTCTGTTAGAACAAATACCTGGTACCAGCCATTTTGGGATTCCATACCACACCGTGTATTCCAAGTCTCCTGGGAGCACTTCAACTTGTATTCCAGCACCCCGCATGTTGCTGCTCCGCTGGAATCGTAGCAGCTTGAAGGGCCGCCTTGCAAAAAATAATCGCCTGGGCTCCGGGACCCATCTTTCACCCCCTGGTTGCCCCCGTTGCGTGACTGGAGATTCAGCAAACCTTGAGCCGTGTTGAACGCTGCCCCGCACCCCGCGCCTACAGGGGTCCATTGTCCGGTCAGCAGCAAATCGTCCACCGATCTGATGGAAGTTGCCTCGTTGGGAATTGCAAAGCCGGGAGGCATCGCCTGGCGACCGTGCGGCAGTCCCAAGGGTTGACCACAAGGAACTCTGAGGATTCGGTTTGCAAAGCAACCGAGACACAAAGCACATATGCTGGTTTCTCAACTTCGGGGAACCCCCAAATCATCCTGTATTAAACATTTATAGCAATAGACCAACAATTTTGAGAAACCAACATTCCCTACGAAGCGTGCAAAGTCGTTGCTCTTGTTGCTGGCCAAGATTGCTCTGGGTTTGATCATGAAAGTGCCGCAAGGTTGCGGTAATTGGCTCGACAGGTGGGTCTAAAATGGGTGGTTCGCCCTGTCATCATTTGTTCTTGCACGAGTACCAGGCTAGCATAGGCCCCCAAATAGCAAGAAATGCGCAAACCGCGCATTTGGGGGGGCAGTGAATGCTAGCCATGCCGGTGAGCACACTGGTGTCAACACCACCCATAGCGGCACCCAGTCACACTGACAACAGCAGATGCACCAGCACCCGATTGGCAAAGCGCAAACTCCGCACAGCACAGCAGCCGCACCTCCTACCATCCCTTGCCTCCAAAGTGCAGGCCTTCATGTCTTGTCCAGTTGTTTTGATCGTTCTCAGGGAAGTTGCTGCTTTTTGGTGACGTCCTGCTTTTTAGTGACGTCCTCCTTGTTCTTGTTGTTGTTGTTGTTGTTGTTGTTGTTGTTGTTGTTGTTGTTGTCCGTTGTTGTTATTGTTGTTGTTGTTGTTGTTGTCTTTTGTTGATGTAATTCCAAGCATTTCTTGCCATCTTCACTCTCCCGTACCATCGGATCGCTATCCTGTTCAAAGAATGTATCCTTCCTTCAACCCATAACACATGTTTTGAATGATAAAAAATATTCTAAGAATGATAAAATGATGGCAATTACATGCCATTCCCTTTCAAAGTGGTGGAACCAATGAATTATGTCGTCCCAATCATTCCCCATGTGTTGCCGAGCCTGCAATCCCACTGGACAGTAGTCTCCTGCAATGACCTGGGAGCCGTGGCTGAAACCCCGGGTCAACCGATTGCATGGATTGCACTTGTGCCATCCCAGCACTTTTGGAGACTGGGCAGGCATCTGCATCAGCAACTTTTGCCATGAATGAGGTCAGCCGGCAGACAACAAAGGGGAAATATACATACATACATTACATTACATTACATTTCATTGCATTGCATTGCATTGCAGTGCATTGCAGTGCAATGTTGCATTGCATTGCAGTGCATTGCATTGCAGTGCATTGCATTGCATTGCATATCAAATTACTACATAATAGAGACACATATATCATTAATGTGCTGACTATTTACATCTAACCATGTTTAATGACGGATAATAAGAATGGCTACGCTTAATGATAACAACTTATGGTTGATCTGCAACTGGTAGGGCTTAATTAATGCTAAATTGAAATTGTCCAACTTCGCTAGTTCTTGATGATTTCATAGCGGTAACAATGATGGCAATTCTCCAATTCTCCAGTAGCCGAGCGCCGGACCCAGTGCGGATGCTTCAGCCGAAGGCAGGTTCCCATGTCAGTGCAGCCAGTGATTTTGGCATAAGCCGTCACAGGCGAACCAGCCTCGTTCTCCACTCGATAGTGCTTGCACTTGTCCTGGGAGGCTCACGCGTGGGAAAAAAGTGCTGGAAATGATGGATCTAGTTGGTATAGATCGGAGATGTTTGATGTAGTGGAATTGCTATCAATAGATTGTAGAGATGATAGATACGCTATAGATACCAACTGGTATTTGCAGGTATTCGATATGTATATTGGTGATTCGGGTCAATTATTACTGTTCACTTACAAGTACCAGCAGTAACCTTATCCTGTACCCATCGCACCAAATGTCTGAGGTCCTTCCATCACCAGGAAGTGAAGAGCCCTTCCCCATGGCTACCCCTCCCAGGGTACCACCGGGGACTAGTCCTCGGCCCAGGTGAAGTGAGAGCAACGCTTGGAGAGTCGACACTTGTTGCGGCAGGTGCCCTCGGTCAGAACGGTCTCCTCGTCGATGACCTTGCCTTGGAAGGTCTCGGAGATCCAACACATGCTGTCCTGTGGCAGGCAGGCAGGGGAAGGCGCCATTCAGAATGGAAGGTCTGACGTGGCGGATCAACAAACATATTTGAGATCCAGGTTACCCAGGTTACCCATGTGACCACAATCCATCGAAATCATTCAGCTTGTGAACCTGCAGTGGCCCCCTGCCTTGACGCGGATCAGCAGAGGAGTGTGCACAGGAGGAAACTCAGTTCCGGGAAAGGATCCCCAGATTCCACAGTTCAGCAGCACAGACTTTCGCTGCAAGTTGTCTGCCAGCACCTCATCAAACAGCTTCGCCATGGTCTCCCCAGGGGCAATCGTGATGGCACCATCAGGCTCAACCTCCAAGATGGTGTGGGATCCCAACAAGCCAACACCCCAATTGGTATCAAAGGTCCAATGAGGCGGTGGGCTGCTTCCAGACCAATCTCCATCCACAAAGCATTTCACATTCCAAGAACTGGGCTTGAGACCCCCAGCTCCTTCCTCATATCCTGCTGGAACTTTGGGCTTCATGGGTGGCAACTCCTCTCCAACCACCACCTCAGCATAGCTTTCATCAAAGGCGAGGCTCGGCCATGGTTTGGGCTTCAATGCAACAAAGGTAGTGCTTCGTGATTGAAGTTCACCTCCGGACATTTGCTTGGCAGACACCACACAAACAGCTCCATCCATGCTGACGAAGTCTGCCTCAGGAGTCTCAGCATCTGTCACAGCACCAGGGCTGGAGCCCGAGGTAGCAGAGACAGAACCAGAGCTTGCAATGCTCAACCATGGAGCATCCGGTGATGCCAACGAAGTCTGCCTCAGGAGTCTCTGTATCTGTCACAGCACCAGGGTTGGAGCCCGAGGTAGCAGAGACAGAACCAGAGCTTGCAATGCTCAACCATGGAGCATCCGGTGCGCAAACCATCTTGAAATCCTGCCATTCGGATGCAGAGGAAGCCAGCGCAACTGGATAGGATGTGACATCCGCAGAGAAGAACAAAGCACCTGCACCATAGGACATGTACTCCACAGAGACCGTAACTTTGGCCGTGCTCACCAAATGTAGGGCCTGGTGAGCCGTCACCTCGCACTGCACTGAGAATGGCTTGGTTGGTTTATGACTGGAGCTGATGATTCCAGTGGCCCCATCCATGGTGAGATTGTGCGCCCCGAAGCCACAGTCTGCATTCACAGAATACCTCTCTGCAGTGCGGGGCACTGGTTTCAACTCCACATCGCTTCCAACTGCAAAGCGAGTGTCTGGATATGTGAAAGGTGTGGGAGTCTTCTGCCCGCCACTGCACTGACAGCAAGCCTGATTGCTGCTTACACCATTTACTGGTCGGTCATTGCAGTCAGCATCAGTAAGAGCATCACAAGTATCACCCAACTCATTTGTCCATCCCACTGTGGAAATGCAGGCAGTACATTTACCATCCTTCAAAAGAAAGCCACCCAAGCATTTCTCACACGTGTCTGAGGCATACTTGGCACACCCGCCGCAAGACAAGGAGTCTTTGGGACAACATGTTGTCAACAACGAGTCGGTTTCAAAATCCACCAAGGGGATGCCCGAACCGCAGCTGCTTTGGCTCCTAAGTTGACCAGGGGGTTCAGGAGAGCCAACTGAGGGTGGGGCTATAGCCAAGACTCAAAGCAAATACTAAGCATGAAAATGGGAGACCATCATGCCGAACTCTTCTAATCCTGGCCAAGAATCGAGGTGGCGGTCGCGGTTTTCAAAATTTCAATCTTATTTGCCACGTAGGCGGAGGGCGGCGATTGTAAAGATTTGGGTCGACAATGCGCCGCAAGGCCCGTGCGGTTAAGGAACGTGGCGGAACCTGCCATCAACGCTGGTCGGTTCCCTGGTTGAACGTTGGATTCTTCACGGAGTCATGGACTGCGATCCTGACTCTTGGGCCCTTATGTGTTTTCAGAATGAGTATCAACTCTCTGCATTCTAACAGTATAATATGTTGGGTGCGGAAACAGCTGCTTGGCTAGCAGCAAGTGTAGCACCAT
Organism: Symbiodinium kawagutii; assembly: GCA_009767595.1. Classification (NCBI taxonomy): domain Eukaryota; class Dinophyceae; order Suessiales; family Symbiodiniaceae; genus Symbiodinium; species Symbiodinium kawagutii. The sequence goes on from VSDK01000037.1 coordinate 149,439, forward strand.
CAACAACAACAACAACAACAACAACAACAACAACAACAACAACAACGACAACGACAACAACAACAACAACAACAACAACAACAACAACAACAACAACAACAACAACAACAACAACAGCAACAGCAACAGCAACAGCAACAGCAGACAGCAACAGCAACAGCAACAGCAACAGCAACAGCAACAGCAACAACAACAGCAACAGCAACAGCAATAGCGACAGAGACATCGACCCCGCGCCTGAACTAAGGAAATCCAGGTCATGGCCAAGCCTCGAAAACCGCGTGTCATGACCATGGTGAAGCTGGTGAATAAGCTGGTGAATGATGGTTCATGGGGCTTGTCAATGAGCGGAAGAGTTGATGAGCTGTAGGGCACCCCAAGACTGGTTGGTTTATTATTGTAAATGGTTAATATAGGTGTTTCTCAAAATATGGGTACCCCCAAATCATCCATTATTGACTATTTACAGTAATAAAGCAGCCATTTTGGGGGCTCCCTATTTTGAGAAACAGCCATATAAAGGATGACGTGAGGGCTCCCCTATGACTTGAGAAACACCCACAACTCCGGAAAGCCAGTTGGCAAGTCCCTACAGCATCGCCACCAGGTCATCACGAGAGGATTTGACCCAACTCGCCGCTGTGATGCCAACACTACCAGTGTGACATGTGTTTTATGTCACCGGTATATGTTCAGAGCTGACAGGTTACAAACTTGTTCAACTAGTTGGCTCATGAAGGTGACCTGCTTAACAAGCTGATGAATGATTCGTAAATAGTTGTTGCGTATTTCCAGCTTGTCATAACTTGCACGGCACCCTATCATCAGCTTATTAACCAGCTTATGAACCAGCTTCCACAACTAGTATGAACCTATGACAACCTATAAGTAAGTGCTCAAGCACGGCTTCTGAAACTGGGAAATCTTCGAGTAGCCAATAGGCACAGCTACATGTCTTCAAGTTTTTGCCAGCCGTTGCTTGGCAGTGGTCAGTGGCAAAAACTGAGCGGTTGACAGTTTCAGAAAGTGGTTGAGGTTCATGGTTCGTGCTGATTGATTAATAGGCTTACGTTTCGAACGCAAATCCAAATAAGCTTATACCCTGGTTGACAAGCCATCATTAAGGCACTCAACAGCTTGGTTTATAGGCTTGGGATCATCCAGACAAGCTGATGGCTTTCCAGCTATAGGCTTGACCTTAGCATCACCAACTTATGGTCAACCAGTTTCTCACGCGGGAAAATGAAGCAGCAAAAAAACAGCGCGTTGATTCGTCATCAGCTTGTTATCTGTGATCACTGATGGTTCAACAAGTGATTATATCGTTTATTCGTCATCACTGGTTTTTTAAATGAACAACAGTTCAACCAGCTTGTGATATAACTATCAGTGATCACCAGTTAACAATGAGAATCAACCACGGTTATCTGTTGTTACTGCTTGTCAGATGGCTCACATGGTTGAATCAATGATCATCTGCCAGCAGGTCTGTATTAGCAATCTGCTTCTCGACATCACCGAGCCACGGTTCGGACGCCAGATACTTCTGACGCCTGGACCTGGTTCGAAGCAGGGAGGCTTGGGCTGAGGGTTGGTCTTGGCTGGTTATCCAAGGTCAAGAATAATTATCAGATGCCTGATGGTGAATGCTCGTTGATGGCTATAAGCACTGATAATCAACTAATAATTTGTTGTTATCCAATGGATAATCATAAAATAGCTAATATGCTGGTTTACTTGGTTTGCAATGTAGTCTATATTGATCAGAACATTAGTTGATAGTAGTTTCTGAAGAGCCAACAAATCGGCGCATCTAGGGTTAGATGATCAATTTGTTTGTTGATGCATGGGAAGGTTACAACCTGTGCGAGAGGAGTTGCAAATCAACCTGTTTCACCCTGCAGATGGTGTGCTTCCCATGGTTTGTAGCCATCCCCTCGATGTTGGGGCTTGAATGGTTTCCAGTGCTCAACAAACGGTGGCTAAAGTCACCTGCTCTGACAGTAATACATGCCATTTTTGCTACAGTACCACATCGAGACAACTAAGAACTGCTTCGCGATCAAGTTTGATCCTGCCAAGAATGATGATGCTGTGTCTTTGCCAAGAAAATTGTGCACTGCAGGCTAAGATCCCAGCTGGAGTAGGGCCGAACTGGTCGCGGAGACCGGTTCGTCACATTCCGGCTCTGCGCGCCCGCAGGGCCACAGAGCGGCGGTTAGAAAAAGGAGGCGCCCGAAGGCGAACATCCCGGGCACAAGGCCCGAGTCGGTTTGGCGGCCGATCCTTCAGAAGAATGAGCCAAGCGAAACTGCGGGGCACACACGACCATATGCATGCTCTGCTGCCGCCTCAACCACAATGCAAGTGTGCTCAATGGCCTTCTGTGTGAACAAAAACCTGAAATCTTCTGCGCGTACTTGAATTGCAAGCAAGAAAAAACATGTGACTGGGATAAGGTCAATCTTAAACAATCTTAGGCAGGTTTCCGCTCCAGCAAAGCATGTGAGAATGAGAGAAATTGTAATTCCTCAGGTTTCCCCGCAGTTCAATTCGTGAATCTGGGAAATGTCCAGGGGCTTAGCACCGAATGTCTGAACCTCAAGGTCGCCCTCCACCCTGGCGCCCAAACACAGCTTGCCCGTTGTCTTTTTGACGCCTGCAGTATCATCAAAGACCTCGGAAAACGGCAAAAAACACACATCGAGTTTCACCCCTGGAGTTACACAGTGTTCTCAAGCTCAAATCTTGACAGGTGAACACAGCAAGTGGAAAAATCAAACAACTGCTTCATCTGCATTTGCAATTGATACGCTCCATTAGCGGTATGAAATCAACCACCAACTGAGGTCAACCAACATGAATTCTGCAGTCAAGTGGCGAGGGAACAAGTTCCACGCAGCAGACTTGTGCTCGTCCTTTTTCGTTACAACACCAAGGCTGGCCTGAAAACCCTGGAAGTGCGCGAAGAAGCTACCACCGGAGAGCTAAGCAGCTGGCTAACGAGCCGCAGCTGGAAAATGCCATCCTCAATCTTTGACGACGCTCAAAGACTTGCATCGCTTGAGCTCGTCAACTTCATCCGACGCGAGACTTGCAACTCCACACTTCCCGTGTGAGGCATCACCCCGCCCCACATTTTCACATGAAAGCGATCCTTTGGGTAGCACAACTGGCGCCACCCCGTATCCCATCATCTACCTCTGGCTTATCTCTTTAGAGTGTTTGCATGATCTGGGCCCCTAACGAGTCAGGTGAGAGCCGTGAAATTCCATGTTTCAACCATGGTCATTGCTGGATTATATGGAGATCCAGCCGACAAACCTGCCAACAAACAGGAAAACACCAGCTATCTGAACGGTAAGCCGCCCTTGGGGGTGGTAGTATAGCTCTCACACCACAATGGTCATATTCGCTGTATCTCTGCATCGACTGCAGCAGCAATGGCAACTCGTCAGCAGTCACCAAGTCAACGATTTTTCTTCACGTTTTTCGATCAGATTTGAATCGGACAGCAGCAACTGTTGTCACCGCTTGCATAACTGGCACGGCCATGCTACACAAAAGTTGCGGCAATACAACGACGACCTTCAAGCTGGCCTGGAGCCGCCGGCCAAGCGGTCACAAAGCCACATCTCCGTTGTAGCTTGCAACAGCCACTGTCACAAAGTTTTTCCCAAACGGGCAGCTACGCTACTCATGGCTATTGAAATTTTTAACTTGCCTTGTTTCACAATTGGTCACGCTACTAGTGAACGCCTTGCGCCATTTGAACTGTTTGCCACCCTTCTCTTGGTGTGGACGAGATCTCCACAACAGAATGCAGCAATGTCTTTGGCCGGACGAGACTCGTTTGTCTCCACATGGCTGGGAACGACCTAGCAAGGGCTGCACAAGAGCCCGGTGGTTCTGCAATGTTTGGCCACATCATTGGGAAGTACCCCCGGTGAGACACAGAGGTGCGTCATTGAAGCTCCGCTCCTAGAAGAAACAGTGCTCCATTCCTCAAATGAAGCACCGTACATCTCTGTCTCCGTACCGGATTGAGTGGCTACGCTGGCTACGCACGCAAGACACAAATTCATATGCTCCTGGGACTGGCTCGAAGCTCCATGAACCATAGACGCATCCAGGGATGTTTGGGTTCGGCGTGGACGTTTCTGAAGCATAGGCTGGTTCGCTGTACGCGGTTATATACCCTGACTTCGAACTGAGCGCCTAAACATGAAACAGAACAGGCGGGTTGGCGGACATTTGGCCAGAAAAAGATCAGAAGATACATCTAGCGCGAAATTTATCAGAAATCCTGGACATGTGGACAGCTTTGTGTAGAAAACTGGCAGTAAAGGCTGGTCATCGCGTGGAAAGCAGAACAATTCACAGTCGATCGCATCATCGGCGCACTGCCTTTGAGATTTCTTGCAGGACGTCTGGGTCAAATCTTTGACGTTTTCTTGTTGTGTCCAACGTCAAGGCATGCTGAACCTCTGGGTTTTGGTTTCCTTCTGGGTGGATTTCACAAGTTCCCCTGGAGCATTGAAGGGTACGACCATGGAGACATAGATTCGGTGACTTCGAAAGAAAAGATTTCAGCTTGGACGGACAACGCAGGACATTGGGATGGTGGCACATCTGTGGGCACGCGCCCAATCAGAAAGCAAGCTTATGCAGGGCAACATAATAATGCTTAGGCCAAAACTGTGTGCAACACAATGATTTGGGCCAGGCCTGCAAGGCCCGAAGTGTTTGCTGCCAGTGTTTGTCCTGTTGCTGCTTTCCAAGGAAAATTGCCGCAAATTGCATCGCCCACCTGCCTGGGACGGGCACAATAAACACCATGGAATCTGCTGCACATCAGACATGTTGCTGAACTGGACCCTGCAGTGGCAACTAGTCTTCTTGGAAAACATCCAGGACATTGTGGGTCGCACATTCGAGCAAGGTTCTATCCGCCCAAAAGCAAAAGTGTATCTGAATTGGCTCCGCTTGGGCAAGAATCTACCACGGCTCAACACATCTTGAACTGCTTAACTTGTCGGGTTCTTCTATCCACAATCCCATGATGCCGGATTTTGGCTGGCCCAAGACAAGCACGTCAAATATCAATGTGTTGCTTCTGGCACGCAGAAGTCCGCCCCCAACAATTTGGGCATTTAAAGCTCTCAAGGCAAAACGGCCACCAACAGACATGGCCAATGGGCCTGGCATCGGCACGTCTTCATTGCTCAAAATCAAATGATAAAAGTCAGAAAGCAAATTATATAGTTAAAATAAAACCGATCTCTATGACACTGAAAAAGCTTTACATGTCCTCAACCTGGCTTTACTTAAACTTCAAGATGTGTTTTTTAGCGAAGTTCAAACCACCAAAGACCAGCACCCTTGAAGTATTCCTATTTCCAAACCTGTGGATTTGAACTTTGTAGAGACAGCCTGACTTTCAGAGAAAAGTCATGTTGGTTTTTGCAATAGAGGCAAGCAAGGCGCACAACTACGAAATCACAGCGGAGTGATATGGACACTGCACTTCTCTGCAAGAGCAAAATGTCCTCAACGGAACTCCTTGACTACAAAGTCGAGCCGGAGACACCACGCAAGCGGATACGGTTCTGTTCTCTGAATGCATTCAGCTGGAGATTTGCGGACAGATCGGTGTCTTACGTCTGGTGTATTGCAAAACATGGATGGATAAAGTTTCATCCAGCTCAAACAACAACCACGTGAGCAAACTAGCAGCGTTATGACGCCTCATTTCAGCCGACTGGGGAATTCAGCGAAAATACCTCATTGCTGTCGCACAAAACCTGCTCAGCAAATGCTGGGACGGGCAATTCTGTGAGGCAAAATGAATCATGAAGCAAATTTTCGGAAGAAACCGATCTGCGAAGGGTCACGATTCCTTTGGCCCGGATAATGTCGGCCTGTGAGTCTTTAGCCTTTATTTCGGAAAATTGCAAACAAAGATGGCCCATGTGCTTGCGTGGAATTAAAACACACGAGCGAGTCTTCATTCGTCACAGCTTACAGAGATGAACGATGAGACAAAATGTATCTCAAGACCTGCCCCTGAGAATCACAAACAGACGTGTCTAAGGGCCAGGATTCATGTGATGACCGTCTTTGACGGACACAGAGTCCTTGTCTTAGAGAGATCTCTTGTCTTAGAGAGATCTATTGGACGAAACATAAGACAAGTTGTTCCTTCAACAGCAATTCTCCGAAAGATCACAAAACCTTGCCTCAAAGACTTTCGGCATGTAAGCGCTAAAGCTCTCAAGACAAAACGTTGGCCAACGAACATGGTCCATGGACCTTGGTGGAATAGATTCACATCAGCGAACCTTTATTCTTCAGGCTCTAAGGACATAAACGATGAGTCAAAATGTATCTCAAGATTCCCATCCTGAGAAGAGTCACAAACAGACGTGCCCAAGGTCCATGATTCATGCGATGACTGTCTTGGCTTGACAGAGTTTCAGTTTTAAGTCTGGCCAATCACTTGGGAACAAAATTGGCAGGATTTTGCTCAATGGTGCCGTTGCACGGCGAATGCTGAAAGGAGCCACCCAAAGTCTGTGAACTTATGGCACCGGCACAACACTTTCTGTCCCCACGATTTCGGCGCTTGAGTCCTAAGTCGTTCATGGCAGCCACCAAAAGACATCGCAGCACCAGAACAAGTCCTTGCTCAAATACAGTCATGAAGTCACAAGATGAATGATGAAGCGAGCTCACTGAAGAAAGAGATCTGCCAAGGGTCACGATCCTTTGGCCCAAACACTTTTGACCTGTGAGTCTTTAGCCTTTATTTCGGAAAATTGCAAACAAAGATGGCCCATCGGGTTGCGTGGAATTAAAACACACGAGCGAGTCTTCATTCGTCACAGCTTACAGAGATGAACGATAAGACAAAATGTATCTCAAGACCCCAGCCTAAGAAGAGTCACGAAGCTGAAAGGAGCCATTGGGCATGGGGACCCCACCCAAAGCCTGTAAACTTTTGGGGCAACAAAGTCTTGCCTCTTACAATTTCAGCCTATGAACCCGAAACTAAACTTTCCATGGAGGCAAAACATCAGCTTTGGTGGACTCGGGTTCCAAGACCTGAACGAGGCCTTGTCTAAATCGATTCATCACGAAAAACACAACGAATTGTTCCTTCAGAAGCGATTCTCAAAGTCACAAGCCCTGGCTCCAAGTTTTCGCTGGTGGCCCATCCATAGCTTGACGTGTGAACAACGGCAGGGCGGAGGTCGCCCAAGCCGTCAAAACTGCCACATCTCCGTTGAAGTTGGCGACAGCTGCTGTCACGAAGTGCTTCCCCAGAAGGCAGCTGCAGCAGCTACTCCAGGCTCCTCTTGGAACCTTCAACATGTTTTGTTTCAGTGGCGAGCTGGGTCAAGCAGTTCACCAACCAACTCATGGAGGATTTACCAACAAGGGAAAACAAGCTGGTTAATGATGGGGAACCAACGGTACGGGGTTTTCACTCACAGCCTTGTCACGCTGCAAGTGCCTTACACGCCATCTGATTTTCTTGTCACGATTCTCTTGCTTTTGATGAGCTCCCAACAGGCAAGGTATACATTTTCATGCTGAAGCAGGCTCTGTAGCAGCGTGAAAGCAGACCCGATGTGGCTCAAACAGGACACAAGTTAACCACCTAAGGCTGTACAGAAATCCCTAACACAGCAATTCAGGGCGTACACGCATCCAAGAAAACTCTTGCCCCTCTCAAATGGCGGCTGGGCTCTCCTCACCCATCTTTGGTCTAGCAAAACAGGGTGCGTGGGGTCTCTCAGCAAACTGGACCTTGCAGCTAGACCACATCGACGGTGCCCTCGTGAGTGCATCAATGTCTTCGGCTGAAGGAACCTGGTTTGTCCCCACAAAGATGGGAAGCCAACCAATAACCAAGAAACGCTTAGAATTTCAGAGTCTACAAAGGAATATACTTTACTGAGTAAATCCTCTTCCATTGCCATATGCCCAGGCATTTGGCCAGCACAAATACAGCACTTTGGGTGGATTCTGTTTTGCCTTACAAGTTTGCGAGAGTTGTTGGTCTGTCCAAAAGTCGACACCTCATTTCAGCTGACTGGGGGATTCAGCAAAAATACCTCACCACTGTCGCACAAAACCTGCTCAGCGAGTGCTGGGACGGGCAATTCTCTGAAGAAAAATAAATCATGAAGCAAATTTTCGGAAGAAACCGATCCGCGAAGGGTCACGATCCTTTGGCCCGAGTATTTTAGGCTTGTGGAGTCTTTAGCCTTCACCTCGAAAGATTGCACACAAACATGCCCCATGTACTTACGTGGAATTCGCACACACACACACAAGCAAATCTTCGTTCTTCAGAGCTTACAGAGATCAACGGTGAGGCAGAATGTATGTCAACACCCCACCTTGAGACCAGTCACAAACAGACGTGTCCAAGGGCCCATGATTCATGTGATGACCGTTTTTGACGGACAGAGTTTCAATCCGAAGTCTGACCCATCACTGCAGAACAAAATTGGGCTCTGCTGGGTGGTGTCCTTGCGCAGCAAATGCTGAAAGGGGCAATTCGGCATGGATTCTCAGCCCCAAGCTGTGGACTTGTGGCACTGGCACAACACTTTCTGTCCCCACGATTTCGGCGCTTGAGTCCTAAGTCGTTCATGGCAGCCACCAAAAGACATCGCAGCACCAGAACAAGTCCTTGCTCAAATACAGTCATGAAGTCGCAAGATGAATGATGAAGCGAGCTCACTGAAGAAAGAGATCTGCGAAGGGTCACGATCCTTTGGCCCAAGCACTTTTGACCTGTGAGTCTTTAGTCTTTAACCTGAAAAATTGCAAACAAATATGGCCCATGGGCTTCCGTGGAATTAAAACACATGAGCGAGTCTTCATTCTTCAGAGCCTACAGAGATGAACAATGAGACAAAATGTATCTCAAGACCCCAGCCTAAGAAGAGTCACGAAGCTGAAGGGAGCCATTGGGCAGGGGGACCCCAGAGCTTGTGGGCCTAGTCTAACCCCTTATGATTTCAGCGTATTAGCCCTAAAGATTTCTTGCAGGCGACTGAAAGATAAATTCATTGGACGAAAAGATTCTGAGGGTCACCAAACCTTGCCCCCATGTGAGCGCTAAAGGTCTGAAGACAAAACGTCCACAAACAAATATGGCCCTTGGGCTCAGGGGGAATGGAAACACATCAGCGAATCTTCATTCTTCAGCGTCTACGGAAATAGAAGATGCGACAAAATGCGTCTCAAGATGAGAAGCGTCACAAACCAACGTGTCAAGGGGCACATGATTCATACGATGACCGTCTTTGATGGATGGAGAATCATTCTCTCAAAAAGATTTATTGGACAAAACATAAAACTAGTTGTTCCTTCAGAAGCGCTTCTCGGAAGGGTCACAAATCCATGTCGTGTGAGGGCTAAAGCTCGCAAGACAAAACCTCCACCACCAAACATCGCGAATGGGCTAAGGTGGGCTAAGGAGGAATGCAAACACATCAGCGTGTCTTCATTTTGGTGGCTCTAAGGAAAGAAACTATTAGACAAAACCTCTGAGAAGAGCCACAAACAGACGCATCCAACGGCCCACATTTCATGCGATGACTGGCCGGACAGAGTTTCAGTTCTGGCCAACGACTGCAGCAGAAAATCGACGGGACTTTGCTGAATGGTGTCGTTGCACAGCGAACGCTGACAGTGTGGACTTTTGGGGTTGAAAAGTCTTACCCTTCACCATTTCAGCGTATGAGTCCTAAACCTTTCGCGCAGACGACCAAAAGGCATTGGCTTTGGTGGACTCAGCTTGCAACACCCGAGTGAGTCCTTGTTTTCATGGGACGAAACATGAACAACGTTCTTCCTTCAGAAGCGATTCTCGGAAGGGTCACAAAACCTTGTGCCCTAAAGTTGGGTATGTGCGGGCTCAAGCTCTCAAGACAAAACGGCCACAGACAAACATGGCCAATGGGCTGAGGTGAAGTGGAAACACACTGAGGTCATTCGTCAGAGCTTGCAAATACGAACCATGAGACAACATGTATCTCAAGACCCCACCCTGAGACCAATGACAAACAGGCGTGTCCGAGGGTCCATGATTCATGCGATGACTGCCTTGGCCGGACCCAGTTTCAGTTTTAAGTCTGGCCAATCACTGAGGAACAAAATTGGCAGGACTTTGCTGAATGGTGTCGTTGCACAGCGAATGCTGAAAGGAGCCACTGGGCAGGGGGACCCCACCAGAAGCCTGTGGATTTATGGGGCAAGGGGGTCCTACCCCCTAGAACTTCAGCGTATGAGTCCTAAACCTTTCATGCAGGCGACCGAAAGACATCGGCTTTGGTGGGCTCAGGTTGCACCACCCCAAATGAGTCCTTGTCTTAAATAGATTTGTTGGACGAAACATAAAACTAGTTGTTCCTTCAGAAGCGCTTCTCGGAAGGGTCACAAATCCATGGCATGTCAGGGCTAAAGCTCTCAAGGCAAAACCTCCGCCAACAAACATGGCAAATGGGCTAAGGTGGGAATGCAAACACATCAGCGAGTCTTCATTTTGCAGGCTCTAGGGAAAGAAACGATTCGACAAAATGTATCTCAATAACCCTGAGACCAGTCACAAACATGTCCAAGGGTCAGAACTAGTCCCCGTTTCAGAGACATCCAACAGGAAAAGCATGACTGGAAAATTCGACGATTCTACTCTTGGAAGCGGTTGCACCCTTGGCAAAGGAGTCCGGTCGAGGCTGTTGAGTGATACTTATCTCAAGATGGGGCATCAGAGTTTGGGGGTCATGGCAACCAAATTTCTGACAAGCGGAACGACGGTTCTTTGAATCAGTTTGTAGGTGACAACGTAATGGTACAACTCTGTAGCCAGGAGAGAACTCTCAATCCGGGTTTCACCAAAATGGCAAACGAGTAAGCTTCCGCAAAATCACGGCGTACTTGCAGAGGCAAGGAAACATTTTGGCCTTCCGGCAGAATGGCCTTGCCACCCATACAAAAGGCTAACCCCATTGCTGATCTACCGTACCCCAGTCCCATGCACACGTGCGGTCGGTTGAGAAGTGTTCCTACCTGATCACTTGTTCGGGGTTCCGTAATCTGAGACTGTTCAACATGTCTGTTGAAAAGGCCTCAAGCAGATATCAAACAAAAAGGCTCAAGTTCTGCACAAGACCGAAATTCACTGCAGCAAAGGGGTGGGCCTTGTACCATCAGTTTCTTGGCCACTAGGGTAGCTAAGCCGTCAGGCTGTCAAGCATCAAACCGCGACGAAGTGCTGTGAAGCTTGATGCTGCGTCACATCCTCCTTTCCTGGCCGCAAGGGGCAAAGAATGACATGGAGTTGGTTTGACAACTGTGCTTCCAACACTCCTGTGAGCACACACACACACACATACACAATTTTGGACGAATTCTCGAACCTGCAAGATTTAGAATTTGCAAAGCGACCGCAGAAGTATGTTTGTATGCCGGTGTAGCGATGCTTCACACATGGGCAACAATAGACGGCTTTGTATCCATGTATGAGAATACAGGCAACAAGGTAAGTATATAGTTGTAGGAGTCGACGTGTACAAGGGTCCTGCATGTAAATATCTAGGTTTGTTTTGCATTTGGGTAGGCTAGGATGACTGATGACAGGATGGTCGCATAGCATATATTGATGTATTAAAAAACATAAAATGCGTTTGACATTCAGTTCATCATCACTAGGGTTCTTGTCTGCAAAGAGGTTGGTGGCGATATGACTGGTTGCAGTTTCTTTGTCTTACAGCAACCACCAGTTACAAGAACAAGACCTCCAAGAACACAGGGAGGTGTCACCATGGTAACACAGTAACCACCAGTTACAAGAACACATTGGGATAACCATTGGCACCATTGGTTACCATGTCTATAACTAGTGGTTACTCGAAGAACAATGGATATCCCAATGGTAACCAATGGTGCCAATGGTCTATCCGAACCAGTTACAACCAGTTACATGGTAACTAATGGTAACACCAGTGGTTCATGGTGGTGCCAATGGTTATCCCAATGGTCTCTCCGAACCCCAGCGTGGCCAACCTGCAGCATGGTTCCAACCACATGCGCCGACGGCCTCGCGCAACGGCCGGTAAAGTCATGCGCGCTGGGCCCTGCTTGGCTACTCCTGTGATATCAGGTGGCGATGGGTTAAAGGGTGAACTGCTGGTGATCAACCACGGTTATATGGTGGTTTCTCAAGCCATAGGGAACCCCCAAAATGGTTGGTTTATTACTACTAAATAACTATAGATGGATGATTTGGGGGGTGCCCCTATTTTGAGAAACCACCATATGATATAGGATGAACTGATGGTGATGAACCATGGTTGTCTGGTCAACTACTGGTGGGTTATCTGGTCAACTGCTGGTGGACCATGGCTATATGCTTAAGTTATGGTGGTTCATCGCCATATCTAAGCACCAAATCATTCAGGTTTTCCACGAGTGGATTTTCCCACCCCCAGCAGCAACTGTTGGGCAGCTCACCTCAGACTCTGTCGCCATTGCTTCAACGTCTTCATGGCGGCTGGTCGTCAGGTTGAGTAAGGTTAGGTCGACGATAGGAAGGTACGATGAGGTCATCCAAGAGTAAACAACAATAGTAGTATCCGATTATGTCATGCAAACAGATTTCAGGCCGATATTTCCATGACATGACATGTTTCTGTCAGCATCAACCACCTATGTTAGCAAGCCCTTCAAAGTCAGCAATGAATATCAATGATCTACGCAGCCCTAAATTCGTGCTGTCTTAAGGAGCGCACCTGGGTGCAGTCAAACCAAGAGTAGTGTGAACAAAACTCACCCAGAGACCACCTGCCAAACTCGAAACCGCGGCTCCCAAGCTCAATGGCAGCGAATGCGAACATCTTCAAGGACTCCACAACAAGAGGAAGCCCAGGATTTTGTCTTAGGCAATCAATTTGACAGTTTGGATTGGAGATTCGGGCAATCCAACACTTGGTGGAATGACCTTCGACGGCAACAAAATGTAGATTCCAACAAACCAGTTTCGCGCCGTGCCTTAAGAGAGCGTCACAGAAAGTTGGGCAATGAAAATGTGCCAAAAAATTATCTAGGTGAACAAAGTCCTGAAATGCTCTGCACTGTGACAATCTAAGGTTGTAGCAAGATTTCCTGATGATTAAATTGTTTCCAGCATCAACAGCGTGAGAATCTGAAAATGATCACAAAAAGTATCAAAGTGCCTTGTAGGCCTTTGTAGGCCTCATGACCCGAAATCACAACATGTTCTCCGCTTAACAAAATGACGACTGTGTGGTCAACCCATGGATTACATTCTGCATGTTCCATGAAGAATTGCAGAGCTTAGAGATTAGAACAGCCTTCACAGCGCCTCCCCGCAGCACAGCTTGCCATCTTTTTGCTTGATCAACTGGATTGGGAATCGGTAGCAACCCGACAATGGTCTCAAGCGTTCCATTTCCTGCATTTGTTTGAATTCAGAAAAACGATGTGCAAATCAGCAGCCTCACTGCTCTTGCAATGTATCCGAATTTTTTGTTTGACTGGATCAAGACAAGCACTTCAAAAGTCCACCTGGCTTAGGGTTTCACAAGGGTCAATGCCACAGGCCTAGCGCCCGTAAGTTGTGATTCTAATTAGGTCTGGCCGCCGGGAAAACCACCGGTGGTGGCGGCGTTGCATGCGGAAGCCACGCCAAATCCGGAGCTTGTGGACTCGCCAAGGGAGGACAGGAACCGTCGCGCTTCTCAAGTTCGATTTGAAGCCGCATGATGGTGTCTTAAGATAGGGAACCCCAAAGAAATAGTTGGTTTACAATGCTTTAGGGGTACCCCAATTTTACGAAACACCCACATCCACAAACCGTGGTGTCTGAGAACTGGTCGTGTTCCAACTGGTCGTGTTCCAACTGTTCACATTCGAGCCCGCATGAGTCTGCTCACTGCTGCAATTCATTTTGAGTTTGACTCCTTGTCGGACAGCTACGAGATCTACCAGGGCCCAACACACATTCGAATCTTCAAGTGTTGCCCTTGTTGGGCAGCTGAAATAACTAATCTGATGGTATGGCAATTCAGCGCCAGAATTTGCTCCAAAACCCAATGAAATCTTTATACTGGACCCACGCAAGCACTTCAAATATAGATCTTCGGCACAGAGAAAGGAGATCTTACAGTCTCACCCTGTACTATTTACGCTTGTGAGGGCAAAACTTTTCAACACAGACGGGCCACAACTTGATGGAGTCAAGTGGCAGCACGAGAAAAGGTCGTCTTCATGTGTCAAAATCTAATAAAATTGAAACCACAAAGATGCATTCTGAAGGCCCATTCTGAGAACGGCTAAAAGGGAAAAACTTGAGAAGCTTCCGTGCCACATCCAAAGCTTGTGAACTTCGGCAGCGGCAATGGCGGGCGGGAACTGTCACGCTTCTCAAGGTCGATTTCAAGCCATATCCACAAACCGTACTCACTGAACTCATCATGTTCCAATTGTCAACCGGTTCAACTCCAACCCTGCCAGGGTGCAGCCGACACATTGGAGCCCGCATCAGTCTGCTCACTGCCGCAATTCATTTTGAGCTTGACTCCTTATCTAAACTGGTTCCTTCGCATGGATACGTTTTTGACTAAGCCTATCGTCGGCTAGCTACCGGAACTACAAGGGCCCAACACACTTTTGGATCTTTCTCTTGTTGCCCTTTTGGACAACTGAAGTGAATAATCGATGGTATGGCACTTCAGTGCCAGAATTTGGACCAAAACCCAATGAAATATTTAGACTGGATCCACAATAGATCTGCAGCAAAGAGAAATGAAATCTTGCCGTCCTTCCCAGTACAATTTAGCCTTGTGAGGACTAAACCTTTCATGGTAAAAAGGCCACCCAAAAAAAATTGACTTTAACTTACTCAGATCGCAACATCAGAACTCTCTGTTGCAGATAGCTAGACAAAATGAATCAAAAACAAAACTACCTCTCAAAAAAGCACTCTGAGAACAGTCGCAAAGATGCGTGTGAAGATCCCCAAGTGACCCAAGTCCCTACGAACCATGTGCCGACCATCTGTGATGGACGAAGTTTGGGTTACAGCTCTCACCCCTTTCTGAGGCACTAACTCTGGGGTCTTTGTTGGATACATAATGGCATTTCTGAAGGGGGCAATTTGCACGGATGCCACAGCCACTTGTGGACTTGCGCAGATCCTCTTGGGTGGACTGAGCGCAGGTTGCTCCTATTGAAACTCTCAAATGGTTTGACTCTAATCCTCTGCGCTGACATGCGTTCCAAAAAACTCAAGCTGGCCTCAACCTACTGACTGCTCCATCTCATTTGGGGCGGGTCTGCCTGACGAGGCTTGATGACATTGGCTCGACCTGCTTCAATCTATCAGGATCCAACACGTCACTTTCTTGACTACCCCAAAACTGCCCGTCTGACCAATCATGCACCTGGGCCATGGTGGATGCAAGAGCCTCCAAAAAAGAGACTGGCCACAGACAAGGATTCCAAGCATAGAGCTGTACACAGAAATCCTACCCCAGCCAGTTTTGGCCTGTGAGCTCCCACCCTTTCAAGACAATCTTTCATGGTAAAAGGGTCACCAAGAAACACCGACTTAAACTTAAAGGGACTCACATGGCAGCACCAAAACTCACTGTTCCAAATACCTAGAGGAGATGAATCAAAAACAAAACTATCTCTCAAAAAAGCACTCTGAGAACAGTCGCAAAGATGCGTGTGAAGATCCCCAAGTCACCCAAGTGCATACGAACTGTGCCCCAAGACTCTTTGGGAGAGACGTTCGCTTTTAGGTCACCGTTTTAGACGCACCGAATGGGAGGTTTTTTGCAGGGTGGCATTTCCCAGCGAATCCTTCTGAAGGCAAGCTTGCGATGCAACAACTTGTGGACTTGTGGGCGGCATCTTCGAGACTTCAAGTCACATCCGAAGACTGCACTGAGCACAGATGGTTTGTACAGCCCTAAAATGGTTCAACTTGAAGCCTCTGTTCCAACATGTTGATGCATTGGCCTCAATCTATTCACTGCTCTGGTAGACTTGCGGATAAGGCTTGATCGCAGGGACAGCCTGCTTGAAACTACCGCCCAACACAGATTTGCATCATCTATGTGTTGCACTTCTTGTTTATCTCAAGTTGACCGTCTCACTGTTGGGGATAATTCCATGCCAGAAATGGCGCAAAAAAATCTTACAAAACAAAAACTGCCCAAAGACAAAGACTTCAGCAATTTTGCCCCACAGAATTGTGGACACCCGAAGACTTCAAGCTTCGACTGTCAAGACACTGGAGCGAGCCTCCGTTTCGGATCGTGAGAACCTTAAAATTTCAACCCAGAGATAGCAGCAACCAGTGGTCTATGCCACTTACCAAAGACCAACGTCGTGTGGACACCACTCCAAAAACTTGCGCAGTCGGCCATCTTTTTGGCCAGACTTCAATCTGAAGATTGGATTTGGCGCGGAGTGCTCAAATTGAAACTCTCCAATGATCCAGCTGCAATCCTCCGTGCGAAAATGCGCACTGCACTCAACACATTTAAGCCGGCTTCAATCTAGCTATTGCTGCAACTCGCTTTGTGACTCGTGGGACACGCGCAACACCCGACGAAATCTCTGTTTCGGATCGGATGGTGACATCACAACACTACGGCCTGAAACACAAGCCGAATTAAAGGGAACCAAACACAAACGTCTTATGGCCAGACTATCAGTGATGGAGTTGCGCTTACAGCTCTCTGGGGAGCGAATCCTGCAGGAGGCATTTTTGCATTCATGCCACGTCCGAAGCTTGTGGACTTGTGGGAATTGTCTTGGGTCGGATTTCAAGTCACATGCGAAGTCTGAACTGAGTACAGAGAGCTCACATGACGACACTTAGATGGTTCAACTCCAATCCTGTGCGCAAACATGCGGCCTGCGCTCAACACATTGGAGCCGGCTTCGATCTGGCTATTCCTGCAGCTCACTTTGTGACTCATGGGTCTATTTGAATTGGCTGGAGCGCTTTCTCAAGACCTTGATTGAATCTACCATGCACAAAACACACTTGAATCATCCATGTGTTTCAATTCTTGTTTGCCTCCTAATTGACTGTGTGACCTATGGCCTATGGTACCCCTGCCATGGAATTGGGACATCCTACCTCAGCCAGTCTTGGCTTGTGAGCGCTCAACGTTTCATGGCAAAAGGGCCACCCGCAAACATCAGCTTTGATGGACTCGGGTCCCAAGTCGAGCAACACGGGAACGAATCTCTGTTTCAGATGGGATGGTGACATCACAGGATACGATGCATCTCAACACTACGGCCTGAAACACAAGCCGAATTAAAGGGAACCAAACACAAACGTCTTATGGCCAGACTATCGGTGATGGAGTTGCGCTTACAGCTCTCTGGGGAGCGAATCCTGCAGGAGGCATTTTTGCATTCATGCCACGTCCGAAGCTTGTGGACTTGTGGGGATTGTCTTGGGTCGGATTTCAAGTCACATGCGAAGTCTGAACTGAGTACAGAGAGCTCACATGACGACACTTAGATGGTTCAACTCCAATCCTGTGCGCAAACATGCGGCCTGCGCTCAACACATTGGAGCCGGCTTCGATCTGGCTATTTCTGCAGCTCACTTTGTGACTCATGGGTCTATTTGAATTGGCTGGAGCGCTTTCTCAAGACCTTGATTGAATCTACCATGCACAAAACACACTTGAATCATCCATGTGTTTCAATTGATGGACAGAGTTGCGCTTACTGCTCTCACCTCTTTATGGCATGCAGTGAATACTGAAGCGGCTAATTTGGTGCGGACACCAACCAAAAACTTGTGGACTTGTCGGCGATCTTTTCGGCCTGACTTCAATCTGAAGACTGGACTTAGCACAAAGTACTCGCATTGAAACTCTCAGATGATTCAACTCTAATCCTCCGCTTGAACACGAGGCCTGCGCTCAACACAGACTTGAGCCGGCTTCAATCTAGCTATTGCTGCAACTCACTTTGTGACTCGTCGGTCCATTTGCAGTGGATAGATCGCGACAAGAACCTGATTGAATCAATTCTTGATCCCAAACTTCCAGCCTGACCGTCCGTGATAATTCTGTACCAAAATTTGTCCAAAAATTTGAAAAAGCCTGCCCAAAGACACGGACTCCAAACATATACACCGACATCCTACCCCACACAATCTTGGCGAGCGCAAAACCTTTCATGGCAATAGGGCCGCCAAGAAGTATCGACTTACACTTGAAGGGACTCACGTAGCGACACCGGAACGAATCTCTGTTTGGATGGCATCGCCTGATGAATCGATCAAAAAAGTGTAAGTGTATCTCAAAAACCCCAGCCTTAAAAACAAGCCAGAATCAACAGTTGCCAAACGGACATGGTTTATAGGCAGACTATCTTTGATGGACAGAGTTTGGGTTGCAGCTCTCACCTCTGTCTGAGGCACAAACTTGGGATCTTTGCTGGCTGATGGCAAGATGCGAATGCTGAAGCGGGCAATCTCGTGCGGACATTGCTCCGAAAACCTTTGGACTTGTGGGGATTGTCTTGGGTCGGATTTCAAGCCACATGAAGTCTGGACGGAGCACAGGGTGCTCACATTGCAACTCTCACATGATCCAACTCCAATCCTCTGTGTGAACATGCGGTCTGGGCTTAACACATGCCAGCGGCCTTCAATCCGTTTATAGCTAGAACTCACTTTGTGACTCCAGGGTCGATCTGAAATGGCACAAGCCCATACGCAAGACATTGATTGAATCTACCAGGGCCCAACACACGTTTGAATTCTTGCTCCCAAGCTGCCAATCTGACTGTCGGTGATAATTCCGTTCGAGAATTGGCGAAAAAACCTACAAAGAAAACCCGCCCAAAGACAAGGACTCCAAGCATAGCACTGTTGGACATCCCACCCCAGCCATTCTTGGCTTGTGAGCGCTCAACCTTTCGTGGCAAAAGGGCCAGCCACGAACATCAGCTTTGATGGACTCGGGTCCCAACACGAGCAATCTGTTTCGAATGGCATGGTGACATTACAGGATACGATGCATCTCATCCTGGCCTAAAACACAAGCAAAAATCGAAAGGAACCAAACACAAACGTCTTATGGCCAGACTATCTTTGATGAAGTTTCGCTTACAGCTCTCACCTCTTTCTGTCGCAAAAAAATCTGGGGAGCAAGCCCTGAAGGCAGATTCTTATCAACGCCACATCGGAAGCTTCTGGACTTGTGGGGCTTGTCTTGGGTCGGATTTCAAGCCATATGCCAAGTCTGGACCGAGGCCAATGCGCTCGCATTACCCTCAAATGGTTCAACCCTGAGTCTCTGTTCGACCGCGTCCATTCCTTCCAGCTGGCCTCACTCACTACTCCCATTCAAGGGCCCTGATGGAATCCGCAATGGTCCAACACACATTTGAATCATCTATGTGTTGCAGTTCCTGCTTAACCCAAACTGACCCTCCGCCCATTGGTGTTAATTCTGCGCCGGAATGGCGCAAAAGCCTCCTGAAAAACAAGCTGGCCAACGACCAAGATTTCAAACGATGTGCGGCACACGGACATCTTGGCCTTTACAATTTCGACATGTGAGCGCAAAACGTTTCATGGAAATAGGACCGCCAAGAAGCATCGACTTACACTTGAAGGGACTCACATAGCAACACCGGAACGAATCTCTGTTTTGGATGGCATTTGCCAAACGGACATGGTTTATAGGCATACTATCTTTGATGGACAGAGTTTCGGTTGCAGCTCTCACCCCTGTCTGAGGCACTTTGCTGGCTGATGGCATGCAGCGAATCCTGACGATGGCAATCTCGTGTGGACGTTGCTCGGAAAACTTATGGACTTGCAAGCATTGTCTTGTGTCGGATTTCTGGACTGAACAAAGATTGTTGGTACAACACTAAAATGCTTCAACTCCAACCCTGTGTTCCGACATGCGATCAGTGTATTCAAGCTGGCCTCAATCTACTCACTAATTCAGGACTTGCAGCTTTATCTGGATCTGATTGCATCCGCCATGGACCTACACAGATTTGAATCAATATATTAGTTGAAGTTCTTGCTGCCCAAGCTATTTGACTGGCCAAAGACCAGGACTTTAAACATGGATGCACACGGAAATCTTAGCCATTACACTTTGGGCATGTGAGTGCCCAACTTTTTGTGGCAATAGGGCCGCCAAGAAACATCGGCTCAAACTTCAAGGGACACACATTGCGACACCAGAACTCTCTGTTCCAGAAAGCTTTTTGAGATGAAGTAAAATAAGTAGAAACACATGCATCTCTCAAAAGACCAATCTGAGAACAGTTGGAAAGGTGCGTGACCTAAAGATCCCAAAGTGCTTACCCACTATGCGCCGACCATCCTTCATGGACGGAGCTGCGCGTTTAGGTCTCAACTTTTTCTGGGGCACCAAAAAGTGGTGGGTCTTTGTTGGACAATTGCCTAACACCGTGAATGCTGAAGGAGGCAATTTCATACAGGCGTCATTGAAACTCTCAAGTCAGATTTCAAGCCACATAAGACCGGACCCAGCACCGGTTGCTGGTATTGCAACACTAAAATGGTACTCTAACCCCCCGTACTAACATGCGGTCAACGCATCCAAGCTGGTCTCAACCTACTCCCTGCTCCACCTCACTCGTGGCTGACGGCCATCTGGAGCAAAACTGCCATGGCCCGACACCTATTTGCATCAATATATTAATTGAAGTTCTTGCTTGCCTGAAATTAAAAGTCTTAGTAACGGTATTCCAGCGCTGCAATTGTCCAAGCTATTTGACTGGCCAAAGACCAGGACTTTAAACATGGATGCACACGGAAATCTTAGCCATTACACTTTGGGCATGTGAGTGCCCAACTTTTTGTGGCAATAGGGCCGCCAAGAAACATCGGCTCAAACTTCAAGGGACACACATTGCGACACCAGAACTCTCTGTTCCAGAAAGCTTTTTGAGATGAAACAAAATAAGTAGAAACACATGCATCTCTCAAAAGACCAATCTGAGAACAGTTGGAAAGGTGCGCGACCTGAAGATCCCAAAGTGCTTACGCACTATGCGCCGACCATCCTTCATGGACGGAGCTGCGCGTTTAGGTCTCCACTTTTTCTGGGGCACCAAAAAGTGGTGGGTCTTTGTTGGACAATTGCCTAACACCGTGAATGCTGAAGGAGGCAATTTCATACAGGCGTCATTGAAACTCTCAAGTCAGATTTCAAGCCACATAAGACCGGACCCAGCACCGGTTGCTGGTATTGCAACACTAAAATGGTACTCTAACCCCCCGTACTAACATGCGGTCAACGCATCCAAGCTGGTCTCAACCTACTCCCTGCTCCACCTCACTCGTGGCGGACGGCCATCTGGAACAACTCCCTGCTCTCAAAAAGCACTCTGAGAACAGTCGCAAAGGTGTGTATGAAGATCGCCAAGTACCTTAAATTTTCTTACACCGACCATCTTTGGGAGAGTGAAACTAGGTTTTAAGTCTCAATCTTTTCTGGGACACAGAATTGTAGGTTCTTTGTTGGATAATGGCATTTTGCAGCAAACCTGTAGGAGGCAATTCTCCACAGATGCAAAATCCAGAGCTTGTGGATTCGCAGCACGACATCATCTTACCAAATACAATTTGGGCATGGTTCTCCTAAGCCTCACTCATTAAGCAAAGTGGCAACCGAGTAAGCTCTGGGCATATCTGTTGCCAGGGGGGGCGGAAGAAATCGACTTCTTCAAGGAGATCATTCCAGTGGGGACACCAGTCGGGTGCGGCTCTCAGGTGAGTTTCTTCGCAACCAAGACAGTTAAGCTGTCAGTCAGTCATCTCACATGTGCTGCAAAGCTTCTGAAAGCTCCTTTCAAGGGCAGGGAACAAGGCAAGTGACAACTTGTTTGGACAACCGTGTTCCCAATGCTGTGAAATCTGTTGGGGTCTCAAACCTTTAAGAAATCGCAAACTGTCCAATTTGTTTTCAAAAACTGACAAATCCAGACACACCTGACAGGACTGATCAAATCAGGCCCTTTGTCAACTAGCCCAAACAATATAATGCTGTTTATAAATCAGGTAATGCCAAACGTTTCAAGTTGGGAAACCAACCATTGGCCTACAATTTCTGGACACCGATTCCATTGGCTCCAACCTCGAATCTCTCCTCCGACATTCTTCGACGCCGCCTTTCAACAAAATGTCAAAGATATCCAAAGATCCATGTTTCGATAGGATTAATAATAGATATATTCTTGGTAGGGCTAATAATAGAAAAATCATAATGATATCATATTGCAATGAAATGCAATGAATGGAATGCACAATGGGAAAGACATTGGCAGATCACCGGTTGGAAGACAAGAAGAGTTTGGGAGACAAGACAGCAGGCAGAAGATGCTCAGGTCACGAGGGAGACCAGGGAGACACCACGGGCACTGCAGATCAACGGTGGGAATACAAAGCACGAAGGCACAAGATCTGGGCTGCAAATGCTTATCTATGCAGCCATTTGTTGTACATGTGGTGGTTTCTCAAGTCATAAGGGACCCAGAAAATGGTGGTTTATTGTTGTGATAACGATAAAAAAGGATGATTTGGGGTTCCCCTATTTTGAGAGACACCAATATCCAGCTGCAGGATTGCATTACAGTGACACACAGCGATCACCAAAATTTCCTTTAAGAAACTTTAGCTGGACACGCATAAGAGAAGAGCTCTTAGATGGATCAAGAGGGAAATGGACACAAACCAAGAGTTTGCTTCCGAGTTTGACTTTGGCATCTCGCTCTATCTGGACGATTTTGAAGCCAGGAAGGTCTACTCCTAGAAAAATGAGGGAAATTCAGGTCGGCTGTTCGTAGAGAATTCCACGGGCATAGGCCTCAGCATCTCAAAGTCTGGGAGACAAGGCGGCGCCAGAAACAGCTCCACCGGACAAGACGACCTGGGTCAGGGAGACAGGGCTGCCACAGGCGCGAGACATGTCAGCAGCTTCACCGAGAAGTTCGAAACTGAAGCATCCTGACGAATTAGATACAGAGATAGACAGATACAGACAGGTAGATTACGGTAGATTGCTAATTCGAGATGTAGATGGATGCGTCCGATACCCAAACATAGACAGGAGTACATACCATACACATACACATACACATACACATGTATTGCATACACCTACACAGTCAAAAGGATAAGTCAATGTGTGGATGGACTGAATGCCATAATGCAGCTAAAAAGATCAGCTAGATAAATCGATTGATGGATGGAAATGATGAGATAGTTGGCCAGGGAGATAGACAGAGAGGCAGACCAACTGACGGACGGACGGACGGACGGATGGACGTATGGACGGACAAAGATAGATACAGAGATAGAGAAATAGATAGATAGAAACACAGATAGATCAACCAACATGTAGACAATGGAAAGTCTGCGTAAGTCCAGATAGCTATGTGGAGAGATAGATAGATAAGTACAGATAGATGGATAACCCAGAACAACTTCTACAATGGAAACAGTGGGAAAAAAAAAAAACAGATCAAGTCTACCTTATCAGTACAGTATACATGACACATTAGGCGAAGCATTTTTCTAACCTCTCAAACTATCAGCCCGTTGCAGGCTCTCTGTTTGAGGAGTTCCTACCACTGGCAACAACCACCAACCAACCAACCAAACAACCAACCAACGAATCAACCAACCCAACCAACCAACCAACCCAACCAACCAACCAACCAGACAAACAAACGGAGGGACACGCAAAAGGACAGGCAGAACCAGAAACAAAATTGACTGCAAAAGCACAAGCAGGAACATACTCGCTACATTTGGTGATTTTCTTGATTTGGGGTTGGACACATATCTCCAGTTTGTGTGCAACGATAGTGTCAAAAGTTGCCACGGCACAACTGCCACAACAATCAGCCGCTCGCCGTCTCAGCACATTCTGGCAGTTCTTCAGCAGCTCAGCCTGAGCGAATCGCAACACCCAACTGGGACCCCACGCAGGTTCGTGTGCGACCCAGTCCAAGAATCAACTGGTTGCAGCTCAGCTTTGAGGGGGCAACACGGGTAACCCGCAGCCGGCGTCGAGCCGAAACCACTAAGGGCTTACACTTTTGGATGGACAAGAATCTGTACTTCAAACTGGTTGGCTATATAGTAAGCCTATTTTAGTGCTATAAAATCCATAGTCTTCAAACTGGATTCAATCCATTTTAGTGGATACACAAAAGTATGCAATACAAAATAGCCCTCAAACACATCATCAGGGTTCCCCATTCCAGGTTTTAGTGTCAGGTAATCTGTCCTCCTCAAATTGCGACAGGTACCACTCAAGCACAACAATGGGCCATGATGGCTATGTGATCATCCCAGTACAGCAAGCACCTGCACTGTAGTCAACTGCCATCCATATAATGTAGGATTGCCATGCCTGTTCAACCAATACAAAGCCCCCGTGAAACATTTACAACAACCACCAAAACAATCAGTTTCGGCAGGACTGCTTTCTTGTAATCGTGTCCGCACCACTCAGCTAGTGAAAAATTCATGCGCTTGCAAATGGATCCACAATTTCCCAGGAAAACTGGCTGTGATGCTCTGAGTATACGGGCGTGATGAAATGAGGACCACAGCAATGATCACGCTGATGATTCAATGAGTGCCACACCCTTTGCATCGAGGTGACCGATTTGTTTCAAAGGGATTGACATCATCGAAAGATCCTCCCAAAATTGTTAATGGACATCTTGGGATGGTGAATGATGGCTAGTTGGTGCTTGATAAGCTGTTTAACGGTCAAATAATGGTTGACTACTGGTTGGTTTTTGATTACCTGCATGATGTGTCGGTATTAAATGAAAGCAGGCACTGGCACAGGCAGATGTTCTGCTAATTTTGCCCTGGCAGGGAGAGCAGGCAGGGACTCTTGTCTAAATGGGGGAATATATCATAAGCTACCTCATTTCCTTGTAGCTACTTCTGGACATCAATAAATTTTCAATACTTCCAAATCTGGATTCGAAGGATAAGGCATTTGGGGGCAATCCTGACTTGAATTTTGGCTCTATGTTTGGAATGAAACTGCTGTGACATTTCTGAACCAAAATTGCCACCCCGCTTTTCACAAAAAGCTACAGTACATGTCTGCGGCGAACATGATGTGTGTGTGTGTGTGTGTTCTATATTTGCATGACAAGCTGCTTTTGTCACCATCAATCACCCATGCAAACCTGAGAATGTGGAAAGCCAGGCAGCAAATAGCATGAGTGCGGTCATCAATCCAAGCAACTGGGGACTGTTGGAGCAAGATGTGCCATGATCCTCGAGCGTAAAAACTGTTCTTTCCGAGGTTTCAGGGTAACATGTTGCGCTTGTATCCGATAACATTCGATCCAGCTCTCAATCTACCGCCAAGTTTGATGGAAAATCACCAGCAATTAACGTATCTGGGGATGGGGTTTTCAATTATTGATTTGTCATCGATGCACCATATTTGTTTTGAGCCAACCACATTTATGTCATGAAATTCATCATCTGGCCCCACGTTCACCCCAACTTTTGCGTGCATTTCAACGTTCCAACAGTCGAATGAGCTTCGGAGCTTCAGATAGACCTGAATTACATATCCAGACCAGCAGGATATCCCCAGGCAGAGCTAGTAATGCCAAACATGCGTCAATGCGCCTATAGAGTTTGCAATGTAAAGCCCCAACATAGAGCCAACACCGGCCCATATATTTCTATTTCGAAAGTTTGCCACAAATACCCCATAAACCACCTCAGGTTTTACCTCAACGAAACCATCCAATCAGTGAACGCGCTTAAGAGAATGGCTTCAGTGACGCAGCGCCCCAAGACTGGGCGCCATAGGTCACAACCAGCCATTCGATCAGCCGCCCGCAGCCTAGGTCTTTCCGAAGTTCCCCCGAGCTATGATCCGGACTGGAGCCGAACAGATCGCCGAGACCGCTTCCTTTCCGTTGCCCGTGTGCCGAAATCGAACTGCGGAACAGACCACCACCCTGCTGTTGTCGTGACCTCATTGTCTTCAAGGATTCCTTTGGAACAAAATAGATTGGAAAATTATTGTAAAGGGTAGTTGTGGCTGAATTCTTGGCCAAATTCCAACATTCTGTGTGGTTGAATTGTTGGCACTCTGCTAAGCGCAGGTCGGAAATCCCTTAACACCAATTTTGTGCTGCCATGTCTTTGCAGAGATTCTGAGGCAGAGCGTCTGAGGCAGAGAAAGTTGGGCAAGAAAAATATGCCAAAAAGTCCTCTTTCTGTGTGAGCAAAGTCCTGAAATGCTCTGCGCTGTGACAATCTAAGGTTGTAGCAAGATTTCCTGATGATTCGATTGTTTCCAGCATCAACAGAATGAGAATCTGAAAATGATCACAAAAAGTATCGAGGTGCCTTGTAGGCCTTTGTACGCTTCTTGACCCCAAATCACAACATGTTCTCTTCTTAGCAAAATGAAGATGACAGCTGCGCAGTTAACCCATGGATTTCTTCACCTTCAGTATCATTTTCCAAGAAGAATTGCAGCGGTTAGAACAACTTTCTCAGCGCTCCCCCACGGCACGGTTTTCCATCTTCGCGGACAATGACCTGCATACCTAAACCCAACTGGGAATGGGTACCCCGACAACGGTCCCAGAGTGTTCCATTTCCTGCAGACTTTTTGGACAGAAAGACTACGAGAAATCAGCCGCCTCATTGCTCTTGCAGATCCGAAAATACTTTGAGCTCAAGACAAGCAATTCAAACATGGATCGGGGGTTTCACAAGGGTCACTGACATGGGTTTTGATGCAGGGACACCACTGCCCATGAGTTGTGGTTGGGCGGTCTGGCAAATTAAGAAAGCAAACCATAGGTCTTTGGACAGTGGTGGCTCATTTCAAATATACATCTGTGGTACATATAAATCTTTTTCTACGCAACTTAAGTTTGTGAGTGCTAAGCCACTGCGCCGCTACACCTTTCTTTCATGGCGAAAACGTCACCAAGATACATTGACTTTGATGGACACAGGTAGCAACCTGAACCCCTCTCTGTTGCAGATAACTTTGTCATGAACCACAAATAAAAGCATCTCTCAAAAAAACATTCTGAGAACAGTCAGAAAGATGCGTGTAGAGATTTTTCAAGCAATCTATGCACCAACCTCTTTCTGGGACAGAAAACTGGCGGATCTTTGCTGGATGGCGGCATTGCGCAGGGAATCCTGAAGGCCTCCATTCGCATGGGCGCCATTCACGCCATTGAATTGGTCGGATTTCAAGCCACATAAGACCGGACTGAGCACAGGTTGCTGGATCGCAACTCTCACATGGTTCAACTCTAACCCTCTGCGCCGACATGCGGTCCATGCATTCAAGCCAGCCTCAATCTACTCACCGCTGCATTTCATTGGGGGCCTGATCTGTCTGAAGCGGCTTGATAGCACGGGCGAGAACCAGCTTGAATCCACTCTGGCCCAAGACACATTTGAATATCTATGTATTTTGGCTCTCACTCATCCAAAATTGACAGACTGCCCTATGGTGCTCCTGTGTTTGAGTGAATGCAAAAGTCTCCAAAGAACTGTCCAAACATGAGAACTTCCAGCATGGATCTACAGAAATCTTGCAGTATGCAATTTGGGCTCGCGGGTACTTCACTGCCAAACCTTTCATGGGCAAATTAGTGACCGAGAAGCCCGACTTTGATGGACACCGATAGCAACCTGAACCCCTCTCTCTTGCGGATAACTTTGTCATGAACCACAAATAAAAGTATCTCTCAAAAAAACATTCTGAGAACAGTCAGAAAGATGCGTGTAAAGATTTTTCAAACAATTTATGCACCAACCTTTTTCTAGGACAGAAAACTGGCAGGTCTTTGCTGGATGATGGCATTGCGCAGGGAATCCTGAAGCAAACCATTTCGTGTGGACCGCTCCGAAGACTGGACTGAGCACAGATTGCTCATTTTGCAACTCTCAAATGCTTCAACTCCAATCCTTTGTGTAAACATGCGGCCTGCGCTCAACATCCGCCAGCGGCCTTGAATCAGTTTATAGCCACAACTCGCTTTGTGACTCCTGCTTCTACTTGAAACGGCTCATTTACACAGGCAAGACACTAGCTGAACATGCCACGACCCAACACACATTTGAATCATCTGTTGCACTTCTTGTTTACCTCAAATTGGCAGTCTGACCACTTTAATTCTGTGCCAGAATTGGTTCAAAAGCCTACAAAAATGGATTGGCCAAAGTCAAAGGATATAACATGAGCTGGGCCCAAAAGATCTTGCTTCTGGCAAGGTTGTAATAAATTACTTACGCCCTGGCTTACGCTTGCTTACTCACGCACAGCGTTTACTTACGCGAGTACTAAGGGCTTGCAGGGGGCTTACGCGACAGGTTTTGGATGCGCGGCCACAGCACCAGCTTACGCGGAACAACTTTTACATGCAGGAAAAGGTTCGTTCATGGAGCGAGGCTTTGAGGGCTCCTATACATAGCAGCCCCATGGAACAGTCTCAAATCCGGCAGTCCGGTGGCATGTGGGCCAGCTATTTTGACAGGCAAGAAATACTTTGGCTGACGCGCTGCTTACGCGTGGCTTACGCAGAGCTTGCGTGGATTTCAAGTGGAATGTTGCTGCGCCTGAACTCTTGCAAGAGATTGTAAGAGAACTTTCCCTTAGACTTGACATAAATACAATTGAATCACAGCTTACGCAAGACCTTACGCCAGTGTACTGGTCTAAAAAGGCTTACGCGGGCTTACGGCCACCAGCGTTTTGCTTATGCCACAGGTCGTTACAGCCACCACCTTACTAAACATAAACAGATACAGTAGGTTTTTAGGGTGGCTCACATGGATGTAGTGAGGCAGTTTTGGCTTCTGATTGCTAACCCTTTCGTGGCAAAAGGTCCACCAAGATGCATTGGCTTTGATGGACACAGGTAGCAATCTGAACCCCTCTCTTTTGCAGATAGCTTTGCTATGAACCACAAATAAGAGTATTTCTCAAAAAAACATTCTGAGAACAGTCAGAAAGATGCGTGTAGAGATTTTTCAAGCAATCTATGCACCAACCTTTTTCTGGGACAGAAAACTGGCGGATCTTTGCTGGATGATGGCATTGCGCAAGGAATCCTAAAGGTCTCAATTCGCATGGGCGCCATTCACACCATTGGACCTTTTCGGTCGCATTTCAAGCCACATAAGACCCCAAAAGACCGGACTGAGCACAGGTTGCTGGATCCCAACTCTCAAATGGTTCAACTCTTACCCTCTGTGCCGACATGCGGTCCATGCATTCAAGCCAGCCTCAATCTACTCACTGCTGCATTTCGTTGGGGGCCTGATCTGTCTGAAGCGGCTTGATAACATGGGCGAGAACCAGCTTGAATCCACTCTGGCCCAAGACACATTTAAATCATCTATGTGGTGTGGCTCTCATTCATCCATATCATCCATAATTGACAGACTGCCCTATGGTGCTCCTGTGCTTCAATGGATGCAAAAGTCTCCAAAGAACTGTCCAAACACGAGAACTTCCAGCATGGATCTACAGAAATCTTGCGTATACAATTTGGGCTCGTGAGCACTGCACTGCCAAACCTTTCATGGGCAAATTAGTGACCGAGAAGCCCGACTTTGATGGACACAGGTAGCAATCTGAACCCCTCTCTCTTGCGGATAACTTTGTCATGAATCACAAATAAAAGTATTTCTCAAGAAAACATTCTGAGAACAGTCAGAAAGATGCGTGTAGAGATTTTTCAAGCAATCTATGCACCAACCTTTTTCTGGGACAGAAAACTGGCGGATCTTTGCTGGATGATGGCATTGCGCAAGGAATCCTAAAGGTCTCAATTCGCATGGGCGCCATTCACACCATTGAACCTTTTCGGTCGCATTTCCAGCCACATAAGACCCCAAAAGACCGGACTGAGCACAGGTTGCTGGATCCCCACTCTCTCAAATGGTTCAACTCTTACCCTCTGCGCCGACATGCGGTCCATGCATTCAAGCCAGCCTCAATCTACTCACTGCTGCATTTCGTTGGGGGCCTGATCTGTCTGAAGCGGCTTGATAGCATGGGCGAGAACCAGCTTGAATCCACTCTGGCCCAAGACACATTTAAATCATCTATGTATGTGTTTTGGCTCTCATTCATCCATATCATCCATAATTGACAGACTGCCCTATGGTGCTCCTGTGCTTCAATGGATGCAAAAGTCTCCAAAGAACTGTCCAAACACGAGAACTTCCAGCATGGATCTACAGAAATCTTGCAGTATACAATTTGGGCTCGTGAGCACTGCACTGCCAAACCTTTCATGGGCAAATTAGTGACCGAGAAGCCCGACTTTGATGGACACCGGTAGCAACCTGAACCCCTCTCTCTTGGGGATAACTTTGTCATGAATCACAAATAAAAGTATCTCTCAAAAAAACATTCTGAGAACAGTCAGAAAGATGCGTGTAAAGATCTCCGAGCAATTTATGCACCAACCTTTTTCTAGGACAGGAAACTGGCAGGTCTTTGCTGGATGATGGCATTGCGCAGGGAATCCTGAAGCAAATCATTTCGTGTGGACCGCTCTGAGGACTGGACTGAGCACAGATTGCTCACTTTGCAACTCTCAAATGCTTCAACTCTAATCCACTGTGTAAACAGCGGGCTGCGCCCAACACATGCCAGCAGCTTTGAATCGAACTGTTGCTAGAACTCCCTTCCTGACTCCTGGGTCTGTCTGAAGCGGCTGGATTGCATGGGCAACAACCTAGTTCAACGTGCCACGGCCCAACACACATTTGAATCATCTATGTAGTGCACTCCTTGTTTACTCCAAATTGGCAGTCTGACTACTGTAATTCTGTGCCGGAATTGGTCCAAGAGCCTAGAAAATGGATCGGCCAAAGTCAAAGGCTAGAACATGGATGCTTGGCAGGCAGACATCTTAGTCTAGACAGTTTGGGCTTCTGACTGCTACACCTTTCATGGCAAAAGGGCATCGATCCCGATGAACTCAGGCGGCAACAATGGATCGAATCTCTGTTTGGATGCCATCGTGAACCAGCAATCGTGAGCTTGACGAGATGAAACATAAAGTAAATTGTATCTTGAAAAATCCGGCCTGAAACACAAGCCAGGTACCAAGCGAAAGCGTTTAATGGGCAGACTATCTTTGGCGGACAGAGTTTGGGTTGCAGCTCTCACCTCGGTCTGGGGCACAAAAACTTGGGATCTCTGCTGGAGGATGGCATTGCACAGCGAATCCTGAAGCAAGCCATTTCGTGTGGAAGCCACTCCAAAAACTTGCGGACTTGTGTGGATTGTCTTGGACCGGATTTCAAGCCTCATGCCAAGTCTGGACGGAGCACAGGGTGCTCACATTGCAACTCTCAAATGATTCAGCTCCAATCCTCCGTGTAAACATGCGGCCTGCGCTCAACACGTGCCAGCGGCCTTGAATCAGTTTATAGCTACATCTCACTTTGTGACTCGTGGGTCGAGATTGAAACGGCTCAATTGCATGGGCAGAAGCCTGTTGAACGTGCCATGGCCCAACACTTCTTGTTTACTCCAAACTGGCAGTCTGACCATTTTGATTCTGTGCCGGAATTGGTCGAAAAGCCTTCAAAATGAATTGGCCAAAGTCAAAGGCTAGAACATGGATGTGTGGCACATAGAAATCTTTGTCTAGACTGTTTGGTTTTGACTGTCAAACCTTTCATGGCAAAAGGTCCACTAAGCAACATTGACTTTGACGGACACAGGTAGCAACCTGAACCTCTCTCTGTTGCAGATAACTTATATATGAATCAGAAATCGAACTATCTCTCAAATAAAACATGCTGAGAACAGTCACAAAGATGTGTGTGAAGATCCCCAAGTGCATACAAGCTGTGCGCCAACCACCTTTGCGAGGGAGAGTTTCCCTTTCAGACCCAACCCTCTCTCTGGGGCAGGAAAC
The DNA here is from genome assembly GCA_009767595.1 of Symbiodinium kawagutii. NCBI lineage: Eukaryota > Dinophyceae > Suessiales > Symbiodiniaceae > Symbiodinium > Symbiodinium kawagutii. The sequence goes on from VSDK01000037.1 coordinate 181,485, forward strand.
TGGCTGGTCTTGATTGGAGATGGCATTGCACAGCGAATCCTGAAGCAAGCCATTTCGTGTGGAAGCCACTCCAAAAACTTGCGGACTTGTGTGGATTGTCTTGGACCGGATTTCAAGCCTCATGCCAAGTCTGGACGGAGCACAGGGTGCTCAGGTTGCAACTCTCACATGATCCAACTCCAATCCTCTGTGTAAACATGCGGCCTGGGCTCAACACATGGCAGAGGCCTTCAATCGGGTTATAGCCACAACTCACTTTGTGAGTCGAGGGTCTATCTAAAGTGGCACAAGCTCGAGGGGTGAACACACGTCTGAATTCTTGCTCCCAAGCTGCCAATCTCACCATTGGTGACAATTCAGTTCGAGAATTCAGTTCGACAAAAAGAACTGCCGAAAGACAGGGACTCCAAGCCTCGCTTTGTCGCGCACAGAAATCTTCCCCCAGCCACTTTTGGCTTGTGAGCGCTCAGCCTTTCTTGGCAAAAGGGCTACCCACAGACATCGGCTTTGAAGAAGATGAGTGGCAACACTGGAACGAATCTCTGTTTCGGATTTCATCCTGAGATCACTGAAAACTACAGATAATCTTAAAACTCCGGCCTGAAACACGAGCCAGAATCAAAGTTACCAAACGGAAAGGGTCAATGGGAAGACTATCTTTGAGGGACAAAGTCTTGCTTGCAGCTCTCTCTCCTCTTTCGAACAAAAACTTAGGATCTCTGCTGGATGCCACTCCCAAGCATTGAGGGGACTTGTGGGTGATCCACTCGGACTTTAATGGACTTCAATCTGACGACTGGACTCAGCACAAAGTACTCGCATTGAAAGCATGCGAAGTCTGGATTTCAAGCGACATGCGAAGTCCGGACGGAGCACAAGGTGCTCACATTGCAACTCTCAAATGATTCAGCTCCAATCCTCTGTGTAAACATGCGGCCTGCGCTCAACACATGCCAGCGGCCTTCAATCCGGTTGTAGTCACAACTCACCGAATGAGTCTTGGGTCTATCTGAAATGGCACGATCCCATGCGCAAAACATTGATTGAATCTACTAGGGTCTAGCACACATTCGAATCATTTAAGTGTTGCAGTTCTTGCTCAACTCAAATTGGCACTCTGACAATTGTGCTAATTCTGTGCCGGAATTGTTTTAAAGCGTACAAGAATGGATTGGCCAAAGTTGAAGGCTTTGAACATGGATGTGTGGAACGCAGAAATCTAGACAGCTTTGGCTTCTGACTGTTAAACTTGTCATGGCAAAAGGTCCACCAGGAAACATCGACTTTGATAGACACAGGTAGCAGGGGCGGAACAACTCTCCCTTTTGGATGGCATCTTGAAAACGAACCAAAGAGAAACTTGAAATTCCAAGCCAAACAGATAGAAACATTAAAATAGAACCTTGATAAACAACTGTGTTCTATGCCAGCCAGCTGGCAAGTCTCTGCTGGATGGCATTGCGCAGGGAATCGTGAAAGAGGCAATTCCGCATAGACGCCACATCCAAAGCTTTTGGAGTTGCAGTGATCCTGTTTGGTCGGAGTTCCAGCCAATTCTCAAGGTAAGACTGCGCGAAGGTCGCTCGAACTGCAACTCTCAAATGATGCAGTTCAAAACCTGGGTGCTGACATCCCAGTCATCAAAATTCAAGCTGCCCTCAAGCTACTCACTGCTCCATCTCATTTGGGGCTTGCGAGTCAATCTGGAGCCGCTTGATCACAAAGGCAAGAACCTGCCTGAATCTGGCGCAATCCAACATACATTTGAATCATCTATGTGTTGCAATTCTTGTTGATCCCAAATTGACAGTCTGCCGCATGATTCCATGCCCGACTTCGCGCAGAAGCCTTCAAAAAATGGACTGACCAAAGACAAGGACTTAATATGACTTAACACTTGGGTGTGTGGCACATGGAAATATTCGCGTTTACAATTTGGGTTTGCGGGCGCTAAACCAGTCATGCCAAAAGGGCAGCCAAAAAGTCATCAACTTTGACGGACTCAAGCAGCAACCACAGAACCCCTCTCCGCTCCAGATTGCTTTACGAGATGAATCAAAGATTAAAGTATCTCTCAAAAAAGCACTCGGAGAACAGTCGCAAAGATGCGTGTGAATACCCGCAAGTGCCCGCAATTTATGCGTTGACCTTCCTTGATGGAAGAAGTTTGGGTTACGGCTCTGGACCACTTTCCGGGGTACAAAATCTGGGGGTTTTCGTTGGATAGCGGCATTTTGCAGTCGATGGTGAAGGAAGCAATTTCACACATGCGCCGCATCCAAAGCTTGTCGGTTTGTGGTGATCCTATCACATTTGGGGCTTGCGAGTCAATCTGGAGCCGCTTGATCACACAGGCAAGAACCTGCCTGAATCTGGCGCAATCCAACATACATTTGAATCATCTATGTGTTGCAATTCTTGTTTATCCCAAATTGACGGTCTGCCGCATGATTCCATGCCCGACTTCGCGCAGAAGCCTTCAAAAAATGGACTGACCAAAGACAAGGACTTAATATGACTTAACACTTGGGTGTGTGGCACATGCAAATATTCGCGTTTACAATTTGGGTTTGCGGGCGCTAAACCTCTCATGCCAAAAGGGCAGCCAAAAAGTCATCAACTTTGACGGACTCAAGCAGCAACCACAGAACCCCTCTCCGCTCCAGATTGCTTTACGAGATGAATCAAAGATTAAAGTATCTCTCAAAAAAGCACTCGGAGAACAATCGCAAAGATGCGTGTGAATACCCGCAAGTGCCCGCAATTTATGCGTTGACCTTCCTTGATGGAAGAAGTTTGGGTTACGGCTCTCACCACTTTCCGGGGCACAAAAACTTGGGATCTCTGCTGGGTGGAATTGCGCAGCAAATCCTGAAGCAAGCCATTTCCTGTGGAAGGCAATCTGAAAACTTGCGGACTGGTGTGGATTGTCCTGGGTCGGATTTCAAGGCACATGCGAAGTCCGGACGGAGCACAGGGTGCTCACATTGCAACTCTCAAATGATTCAGCTCCAATCCTTTGTGTAAACATGCGGCCTGGGCTCAACCCGTGCCAGCGGCCTTGAATCAGTTTATAGCTACATCTCACTTTGTGACTCGTGGGTCGAGATTGAAACGGCTCAATTGCATGGGCAGAAGCCTGTTGAACGTGCCATGGCCCAACACTTCTTGTTTACTCCAAACTGGCAGTCTGACCACTTTGATTCTGTGCCGGAATTGGTCGAAAAGCCTTCAAAATGAATTGGCCAAAGTCAAAGGCTAGAACATGGATGTGTGGCACATAGAAATCTTTGTCTAGACAGTTTTGGCCTCTGACTCCTGAACCTCTCATGCCAAAAGGGCAGCCAAAAAGTCATCAACTTTGACGGACTCAAGCAGCAACCACAGAACCCCTCTCCGTTCCAGATTGCTTTACGAGATGAATCAAAGATTAAAGTATCTCTCAAAAAAGCACTCGGAGAACAGTCGCAAAGATGCGTGTGAATACCCGCAAGTGCCCGCAATTTATGCGTTGACCTTCCTTGATGGAAGAAGTTTGGGTTACGGCTCTCACCACTTTCCGGGGCACAAAGACTTGGGGTCTTCGTTGGATAGCGGCATTTTGCAGTCGATGGTGAAGGAAGCAATTTCACACATGCGCTGCATCCAAAGCTTGTCGGTTTGTGGTGATCCCATCACATTTGGGGCTTGCGAGTCAATCTGGAGCCGCTTGATCACACAGGCAAGAACCTGCCTGAATCTGGCGCAATCCAACATACATTTGAATCATCTATGTGTTGCAATTCTTGCTTATCCCCAACTGACAGTCTATATTGATGCTGATTATGTGTCTGAAATGCTACAAAAGGCAAGGACTGCAAACATGGATGTGTGGCACATAAAAATTTTCGCCTTTACACTTTAGGCTTCTGGGCCGTAGACCCGTCATGGCAAAAGGGGCACCAAAACACATCGACTTTGACGGACTTAGGTAGCAACCACAGAACCCCTCTCTGGTGCGAGGCAATTCCGCGCAGATGCAAAACCCAAAGCTTTTGGATTCGTAGCACAGCAACATCCTAGCCCCATACAACTTTGGCATGTTTCTCCTAAACCTTACTCATTACGCAAAGTGGCCGCCATGAAAGCTCTGGACAGATCTGTTGCCACGGGTTTAGGAAGAAATCGACTTCTTCAAGGAGATCCTCCCAGTCGGGACAACGGTCAGGCGCGGCTCTCAGCTTAGTTTCTTGGCAAGCAGGACAGTTACGCTGTCAGTCTGTCATCTCACATGTGCTGCAAAGTTTCTGAACGCTCCTTGCAAGGGCAGTGAACAAACAATGGCTTGGCAAGTGACAACTTGTTTCGACAACTGTGCTCCCAGTTCTATGAACTCTGCTGGGGTCTCAAACCTTTGAGAAATCGCAAACTGTCCAAAATACTGAAAAACACCCGAATCCAGACGCACCTGACACGACTGATCAAATCAGGCCTGAAGCCTGTTTATAATCATATAAAGCTGTTTATAAATCAGGTAACGCCAAACGTTTCAAGTTGGGAAACCAACCATTTGACAGGCTCACGATTCCTGGACGACTGCATGACCAACCAGTTCCATTGGTTCCGAACTCGAGCGCACTCTCTCCTCCAACATTCTTCCAAAGACCCTGCCTTTCTGCACAAGAAATGCTTCCTCCAAGCACCTGACAATGAATCGAATGGCACCAACCCTAGATAACATGTCAGGGTTTGGGAGAAAAGGCAATTGGCAGCTGTAACAAGCGAATGCAGAACCGGAACTTAGAAGTCCCGCATTTGGTGAAGAGGAGTCAAGTTAATCCATGAAAAAAACATGCGATTGAAATTAATGCAACGTGGACCGTGGAGTGAGCTAGGCAGGGCTGGGATGTTGATGTTCGCTTTCACTAGCGGTTGAAGCTGATGCTACATGGAGGAGGGGGTTGGGGCGAGGTAGGCTGCGATACTAAGTCACTTTGTGTTGAAATCTGCATACCAAAACTTCTGCAAAAAAAACGCACAGAGCTCTTCCTACACGTGTTCGTACAAAGCTCTTCCTGAGATTCTGTGACAATGGCAAGCAAAAATTACCCTGCCGGATGTTTTTCAACATGGAAACCCTCTGTTTGAAGACTTGAGATGATATCTTGTATATACATATCCTCTGGTTCAACAGCAAACGTTACACGGGATATACTCATCTATGTTTTTTGCTAGTCATGTTTTGTGGAGCCAGAGCTCTTGTGTCGCCCACTGAAAGTTGACCCACCGGCTGGCTGTGGATTGCTTCAGCCAGATCGGGGGCACTGCCCAAGATTTAATGAAGATGAATAGCCAGCTAGACAATAGATGAGGTATTCAATTCTTAGTCAAATACCATTCATATGAAATTCATATCCGTTTGTCCAGAAAATACCATTCATATCCATTTGTCCTGCAAGGACAAGAAATGCGAACGCAGGTACGCACGACCCATGCAAGTTTTGCAACCAAGTGGCCTTGCAAAAGTCAAAACAATCGCATCACACACGACAAGCTGTTGAACCTAAACGCCACCAAACTGTCACACATCTCGAATCAAGCAATACTCACCTCACAGGGTTGGCAACTCAATGTGAACCCGTCGTCATAACTAGGTCTCAATCCAAAACACTTGGTCAAATGCCTCGTTCACTTTACTTGCAGAGTTCAATGCACTGTTGACTGGCTCAATGAGTTGACCCAAATGTCTCAACAGCTTAATAATCCCCGTTCGAATTACGCCTTGAGGCCGGCAACCCCCAAAAGGTACAACAAAATGGCTGGCCCGGGCCACATCCGTAGAATTATGCTTACAAAATGGCAAACCCAATATTCAAAACGTACAAGATGGTAGGTCAGGGTACCAAAAGCAATCGTAAATTCCAATCGGCAAATTTTCCGCACGGACTGCATAAAATGGTTTACTTGCAAGGAACGCATCCAAACTTACGATAGCAATCCCATCTGCACAATTCCATGGTACAGGCACGCACGGGCAAAAACAACCAAAATGGCTGCAGGCACGTTCGCTGGCGCACAACTCGAGCACAGTATAATCGGGGTACATTCTAATAATTCGTAGGTCGTTGGGTCGAATTTACTAATTCGAAACTGAAATAAAGGCTAGGTCGCAGAATTAACGAAATTATTTTGACGTCGCCCTGTTAGTCTCCCGACACCCATTGAAGGATGTACCCATTAAAAGCTGCATGGATGTACCCATTGAAGGCTGGATCTCTGTTTTCTCAAGTTGGGTCTCAAAAACTCCAACCGAACGTTTTGAGAACAATTCCCTGCTCGTGTCGTGGAAGGACAATCAAACAGCATCATTGGAAACAGGCTATGTTTGGCCTTGCGGACAAAAAAGGGAACTAGCTGACATCAGCCTGCTGTGAGGAAGGGATCCTGTTTTTTCCTCAAGACGTTCATTTTCACTTTTTTGGGCCCCAAGAAGCTCAAGATGAGCGTCTTGAGAAAAATAGGCCCTGGGAGGGTTCGAGCCCACCACGGTTATTCAAGATCTCCAAAACGGAGTTTTCAGGCCCCAAAAACCTCAAAATGAACGTCTTGAGTTTGATAAATATCTAGGATGCCCGTGAATCGACTCGAACCGCTCGAGCCGAACCAACCGAGAAATTGCGGCGGTAATAACATCTTCCCCCTGCGGGACTTGAAGTTATGGTCTTTGGGTCTTTGGACCATCGCTCTAACCACTGAGATAAGGAGGTTCTGCTTTGGAGGTGCAAAAGAGGTTGACTCAGACACTGTCTTCAGGTTTGAACGGGCACCGCAAGACAAACAATGACAAACATGAAATCTGCCCTTCGTCGTTGATTTCTTTTCAAGCAGCATCTGAAATTGAAAATTAATTTTCGAGTTTGGATCTATTGCTTCCCTAGGAAGAAGCTCCCCTAAAGCTAGGCTGGAGCACTTTCAGCCACCTAACCGAACAGCCAGAACCCTGAATATCCACTGGCCCTTGAAATACTCTTCTCTCTTCTACTGCCTTGACTTGTGGAGAAAAAGAATGACCATTATCAAAACCCTTATTTCGAAAGTTTAGGTCGAATTTCCGGTGACGTCGCGTGACGTCGCTATAATTCATGCAGTATAATCAGTATACAAAATGGTCATCCTATCTAGCTCTTAATCACACCCAGTCTCAGATCTCCCAGGGAAGGGCGGAAAACGAATCGACATTACACCTTACAAAATGGTAAGGTTCATCTCCTGCCCAAAGTCATCTACGACAAGATTCCCCGGGGAACGTGGGCAAAGTCACGATTAATTTCACATTATGGCAGGTCCCAACCTCACATTTTTGTACAAAATGGGCCTGGGAAAACCGGATTGTAAGGGGCTTAGCAAACGCCATTCTGTACAGGATATTCAAACGGGTATGCTTAATAGTTGAATTACGTTGCAACATAGCTGCTACATACACAAGGCTACCAGTCCCCCATTTTTCCCGAGAGCGCCTGCGAAGGGTTCTTCGTAAAAAATCAGTCGTATATTAACATCTGTACATCATCACATCAGCATCATCAACATCTGTACATCTTCACATCAGCATCATCAACATCTGTACATGTGCAGATCTAGATCTTCGCAACCTTACATCTGCGGATCTAGATCTTCAAACTATCACATCTGCAGATCTAGATCTTCAGAAAACTGACGTCTGCAGATCTAGATCTTCACAACTTCTCATCTGCAGATCTAGATCTTCAAACTTTCACATCTGCAGATCTAGACCTTCACAACTGACGTCTGCAGATCTAGATCTTCAAACGCTCACATGTGCAGATCTTTCTCTCTCTCGCTCTTCTTTCTTCTTCTCTCTAAGGCCGGGGCGGTGCCGCCGGACCGCCACGAAACGTGACATGTGCGCCGTTTCGTGCGTTTCGGACGTCTAAAACCTGGGTAAAATTGCAATTGTGAGTTGTCCCCGGTGACCGTTTCGCGTTTTCTCGACATTGAACGTCAAAAACTGAGGTAAAATTGCGATTTTAAATTCTCAGTCGTGACCGTTTCGCGTTTTCTCGACATTGAACGTCAAAAACTGAGGTAAAATTGCGATTTTAAATTCTCAGTCGTGACCGTTTCGCGTTTTCTGGACATTGAACGTCAAAAACTGAAATAAAATTGCGATTTTGAGGCGTCCGTCGCAACCATTTACCATTTGGCGTTTTCGCGACATTGAACGTCCAAAACTGAAGTAAAATTGCGATTTTGAATTGTCGGTCGCAACCGTTTCGCGTTTTCTCGACATTGAACGTCAAAAACTGGGGTAAAATTGCGATTTTGAGGTGTCCGTCGCAACCGTTTGGCGTTTTCGCGACATTGAACGTCCAAAACTGAAGTAAAATTGCGATTTTGAATTGTCGGTCGCAACCGTTTCGCGTTTTCTCGACATTGAACGTCAAAAACTGGGGTAAAATTGCGATTTTGAGGTGTCCGTCGCAACCGTTTGGCGTTTTCGCGACATTGAACGTCAAAAAACTGAAATAAAATTGCGATTTTAAATTGTCGGTCGCAACCGTTTCGCGTTTTCTCGACATTGAACGTCAAAAACTGGGGTAAAATTGCGATTTTGAGGTGTCCGTCGCAACCGTTTGGCGTTTTCGCGACATTGAACGTCAAAAAACTGAAATAAAATTGCGATTTTAAATTGTCGGTCGCAACCGTTTCGCGTTTTCTCGACATTGAACGTCAAAAACTGGGGTAAAATTGCGATTTTGAGGTGTCCGTCGCAACCGTTTGGCGTTTTCGCGACATTGAACGTCAAAAAACTGAAATAAAATTGCGATTTTAAATTGTCGGTCGCAACCGTTTCGCGTTTTCTCGACATTGAACGTCAAAAACTGAAGTAAAATTGCGATTTTGGACCTGCTTCTTGGTACGTTTTGTCTTGGTGCGTTTTGCCTTGGTACGTTTTGCTTTGGTACGTTGTGTCTTGGTTCTTGGTACGTTTTGCTGCGCTATACGTTTTGTCTTGGTACGTTTTGTCTTGGTGCGTTTTGCCTTGGTACGTTTTGCTTTGGTACGTTGTGTCTTGGTTCTTGGTACGTTTTGCTGCGCTATACGTTTTGTCTTGGTACGTTTTGTCTTGGCGCGTTCTGCCTTGTGTCTTGGTACGTTTTGCCCTTGGTACGTTTTGCTGTGGTACGTTTTGCTCTGGTGCGTTTTGCTCTTGGTACGTTTGATCTTGGTACGTTTTGCCGTGGTACGTTTGATCTTGGTACGTTTTGCCGTGGTACGTTTGATCTTGGTACGTTTTGCCGTGGTACCTTTGATCTTGGTACGTTGCGCTGTGCTATACGTTTTGTCTTGGTACGTTTTGTCTGTGTACGTTTTACTCTGGTACGTTTTACTGTGGTACGTTTTGCTCTGGTACGTTGTGCTGTGGTACGTTTTGCGGTGGTACGTTTTGCTCTTGGTACGTTTTGCTCTTGGTACGTTTTGCTCTTGCTACGTTTTGCTGTGGTACGTTTTGCTCTTGGTACGTTTTGCTCTGGTCTGTTTGGCTTTGGTAGGTTTGATCTTGGTACGTTTTGCGGTCGTACCTTTTGCTCTTGGTACGTTTTGCTGCGGTACGTTTTGCTCTAGTGCGTTTGTGCCTGGTACGTTTTGCTGTGTGGTACCGTGTACGTTTTGCTCTTGGTACGTTTTGCTCTGGTCTGTTTGGCTTTGGTAGGTTTGATCTTGGTACGTTTTGCGGTCGTACCTTTTGCTCTTGGTACGTTTTGCTGCGGTACGTTTTGCTCTAGTGCGTTTGTGCCTGGTACGTTTTGCTGTGTGGTACCGTGTACGTTTTGCTCTTGGTACGTTTTGCTCTGGTCTGTTTGGCTTTGGTAGGTTTGATCTTGGTACGTTTTGCGGTGGTACGTTTTGCTCTTGGTACGTTTTGATCTGGTATGTTTTGCCTTGGTACGTTTTGCGGTGGTACGTTTTGCTCTTGGTACGTTTTGATCTGGTACGTTTTGCCTTGGTACGTTTTGCGGTGGTACGTTTTGCTTTGGTACGTTTTGCTGTGGTACGTTTTGCTTTGGTACGTTTTGCAGTGGTAAATTTTGCTGTGGTGTTTTGCTCTGGCGCGTTTTGCCTTGGTACGTTTTTGCCTGGTACGTTTTGCGATCTGGGACCTGCGTCCAACAACTCGTCCACAACATTTTCTTCCTTTCAGCCCTGTCATATCGCCAGCATTCTCATCATATTCATCTTTTTCTTCAGCAGCAGCTACATCATCATCATCACCATCATCAGCAGCAGCATCATCATCATCATCATCATCATCATCCATTTCAAGGATCATGACGTTAGTCTTTTTGAATTAGTATATTGGAGGCTGCTATAACATTGCCTTTCTCGCTCTCGGGCCAACCGTCGTCTAGTTTTCTCGCTGACGTTAGCTCTGCAGCAGGCGGTACATTGACCTGTGAGCATGGCGAGTTGTGGCCATTAACTTCATGCTACCTCAATCAGTAAGGATTTCAAGTGGCTGGTGCAGCCAGCAACAGCCTGTTATATTGGGTGATGGATGCCAGACTTAGAAAACCACAGGAAAGACCCGAAAAGAAATGGATTCAGAATGATCCAGGAATGCTGGCGTTGATGATGTGGAAGCTGCTAATCCCAGAGTTGAATATCACATCAGCAATGACCATAATCATCGCCAAGGTGCCTACGGGGAAGCATCACGTCGCTCACTAAATCTCAAGGAATCTGATCAAGTTTTGTCGGCAAAACACCATGGAACGCGAATGATTGACAGCTTCCTATTGTCTAAAGAACTGGCAGTTGTAGGTCCTAGGGAAAACAATGAGGCATTCAGGAGCTCCCCATCCAGCTTGTCTAACCCCACTGCCCAAGATGCGCGAACCCAAGGCCTGCTCAGCCAACTTGCCGAGGTCAACACGAAGGTTGCTGAGGAGATGAGTAACGCCTGCAAGATCCATGGCGGGGGCCATGGTTCATTCACAAGCACTAGAACCATGGTGGATCAGTGAAACTAGTTACATCTCATCTCAACCCCTTCCAATCTTGCCGATGCAAAGCAGCTAAGCTTGGAGGATACCACTGCAAGGTGATGTTGAGGAGTTAAACGAACGACGCCATGATAAGTTGTTACAATATGTATCCATGTGAATAGTGTCTGCACAACACGTCTCATGTGCACCATAAAGATTCACGCTTTTACTTACACTCTACATGACAGAACATTGTATATTCATGTACTGTATATTTGGTTTTATACATGCAGATCTGATTTTTGTTCCATTTGTTTAGAAAATCGCAGTGGCACAGTGTACTGGTCCCCAGGCCACCTGCAACCAACCTCCCCAAAAGGCATACGGACCTGGGCACCGGTCTTATCTATGAAATCAGTCACGACAGCTCCGACGAATTTCAGTGCCCCGGAACCTGCGAAAATGGTGAGCTTGGGGGATCTCATTTTTTCTGACAAATTGCGGCCGCGACTTCATCCTACTACGTATCGCCTTGTAACGAAATATTTCGATGCCTTTGTTTTCCCGGCAAATACCGCCTGCTACAACACTCAGGAAGTGTTGTCCCAAATCGCTGTCAGCATTCCACTTCAAATGGGCTGCGGCTACGTACCAAATCTATAGCCACACTTTGCAGCAATTGACAACCATGACAACAAGAACAACAACAAGAACATCATCATCATCAACAACATCATCAACAACAACAACAACAACAACAACAACAACAACCAACGACCACACCCATAAGCTGGCTACGTCTCTTTCGCAACTGTCATCTCCAAGCTGCAATCGGCTTGCGACTTGCAGACAGAGTCGTTCGTCTCCGTCATCTTCCCATCCATGGTGCCCTGTCACCCTCGCGTCGCCCCGAGGATGACCTTCCCAGCGCTATGTGGCTGTTCCAATGCCCCCACTTCCAGCCGTACCTCACCACATAAGAAAGTGGGCTCATGTGTTCATGTTGGTGTTGATAACGCTGCTTGCCATGTGGATTGCCCGAAGGGTAAAGTTATGAACACAGAACCACAGTCTGAAAGGAAAGAGATGACAATATCAGGAGCAACCAGAGGAACGACATCCGTATGTCCAGAAACTGTGCAACTCTGTCGTCCCCGGTGGGGATTACTTCGAATCTGTTGAAACGATGGAATGACTTGCGCCTCCTTTCTGCTCTGCCCCAAGTGCTCAAACATTTCCATGGTCATTACATTCAACTAGTCACACGACTACCTCGGAGAGCGAGCCACGATTTTTCATTGATGGCGGGCCTCGTCGGTGATATGTTTCTGATCCTTACCCACACATCATTTTTTTTCAGCATTCGGTTCTCCGGGGCGGAATATCACTCATCCCTTGCAGTTCTGCCGCGCATTTTCACCATGGCCCCGCGGCACCTCCATCTCAACCAGGCGCTGTTGAGTGAGCTCGTTTCCTAATCACAAGCTGTATGAACCGGGCAGTACTGCATGGTGGATGGATGGATGGATGGATGGATGGATGGATGGATGGATGCATCAATAAATCAATGAATCAATAATCAATGATCAATGAAACAATAAAATGAATCAATGAATCAATGAGGCAATGAAGCAATGAATCAATGCATCAATGAATCAATGAATGAGTGAATGAGATAATGAAGCAAGAAAAAATGCGGGGATCAAAAATCTAGATATATGCGTAATTTCATCAATATCATGTGAACGAATAAGTACTGTTTGAACACATATGCATATATATATATGTATGTACACACATATGTGTCTCCTGTACGCGCGTACACGTTTGCCCATGTTATTTATGCATACAATTACATATAAGATGCGTATTGTGTGTATACACACATGCATCAGCACAGAAAAACGGAACAAGTGTATGTACGTGCGCACACCAGTTGTCATACATGAGCACCCGGCTTTACACGTCACACACCCTACACACCCTTGCACACACACATACACACACACATATGCATGGTACCTTACATGAAATGCTGTTTAGATCCGATGTGAAAAGCCAGTCTCGCAACGATGTGTTCAACTTAAGGTTTTCTGAAAATTGTTTCAATGTGCTTTGGAGACAATAATGGTTATAATGTAAAAGAACTTAATCAATAATCCCCCTCTCCAGACCCAAAGATGGCGGATTTCTTTACAAAGAAATCCTTGTGGCTCCCACCGGCTGCCTGAATCCACCTTCTTCATCAACACGTCCTGGCTATAAGGCACAACAAATTGGATTTAGCATAGGTCAAGCGTAGGATAAAGCATAGGATTTAGCCAGAGGAGAACCGGACCGCTGTCCGCGGGTTGGCGCCTGCACATTATGAAACTTCAGCATTTCCAGACAAAGGGCGCCTGGGAATGGCGCTGATCGATGGACCCGACCGCTCCCCAATCCTGGGGAGAGAAATGCACAAATCCTCGGCGAATCAATCCTGGGAGTTGGAGTTCATAGTGATGGTTCTAGACCAAGAATTGGGGGCACTTGGCCCATAGTTTGTACAACGAGGTTCTATGTCCAGCTTCGGGATGTTGAGATTGGCCTCAGGCGCGACTCTTCCGAAGGTGTCTTGCCTGTGGTTTGGCGCAGCAAATTGTCCACGCTGACCTGCAAGCACAGCACGGCTGAAACTGTGTACTGAGACAGCACTGGGCCGTCCATCTCGTTGTATCCCCAGAATGAACCCTTTGTTATGAAACAGTAATTAACAGGTTTGTACTTAGATTCCAGAAATACATGCTGTATCCCAAAATTTGCTGGTTTCGTTTCTTGTCACTACGACGACTGTCGATCGTAAGGGGGGTAGCCGCGTAGCCCCTTCGTAGATATACCCATATTCCGTCAAAATGTGGAGCTTCCGAGAAAGGGTCCAGTACTTAGCTCCAAACAAGCAAAGAGAACTGGGGTGAAAGCACACACAAGTTCGACAGAAGACCCATAATCCATGTATCAAAATGATCCACTTGTAAACAACAGCTGGAGAGCTGCCTGTCTCGGATGTCCCACATTTCTTCCATGTTTTTCATTCTCCACTATAGCCCCTATTCGCAATTTGAATGGGCATCCCCTATTGATGCTTAATGACCACTAATGGTGAGCTTTTCACTTGGCCTTAGGCCACCCCCTGTATTAGCGCATGTGAATTTGATAAAATTTCATACCGTATCAAGTTTTGCGCAAGGAAATGGGGTTGTTTGTAAATCACGGTTCTTGCTTGCAGGCGTCGTAACCCATGCTTATTTTCAACTAAAATACGGCGTGCCCCCAAAAACTGGTGGTTTTTCTCTTCAATGGCTGTGAGATTGGATGGTAGGGAGCACAATCTAGGCACCCAATCAATACAACGTTGCATTTCATCTCTGAAAACATGGCGGCGACGGCCTGAACCTGGAGACCCTCCCGGTATCTGACGGCGGCACCTTCTAAGAATCCATCTTCTGCACCACACTCTCCTGCAGCAACTCATGCGCCAAAGCATTTACAGCTAATGTAAAATATGAAGATATGTACATAAATATGTATACAGATATGCCCTTCTCTCTATGTAAAACCAAAAACTGAAAAAATTAATCAATAAACAAATAAATCAACAAATAAATAAATCAATCAATAAAATTCAATAGACAAAAAAAATACATAAATAAAGAAATAAAGAAATAAATGAATAAAGAAATAAATAAACAAAAAAAAGTACCTAAATGAAAAAAATGAATAAATAAACAAATGAATAAATAAATAAAAAATAAAAATGAAAGAAATAAACAAATAAATCAATTAAAATACATACATACATACATACATATATACCCTCGGGGACCCTAAATATTTATATATGTAAACAAATATATATATATATATATACATATATTTACATACGCATGTGTGCATATTACATATATATAAATGTATTTATATATATATATAGATATATATTTATTTACATATATAAATATACATATATATTTATATATAAATAAATATTTACATATTTAAATATACATATATATATATATTTACATCTATATATATATGGTACCCCCCCTCCAAACCCCACCCCTTTATCAAAAATATTGATATTTACAACATTTGACATTATTTTTTCTTTAAAGAATACAATTGAAAAAACACCTTATAGGAACCACCCCCTATCATGCCCGTTGAACACTATTCTATTATAAAACCAACAAAACCAAAAAACAAAACAACAAAAAAAAACTGACCTCATAGGAGATCGCCCTATCATGTCTGTTAAATATTTTAAAACCAAACAAACAAAGAAGCAAAAACAAAAAAACACACAAAAAAAATGACTTCATTGGAGATCCTCTTGTCCTCGTAGCTATGTTTTTTTGGTTTTTCGGGTTTTTGTTTTTTTTGTTTTTTGGTCTTTTTGTTTTTTTGGTTTTTTTGTTTTCTTTGTTTTTTGTTGTTTTTTGTTTTTTGTTTTTTTTTCGTTTTTTTTGTTTGTTTTTGTGTGTTTTTTTTGTTTTTTTGTTTCTTTTGGTTTCTTGATTTTTCCGTTTATTTATTGGCTCACTCAATTTTGAATTCTCTTATCCTGATGGTGTTGTTTTTTTGTTTTTCTTGTTTCAAATTGTCTATATTTAAAACCTCATGGCAAGCTCTTCAGCACCTGCAACGCAGGACTGCAAAAGCTAAGGCTTCCCGGTTTCAGCATTTCTGGCAAGTGCCCAGAACTGAGATCCGCATCAACACCACAACTGGGCACGGTTGCACCCAACATCACACGTTGGCTGTTATCCCGCAGTCATGACTATCATAAACATGTAGTTTTGGACACCTTTTAATCAAATAGTTTTGATCAACCATTGTTGCCCTAGCGAACATTACCCACTCCTAATCATTAGCGCTCACATGCTTTTGGACATGGTTGGGTATACTTGCATGGCAAGACCCATCTCACTTCCTGGGACCCCTTTATTTGGCAACTTATGGCCTGGCGCTGCCAGGCTTTTCAGACCCGAGTAATACAGCAATTCATGATCAATATGTAATATCTCTGTATACGTATACGCATCCATTTACATATGTATTTATCTACACATACATATCATTTATTCATTTACACGCACAAACACATGTAGAAGATCTGACATTGAACAAATGGACGCTGATACAAAATCTTCTACACCTCAGGCTGCGCCTGAGAGAAGCCCACGCACTCTGAGATCGCCTCCTGGGGGCAACTGAGATTCCAATGGTCCCAAACCTTGGGGCCCCAATGGTGGTTAATGGTGTTTTTACATGGAAAAAACATAGGGGCATAGGGGTTACAAACAAAAATCACAAGGGATACGCCAACCATGTGGTGCTTTCTCAACCCCAAAGATGTGGTTGGTTTGTTCATAAACAATCATCAATGTAGGTATGTACGTATATGTATGTATACGGGACGATGGTTTTGGGGTACCCCTACGACTTGAGACAGTAGCTGAACTCCTGGCTGTTGTTTTCTGACTAGTCTGTGCCTCTGGCTTTTCCAACACAGCAAGTGCATCAATACTGCCCTGGAATTGCAAGTTCATAGGTAGCAATGAACCAATCATACGCAAAGCACATCCATGTCCAACTCAAACGTCAAGATGTGAACCGAGAATCAACAAATGTGGTATAACTGGAATTTTTTTATTTCTGCTTCATAGCTACACTAACAATATTCCCCAACAAACAACACGCAGCAATCCCCATGGCCTGCGCGCTCTCCAATTGGCGTGCATGTTCTCCTCTATCATCTCTTTTTCCAGGACTCCAAAAGCTGAAGTTTTCCCGAAAGCGTCTCTGGCAGCTGTACCCCAAGACCTATTCTACCAAGCGTCATCCTCGAATTGGAGATGGTGGCGATTTTAATGCCTGCCACTTTGTGGAAGGATGACCTCCGTTCAAGAAGAGCCGTTGTCTTCATAGATAATGAGCCGGTGAGGAAGAGTCTCATTCGTGGCTTCTCACAAAACCACTTTGTCAGTTGCCTCATGGATGAATTCTTCCATTGAGGAAGAAATCCACTATCAAGTATGGCTTGAGCGGTGTGCCCAGCCAATCCAATCCTGCAGATGAGCCATCCAGAGCCGAGTGCTCAAGTCTCATGGATGTACCTGTAGACTAAAGGTGGACGTCATGGAAGTTTGGGTCAAGTCGGCCCAGTTTGCAGGGGGTGACAGCGCGGCCAAGGATTGACCCCAATTCTCAAAAGAAAAAGAAACGCTGCCTTGTTGTGTGAATTGCGTGCCGTTTTGTTAAAAGGAATAAGACGCACCCCATGCAAGATGGGAGGAGATGATGATGTTTGCTGAACGCCTACTGAGATGAGTGAGTGCGGAGTGGCCCGGTTTCACCATGCGCATACAAAGTTGGCTTGTTAGATGACCTTGAATTAGGGGCCCGGTTTTTTCTTTGGTTTGGGGGTGGTTTGCCGGTTTGGTTTCTTGGTTCCGGTTTGGTTCCTTGTGTCGGTTTGGGTTGTTTCCCTTAACAGTCATCTAATTTTAAGTGAAGATCATGCGATCTCTTCTCTAGCCTTTCCGGACTACTAGTAACCTGCATTCTGTGTGTAATAGGCACTACCTGGAAAAGAAAAATAAGACGCACCCCACGCAACGCATGATGAAGTTTTATTCATAAAACAAAACTGACGAAAGAGTTTTTGACTCTTGAAGTGCACACAGTGAACAGTTTGAGTTGCAATCTTTTGTGAAACAACCTGCTGTGATCCAGTGTAGTTGTTCATGTCAAGTTGCAACTTGCAGTTTAGTTCGAACTTTAAGTAAAGTTCCTTTAGTGTCTCACTGCTCCAGTTTCAGTTTGAGTCACACTTGCAGTTGACATGTTGACTTCATACGCCTGCAGTGTGGCTCACAGGGTCAAATCACCAGAGCCATCAACATGCACATGCGCATCAAGTGATGTCCTGCATGTTCATGTCAAGTGACATTTTCTTTTTCGTCCCTACCTCTCCCACCCTTGATCAAATGATCAAGATTATGGACAAGTGTCCATGCGACAAGTGTCGCCAAGTCCTGCATGTTCATGTCAAATGACATTTAGGTTGCCACTGTGGCCCCACAATTTCAGTTTGCTGCGCAAAGCCTGCAAGAAACGAATACCTTGCTTCAAACCGCCATGAGCGGTATACGCCAACACCTCAACCAGATGAAAGCTGTTCTCACTAGCATGCTGGGCCGAAGACATACAAAAAATGGGCGGGCACTTGTGCTCTGCCTGGGAAGTTTGATTCGCTCACGTGGGGGGGGCTGGGGCCCCCCTCTTTACCATTTTTCTGCATAGTGGTACGGCTCTTTTTACATCTTCGCATTTACTCTGATGGATGGTACTGGCGCCACTTTCTTTGTACGAAGCTGCAACGCTTGGGCATCTACAACTGGCTTGAATCGAGGGCAGTCACTTGAGCAGCTGGAACTCTTTTCGCTATGATGCTGAGAGACGGACGAACGATGCTAGTTGACCGCCTTTTGAGATGAGTGAGTGCGGAGTGTCAGCTTTTTCACCTTGTGCATATAGTTTGTCAACTAGCTTGATGACCTTTGTGATGGGGCTGTTTTGTCTTTTTTGGGGGTGGTTTTGGTTTGCTGGTTTGCTTGGTCTTGGTTGGTTGGTTGGCTTGGTTTGGTTTGTTCGTTCTCCACCATTCGGTCATCAAGCTTTAATTGAAGCTCATGTGAAATCATGCGCAGTCTTTGCAGCTTTCCGGACTAGTAGTGACCTGCATCGTGTGTGCAATAGGCACTTCCTGGAAAAAAAAGCCAACACCTCGACCAGATGAACGTCACTTTGGGAATCATCGCTGGTGCCCTGCAGGCATCGAACAAACTGAACAAGAACCTGTTGGACTGCAGAACTACTCAACTGCAGAACTTAGAAGACTTCAACATAAAGATGGTCAAGTTGGCCAAGACCATGGAGCAGCTGACCCCAAAGCCTGCTCCACTAATGGGTCTACAGATACCAAATGGTCCACAGATGCCACAGTTTGCCCCGGTTCCTTTCGGCCCCGGACCTTGAATGATACTTATTCCCACGCAAATGCCAGCACTTATGCCGGCCTTGACCGGCAAGTTCCATTCATATTTGGGGCCTCATGCCGCCAATTTGGAACCCAATCCCGAAAGCAACCGCCCAGGTCCAGGCTATGGAGCTGTTCCATCGCCCAAACCAGCCTCACAGTGCAAGATCCGTGTCGCCAACTCCATTTGACGAAAGCAAGTTGAAGGCCATCAACCAGAGTTGGGCGCCCAAGGGCATCATGGCCGTTGACGGCCCGGGCTGTGGTTTACACCGCATTTATGCGGATAAAAAAAGGACCAGTTGCACCAGTTGACTAGCTCCACGATCGCATCGTGTTGCGCTCCGTTTCGGGCGCTCCATTCGCAGCCAATGGAGAACTACCGAGATCGAGCTTGACTGAGTTGCTGAGTGCTGCCGAGGGGGTGTTGTTCTTTTCGCTCAAGTGAGCAACATCGAGGGGTGACTTTCATGTTGACTCATTTTCTCTGGAAGAATGCGCGAGTCACCTTATGTGTTTAAGTCAAGCCATTTGCTTAAGGACAAGTGTCCATCAGTGACTTGTTCAAGTCAACCTATTTGCTTAAGGACAAGTGTCCACCAGTGTTTCAAGAGTGAGGCAACTTCTTTTGCAGGAGGGCAAGTGTCCTTAGTGATGGAAAGACATCCATCAGAGAAGGTGGAGTGAGTTAACCTTACCATGAAGGCGAGTGTCCTTGAAGATGCTGAGAAAAGGGCAAGTCCTCTTCGTGCATCATAAAGCCAAGTGGCTTTATACACACATGTTCGGTAAACGATGCACTTCAGTTGCATCAGGTTCATCAGGTTCAGTTGCAGTCAATTGCATTGATGTGTGTGTTGGACAAGTGTCCAAGAGAAAGCTCAAGTGGGCGTTGGACAAGTGTCCAAAACGGATGTCATTTGCTCAAGTGTGCAAGCATCATGTTCGGCAAGTGCCAGCTGTCATGTGTTGTCTTGCTAGTCTCACTGATACAAGTGTATCGTCGGATGCGAGTGCGTCCGCTGTAAGGCTCAAAGCATTCAAGTCCATTGTCATTTTGCATACTCCCCAATTTAGTCCTACCTGATAATTTGATACCCCATGCTTTCATCATTCAAAACTGTTCACATACCTTTGCATTCTGACTTATCATTTGCGATGGAGTCGGAGGACCGTGGAGAAGAACAGTGAAGAGGATTCAAGACATGCCATTGGGAGCTTGTTTGAACTATCTCCCAAAGCTGATGATCTAGAACAATCGATTGCCCTAGATGACATGAAACTCCCTCTACCGTTAGATCTGGATGGAGGTGAACAGATGATGAATCACATTCTTGGAACCCTAGAGTCAAGGAATCAGAACGTCCTCCAAGCAATGCAGATAAGGATTTCAGGACATCATCAATTTCAGCAGG
>VSDK01000047.1:486-13176 GCA_009767595.1 Symbiodinium kawagutii
TTGACTTGACTTGACTTGACTTGACTTGACTTGACTTGACTTGGCTTGACTTGACTTGGCCTCATGAGTTTACTGGACTTGACTCCTGACTTTCACTTGATGTGGCCCTTCACTCGGTGGTAGCAGGGATTGCGCTTTTGAAGTTCAGTCGTTTAGGTTTAATCCATTTTGGCCTGAATGTGTGGTGCTTGCTGTCTTGCAGACTTCATCCTTGTCACTGCATGGCCTGAATGTGTGGTGCTTATCAGGATTTCCTGAGCTGCCTTCCAAGCATGCTGCTCTCCATGATAGAAAAAAAAGCGTTCAGGGTGGCAGCAGATTAGACATCCACTTGCTAAAAGTAAGACATCCAGTTACAGCAACCCTTTTCTAATAGTAAACCAACCATAGCTTTGGGGGGTTCCCAAAGGCTTCAGAATCCATCAAATCACAAGATTTCTGTGCTTCAAAAATGTGCCTTGAACAGCTTTGGAGCCGCGCCTGCGGGCAATTTGCGCTTCACAGATGCAAATTTTGCCGGTGTGGGACACTCATTGTCTAGGGTAGGTGGCTGATGCTTGCACACCCCCCAAACACCAAGCGATTTGGATCCTGTTTCACTTGGTTGGTTGGTTGGTGCCGATGATTGACATCAACATTTTGGTTTCAGCCATCCTTCAAGTCCTGTTAGTCCAGATGTTTGCAAAGTGATTGACCACGTTTGTGGTTTCAGTTCCAATCTGGGTCAAATGGCCAAGGTCGCTAAAGTATGAACGTTCGACATCCGGTGTTGACCATTGACGATGCTCCGGCTGTTTTGATGGTTCGGCTACAGCATGGTTCTTCTTTTTGTGACCCCTAATGAGAAACTCAAAGGGTACTCCATTGATTACTTGTTCTGATAATGTTCTGGATCGTTGTGTCGAAACCATTCAAATCCAGCATTGTTTGATGATCATCATCTCTGATTTCACATTATCGTTGTTATCCAAGTGGATCCAATGGCTACTAAACCAGAAATATCAAGGAATCAGGAACCATGGACTCAACATAAGTCACTTGTTACTCAAACATAAAGCCAAGTCAACATCAACTCATCATAACTCAATGGAAACCATGATGCTTGAGTAACCATACCACCCTCAACCGTGAGAATGGCAGGTCAATGATTGATCCTTGATATTTGTAGTGCCTTGGCCTTGGAGCAGTCACGCCATGACTTTGATCGTTGAGGTCCCGATGCTTCCAGGAAGAGTCGAGGCTGGGAACCAAGCCCACTTGGAAGTCGCCGGTAACCGGCTGGTGACCAGCCCCGACTCTTTCATGGTCATGGGATGTAACTGGAAGCATTGGGTCGAGGCTTTCGAAAAAGTTTTTTGTTCCTTGTTTTGTAACTGGAATCCAGGTTCATATGATGTTTTGTTCCTTGGCTCTTGGATTTGCACTAGTGAATTAAAGATGCTGAGTTCATTGGACTGTTTCTTTTTTGTTCCGAGCCAGAGGATGTGGATTGTTCGCCGCTGAAGCTGCCACTGATGGGTCCGCCATGGAACAAGCCAGCCATTGGTACACTGACTTTGTTTGTGTATAAAGCCAATGGGTACTTGGTTGATAACCAACAATAATAGGGACACGATGAATCAATGATGGTGTTGTTTTTTCAAGTTGGTGTAGAACCCAATTGGTGAGTAGGGTATTTGAAAAATACCATCGGGTTGCTAATCTATAAACCAGTGGATGTAATTAGGTGCGATCATCAAGAAGAGCAAGGTGGACCTCGGTCGGGTGTAACACTCCGGAGATACTGTACCCAAACCATCCAGACGTCAGCACAAAAACAAAACTTTTCAAGTTGTTTTTTCAGGTACTGGGAGTACTTCAGCCACCTACCACACCCGGTTCACCATGTATAGTGTAGCACACATGGACCGCGGATGTCGCAAGTGGCGCGCCCTGGAAAAATGGCTGCTGTTGAGCCAGCTCCCTAGAACCAGGGTAATTTGTAGCGCAAGTGATTGTTGAAGAACTGTCAACGAATGGTGGCTGAATTAGCCGTTAATAAATGGTGAATAGAATGGTCGAAGAATGACTAAATTAATGTCTAGTTTGCGTTCATAATGAATGGTTGAATGGTCACTCAATCGGTAAAGAATGGGTAATTCATGGTTGCTAATGATTAAAGAATGATTAAAGAATGGTCAATTACTTGTCGAAGGATGGTTGAATAATTGTCATCAACGGTTTATGAGTAGCTTCATGATGGCAAATCACTCGCTATAGTTGAGATTTCATGAGTTGTATTAACAATGGTTGTTGCTTTTGCCTTTGAAGTTGCATGCTCATGCGAGCTCCGGCCTACATCAGGTAAGTACTGACACTGGCTAGTAATGGCTAATATTAATGCTTCATGTTAAGAATGAAAAAAGAATAAGTTCTGCACATGCGTACAATGAAAATTGTAGATTCTGAAATATAAATCATGTGCAATTGTGACCAATAATAGATGGATGACAGATACTACCTGTTACTCATTAATGGTGGTTAAGAATGATCAGGGCTAGTAATCGTTCATAATGATCATCAACAGTTGACAAGAATGCTGATGCTCAATGATCAACACAGGGAGTAATCAGTAATTTTGGCCAAGGCAGATGAAAATTGCTGGTTGATAGTGGCAAATGGTTCAACCAATCAATCAATGAATCAATCAATCAATCAATCGATCAATCAATCAATTTTAACAACCACTCACTCAAACAAACAAACAAACAAACAAACAAACAAACAAACAAACAAACAAATAAGCAAACAATCAATCAATCAGTCAATCAAACAATTTTTCAATTAGCTATTTTTAGTCTTAAGAATCAATAGTCAATGATTTCACTAACTTTCAGTCAATAGTCAGTTAATGGCTTAATGATGGCTGACAAACGCTGACCAGTTGACTAATAGATCCGCTCGCCCGCTTGGACGTAGTAAGTCCACGGATGACAGCGCTATGGTTCATGGTCGATGAGGCATCATAACAGTCAGTGATGAACGATGATTACGATGGAAAAACATAAGCAACGCAAGAACGGGTTCTTCTACGGAATTCATTATTAATGACTTAATAAGTGATCAATAGCCATCAATCATAACCACAAACTGGGTATTGATGAATCGTTCTTCAACCATTCTACTAGCCATTCATCAACGATTAATTGAGAGGATCAAAAGCCATTTATCAAACCATCAACTAACCAAGTATACCCATCAACACCGCATGTGTTTCATGTTTCGGACTGCAGGTTTTCTTTCGGCTCAGCGGTGAACGCGTCGCGCAGTGCTGAAACGCGTCGCCGTGAACGGTCGTAGTTCTTCGACACCGAACCATCGCACAGCGACAGTCTCAGCCCAGCTGGGGCTGTGTCCATCCTTATTGGGGACCAACCGTTGCAACCGTTCCAGTGGGAATCTATCCTACATGACCGGTCATAGTAGGGGATAATAATCACCAACAACAATTGCTATAGTGGTTCATAGTAGATAGGAGATAGTGCTATAGTAGTATAGTCCCCATAGTGGGACTATCTACCCAGTTGATGGTTCATACTAGGGGATAGTCTCATGACCGGTCACTCAGACAGTCTCTGCGCGGGGATTATCACCAATAATGATGGTTGATTAAACAACTACTAGTTGGTGCTTGCACTATTTATTTCTGTGTTTTTTTCCCGATATCTTTTGGCATGATCGGTTGATAAATGCATAGTTTTCACAGGGGTTGAAAATACCAACCAGTATGTGATGAGTGTATAAATTTGCGGAGCAACTATCAAGCCTTTGTGATTGTTGTTTATGGTTGGACGATGTGTACTTATGCTAGTGATTTTGGTGTTTCTCAAACTAGGGTGCCTCCAATCATCCAATGTAGTCTTTGACAGTAATGAACCATCCATTGTTCCCAATCTTAAGAAACCATCATAGGTGTGGAAAGCAAATCATTTTGCAATCTTTTGTAGGAGTAGGAATATCTTCTATGTATAAGTAGATACATACATATATTTGTTTGTTTAAGTTGACAGCACTGTATGTCGTTTTTTGGGTTAGTAATGATGTAGCTACCCATAAATAAATAAATCTATATATATATGAATATATAGAGAGAGAATTGGTTTTAGCCATTGACAGTTATCGTCATGTGTATTGGTTCTATCTACTGATTATTCTGCTGGCTGCTGTATTACATGCATGCTGTTCATTATAATCCAGTCTGGAATCGATGATGGTTTTTCATGATCAATGATTTTGTAATAATCATGGATCGTGGTTGACGCTTGCCAATCTGGACTTGTGTATTTACACCTGTGTTTATCATTGTTTACATAGAGAGATCTGTACCATATCATTGTTTACATTCATTTGTCATATATGAATACTCCGCTGTGATCAATAGATACATATTTCTGTGTATAAGTATAGGTATACATGCATAGATCATATGGTGGTTTCTTTAAATAGGGGACCCCAAAAATGGTTCGTTCATTATTCTAAATGAGTTTTACTGGCTGATCGGGGGGTACCCCTATTCTGAGAAACCACCATATGACGGCTGGTTCATGATGGCTAATCATGGCTAATCCCCTATAGACGGCTGCACAGTCAGCCCTGCCTGAATCATAGGGGATGAGAAGCAACAACAATGGTCAAACCGCTACTAGCTGGTGGTCAAAAGCGTGATTTATTTTCCGCCATGATTTGATATGGTCGATTTATCCTGCAGCTGCACCGTGCAGTAGGTCCATGGAAAACGTAGCACATGTCGAGTGCACAGGCGCGGGAACCGATATCCGCGGTGGTCAAGAGTTCCAGTTGATGACGGTTGTTTAGCAAGCATCATAGTTAGTTTTATCGATTCCTAATCAAGTGGATGTTTCAAACTGGGATTTGATGAACAAGCTTCTGACTATCACCAACCAAGCGATATTTGCATGATGCTGAACAATAACGGTTTACGGTTGGTGATAGTTAGTATTGCTTCACCATGTTTGACAATTCATAGTTTTATAACGGTTCTTGGTGGATCACAACGGTTTGTAATGGTTTGGTTAAGCAATGATGGTCAAATATTGATGGTTAACAATTCATTAGTGATGGTTGATTGATAGCAGTTGCTGTCAATGATTTCAATCTTGACTCCTTTCTAATGCTTGATACTTTACGATAGATGACAGTTAGTGCTGCTTAGAGATGCTTAATGATGGTTGTTGGTATTGGTTACGTATAAGAACTATCAATGAATGACGATTCATGATGGCTAATGGATGGTTAATAGTCGTTATTGCTACGGTTTACCTATGGGTAGGAGTGCTCAACAACCAAATATGATGATGAATTGATTAGCGATAATTGACAATCAAAAAAATATTGATTAAGAAAGGTTGGGAACGACTGATAATGGTTACAGTTGAGAGTGCTTCTTAATATTGCTTCCTCAATTCGAAAATGACGTTGCTTCCTTCAGCACGGACGCCTGCTGGTTGATATGGATTTGGGTGCAACTGCCATGGCTTTGGGCGACGTTTGGAAATCGGGGCAACCGCCAAGTGAGGATCAATGGCCACTGTCAAGCATTGGTGGCTAGCCATTTGTTTCTGGCGGGTCACCACCCACCTCAGGGGTGGATAAGCGGGGATCCAAATGACAGGGATATGACAGGGACATGAAAAGTTGAATCGTGGTTGTTTGATGCTTATTTCATGGTTGACCAGGTTATGCTTTGGTAGTAACTATACTAACCTGGCAATGGAAAATCAGCATTTTTCTGAGGGAAACTCTAGTTGTTCAGAAAATCCCAAGCATCACCATCTAGTGCTCAAGAAGAAAATGGTGATGCTTGGCTTCGTCCGATATCACCGTTGCTGGGTCCCTTCTGACCTGCACCCGCAGGCACTTCGCCGGCGAAGTCTGATGTCAGCAATCGGCAGGCGGTTTCGATTGGTGCAACGAAGCATTTTCGTGGTTGTGATTAGTTCTGGTTAATTGGTTATGATTGGTTAATGGTTATCATTAACGCTTAATGGTCGGTTTATGGATCGTTAATGCGTGGTTATGATAATTAGGACTGTTCATCCGATGATGTAAGCGATCCTGAGCCTTGCAGATCGCTGAGTGACCGGGTTTCGTTTTTGTGGAGTTGCACAGCATCCGCCGAGGTGTGGATGATGGTGAATGGTGAGTATTCTTTTCGTAGCGGTTATGGTTACCTCTGCTGACAACAGATAGTTGATAAACCAAGGGGTACCAATCCATTGCAAATATCACGAGAAATTGTCCGACAAATATTCCAGTAGTTCGGACCGATTTCATTTCCGTGTTAGGATTTGAAGAGAAGGGCTGCAGTTTAGCTTCTGGAAGTCTGTTCGCGCCTGAACCATCATCGCTGAGGAGTCGTGATCGCCCGTCAACATCAATTAAGTATGAATAGACCAGCATTATCAACCATGCATAGCAAGTATTCCGCTTCAGTGAACCATCCAATATCTATGAATCATCATCAGCCATCAATAGCAAGTTAAGTATCATCAACCCGCATCAATCAACCATGAATAGCAAATATTGACCATCAAGCAAGTACCAATTAAACATCACAATCAATCATCCATTAACCATCATCCTGATCAACCATGGCTATTCACCCATGCATAACCATCCATTGGTCCATTCATCATCGAGCCTCTGGACATTGACAAATTCTGAAAGCTGAAAACCAATCTTTTCACATCTTTAGTTCAGGACATATTGATAGTTGATAAGATCTGAGCCCACATGAATCAACCATGAAAAACAACCATCAAAGAACCATCAAAGAACCATCAAAGAACCATCAAAAACGACCATCAAAGAACCATCACTCACCCATCAAACACAAGCATGATTCAACCATGCTGAACCTCGGCATCAACCAGTTCGCCAGGTATCCAGCGATGAGTTGGGTTGGGGTGCCCAGAAAGGCTCCGTTGGTGAATAGCGGCTGGTTGCCATGGTGCTAACCATTGTTAAGCATGACTATTTGATGGTCAATTAGTTAACCATTGGTCTTAAGCATGATTCATGTGTTATTTGATGGCTATTTGATGTTGAATTGGCGGTTGATGGTTGAACAATCTTACGATTTATTGACGGTTGATTGGTGGTTGATTGACGGTTGACCTCTGCAAGATGTTTCATTGTTCGATTTTGGCCAGTCAACTACAGTGGCTCGATCCACCGACAGCCCTGAGTTCAAAGTCCATCCACTCAAACGCTGTTTCCCAAATCGCTAGTGCTGCCGTTCACCATTGCGTAGATGTGTCGTTGATGTTATCGCTTTTTGCTGCAGTAGTTGGTTTTAATTCGGCCATGAGTGGAGCCGACCCAGTTACCATAGCTGCGACTGCCTGTCGTTCCACCAACCTGTTGACTGGTTGGGATGACCCATCGTGATCTCCAGCTTGATACTCCACTGGCAACCATCACTTGGGGATACCTAATCATGGCCAATTGAAGTGCCAGTGAACAGTAGCATCAGACAATGTGTACAGAGGTAGCTACCACACCTGGGTGCTTCTCAAAATAGGGCTACCCCCAAATCATCGAGTTAATCAACCATTTAAAGTAATCAACCAAACATTTTTTGGTTTCCCTGGTCTGAGAAACCCGGACCTTGAGAATTTCCAGCCTGCCAGATATTTGTGGCATGGCCTAAACGTGGGAACCAAATTTCCTGAATGCCGATGGATGGGGCCCCCGACTTCGTTTGTGGTCCCAACCCGGTTTGCGACAGTTGAAGTGGCCAGCTTGTTGTGAAGGAACCAAACTGAGCCATATATTCCTTGGTGATGGATCATGTAGTACCCGCGACCGCATGATGATTTCTATGTTTCAGTATGAGTTGGACATTTGTGTGATATGTGTTTGTGATCATGTTGATATGAGTCAAGCATGTAAAGTGGAAGGCTATTGACAAGTACGCCGTTGCATGTTCTTTGGAGAGTTCAACCACCAAACCAACGTTGTTGATCTTGTCGTTCTTTGATACACCCCTTCAATGTTTTGAAGCTAAGAAGTAAATTGATACATACATATACATACTCACATGTGTAGCATGACTGAGATTTGTAGAATTCATGGCAGTTATTTGTGTTGCCACCGTTGGTTATCACCAGTGTCTTCAAGGCACTTGGGGACACTGCAAGTAGTTTCAACTCTTCACCATCACTGGTGGAACCAATGCATTCAGCTACCCTCATGGCTTCACTGGCATCCAACCCTGTGTGGCGTATCATCATCATCACAAGAAAAATTGGTCAGTCACTGCGTCTTGGTCATGAAGCCCCATGATCAATCACTGTACCGCTACGAATTGGTGGTTGACCTTGATTCAGTTCGGGGTTGAGAAGCTCTTTCACCATGAAAGCATTGCTGAGATTGTGGTTCGATCAGCTAGTGATGCGACCCATGATGGTTGACCTCTATCTGGCAATGGAACATCACGATTATCAATAGAACGGGGCGGTTCTATGCAGTTATAATGCCAATAATGTGAAACATAGTATGATAATAGTAGAATCTTATGCAGCATCAATCTAATTACCTTTGACTCATCAAAACCTAGCGTGCCTCGCTGTCCATTGCCAGCTTTGGTGAGCCTAACCAGGGCGGCGATAAGACAGCCCACAAAGAGCATCACCGATTCACCGACCTGGGGTTCACCTACAATCCCCATGATATATGTGGAACTGGGCCGTAACCAACCATCCAAAAATGGGGTAGTAGTTCAGTAGTTCACATCTCAACAAAGTCTAATGTCTTCATTTGTGGGATGTGAACAGACGTGGGCACACCGGCCCTCGACCCACAGCCATATCTGCTAAGACGGTGGGTTCTAACTATGATTAAGAACCAGTTCCAACTGGGTTTCTACAGCACCATGACAGCTTGCTTCCGCGCTCGCACCAGGATCAGAAATCTCACTGATCCAAGCTTCGCAAACTGAAGTTCTCCATGGAATGGCATACCTTGAATGATTGAGAATGCTGATGAATCAAAGAAGAGATGCCATAAAAATTGCTGTTTTCACGCTTGACATGGACGTTTTGGGACCCTTATCCAAACATCTTCAGGTAAAATCCAGGTACTAGCCAGGGGTCCAAGATGCTTGAATAAGCCTCAAAAATCTGGCAGAAGCACCTGCTGGATCAAAATTGTCTCAAAGTGATCATGGCACCAGCGTGACACAGCCATGACTTGACGCCATGTGCTGGAGTGACTTGGCAGATAGTTGTTTAGGGCACCTCGATGTTGCTGTTGTCACAGTGGTGCGTCTTCTGCCCTGGCTCTTGGTTATGGCTGTACGGATGTTTGTTAGCAGTGTTTACTACCACATGGTGACAGAGTGAACTACCCCAACATAAGCTTCTGGAACGGTGTGATGGTAAATATATATATAACATTATATAGCTACTAGATATCGGCTCTAGTTGTCACTCAAATTTCAGATTCTGAAGACTGTGCCTACAAATCTTACGTTTCTGCGTAGGATACTTAGATGCACCCATGTCATGTAGTCATAAGATTCTTACTTGTGTAACGACTGTAAATTGTTGTGAGCAGATTAGAGGGGCCCCATTGTGCTTGTGGTGACTGTCTATTTGTGTGACCTAGCCGCCTAGCCAAAAAATCATACATTGATAGATGGTTCCCCACCCCGTTTCCCTAAAAGATATACTGGCAAACGAATACACGGTTGTTACCGTGGGATTTCTGGTCTCGAACCACAAGGTAACCCAATCAAGAGTAGCCCAGCGCTAACACACAAAGATCCACACATCCACTCAAGAGCCGTTTCTACAAGCCCTGGTCGATTCTGAGTCTGCCTCCAACATGGAAAAAGTTTTTGAGATATCTTGTACCCTTGCAGCCGAACATGCAGGGCTGGATCTCCGGAAGCAGGTGTGGCAGGTGCACAAAGATTTTGCGCTTGGTATTGAAAAGGCACGCCTGCAGGTATTTCCGTCATCGCGCCCGTGCAACGATTACCCGCACATGCGGCATGCAAGCTACGGGAAGAGGACGAAGATTCCGCCGACGCTGCAGGTCCAAAAACGTAGAGCTTTTCTCAGCAGAATCCAGGTTACTCTGCGTGAGGCTAACAGTTGTGAGACGCCACCAAGCATCAGCAATAAACATGGCATTTGCCAAGGGTATTTGCCAAGTGGCTATGGGTCAATATTAACCAAGCAATTATTGGGGATAATGACTAACAATAGTAGTGAAAACAATGGCTAATGACAGGGGAACCAGGGGTACAGGGTTTTGACCCACAGCCAAGTAAGCATTTTCCACTACGAACCAATTTTGTCAATGACTCATCATCATAATTGAGTAACATCCATGCAGTAGTGACCAATATTGATCATTGACACTTGTCACTACTAAGCAAATCCGCTGATAGCCACTGTCAACCATCAACTATCAACGTGTTTACGTTGTTCTTGTTGTCGATATCCCTGCTCTAGGGGTAACCAAGTATGACAAAGATACCAACCAGTTTTTCCAATCATAGTTGGTTTCATTGATTATTCTCAGGGTAACAAATTATGGCAATGGTATTAGCAGTTTGGGATCGTATTATTCAGATGCTTGCCGTTGATAATTTCATGTAAGAGCCGCCATCATTTCAAGGTCAACCAGGTATGATTCCGGGCATGGTCCGCTAGTTGAAGTCGGATCCCATGGGGCCTCTCATGCCCCCGACTTTTGTGTGCACCAACAGGCACCGTCATTTAGTCAATGATGGATTCATCAATACATTTAGGCACCATACCACCATCTATCAGGCACCATCTATCATTGTATATAGATGCATCTATGCACAGTGGTTAGTCCATATTTCTACCCGGTTGTTTTTTGCAAATATGCGTTTGCGGGGTAAAAGCTTCTGTGGATAGCGGAAATGGACCGGCCACCGCGTCCATCCCTTCTTACTTCATAGCCTCATCGAAGCGCAGACAGCACGGGAGACACAGCAAGTGGACCACATAAAACCCAACGCCACACATGGCATATTTTGATGAAACATTATATGGTGGTTTCTCAAGCCATAGGGCCCCCAAAAAATGGCTGGTTTATTATTATAAATGACTATAACTGGATGATTTGGGGGTACCCCTATTTTGAGAAACACGCACATCGTAGTTGGCGACTAGTGTTGAGCATGAAGTACCCCCACCAGGAGTGGTCACTGATGGATAATAGTGGGTGATAAGGAAGAGTAATGCGGTGACAGTTGCCACCGGCTGCACTGGTAGCGCTGTACCTGCTAAGTGGCTAGGGCTGAGCATCGCAACAATGGTACAGGTTTCACCCATTGCCTGTGGTCATGTCCTTTTTGGTGCACTATTTACCATGATGATTCATGTAGAAATGTCTAGCAGATGATATTGGTTCCTTTCCTGAATGATTGATAATCTTGTCACACCATGAGGATAAAGAGCCATGGTTTGGTAAACAGCCTGCCATCATCCCTTACCATTTGATACTTGCCATTTTAACTGATACATTTCATGATAGTAATGGTGCTGGTTGGTACGATCTTGTGGGTTTTCCTCAACACCGACAACTGGTCGCATTTGGTGATTCCCTTCCACATCAGGTCGCTTGATCGTTTGGGTGACTTTGGCAGCAGGCGGGCCGAGTGTCAGCATCACAGAACTGTTGTTGACCCAGATGCTGACTGTGGTTGACCATGCTTACTAGTTGCTTACCAGTGATTGAGAATGGATAATGGCACAAGAAAAACGGTACAACTGGTTGGCTACTGGTTGCTTACCATGGTTACTGGTTCCCTACGGAAATTGCCTTTGGATATTAAAATGGTTGACAGTGGTGAACAGGCGATATGAATCGCAGATGCTTTGAGGATGGGCGGGAGAATGGTTGACAGGACCGGCGTTCCCTAAGCGGCCACTTTGTCAGCAATGGCAGGTTGCACTGATGATATAAAGAACTGTTTACGAGGAGAAGATTTCCCAACCACCATGTTTGTTAAATTCATGAAACATGTTTGCTGAAACTGGTGGGATTGCGGTGACCAGCGTTCCGTAACTCTATTGAAATGTCAAAACGTTTTATCAACTTAAACATAGATTGTTGCATCAGATTGTGCAATGATTAAGTGAGTGCCATACCCATCGCCAGATTGTTCCAAGAGCCGCACCCTCACTCGCAGGCGCCGTCGTGACCTATGGATACACCAGCGAAAGTAGTTGCGACTCGCAGCATTGGCAGCGCGGCGAGTGTAATGTTTTGATGGATGATGGTAAGGTAAGGGTGACCTTGCGTCCCAACAAAGTGTTTGCTAAATGTTGCCTTGTGCTTCCAAGTAGCATTGTAGTAGGTAACCAGCTGGTTTCTACCCTTGTTGTTTGGGGTTGTTTACTGCGAGTGGGTGTGCGGTAGGACATGTCATGTCATGCCAAGTCATATACCTAGTACAGCACTCATCGTAATGATGATGTGAACCGATATACTTTGGCTCAAGACGCCCAAAGTAGATGCACTTGAAAAAGAATCCGCGCTGCTGCAATTGCCACTGCCACTGCACTGAGCGATAGAGACTTACTAACCATCTACCTGATCGCGGTAGGTATCACCCTGGTGAGGTCATACGTCTGGCGATTCATA
>VSDK01000054.1:0-28398 GCA_009767595.1 Symbiodinium kawagutii
ATGTGAATGACGATGCAGCCGGTGTTGATCCTTCATTGATCCGAATGTTTCAGGGAAGCCAGAATCCAACAGGAGCATATGATTTGCTGATCAACATACAATGAGAAATTCGATATTAGGGGATACTAAGCAATAGAAGCCAATGTAGCGGTTAATGAATGTTGATAAGGATTCAGGAAAGATCCAGCTGACACTAAGATTTCCCAGCTAAAAGAAACGATTGATATACCCCCAGCCACACGTCAAGCTCGACAACCCTGCATGCCATCTGCCAAGCATTGCTATGGCGCGACAGCATCTTTTACCTGCTGCTTGGCCATCTTTGGACTCGGCTTCAGGCCCTTGTGGTCCATGCTCTTACAGAAACGTGTGAGCATCACTGAGGATTAGGCCTGATTCAAGCTGCCGAAATTTCCGCATGAATTTGATTCAGCCTACCTGGAAGCAAATCAAAGCACATCAAGCTGCGTCACAGCCTGTCACTTCAGCATCTTGCAATTTGAGTTTCTGGCTCGCTGTTTTCACAAACCTCCAGCCGCAGGTGGACGCATTCCGAGTTTTGCAAGTTTTTGTCATTGCACAAAACGACAAAAAACTCGTCGATGTGTTTTTTATCATTAAACACATGGCATTTGCCGCATTCTAAGTATAGAATGGTCAGATGGTTGATGATGGGTCAGAATCAGTTGGATGACTGAATCGAGTCTCCGCAGAAAAAATGCGGCTCACAATGCCTGAGTTCGTGAGATCTCGTGAAAGTTGGTAATCTTTGTCAATTTTTGGGAGAGTCTCGATAATGTTTGTGAAAGCCACACCTGACGTTGGAATACCAAAATTGGCGTTTGCATTGAAAATACCTTTCGGGTAAAGCCATTCTGAATGGAAGCCCGATAGTTGTTTCGGATCAACGCTGGTGTTCCATCGACATACTGTATCTGCTAGTTTCAATACATGATTCCATGATTGAACTGTTGTTCACCAATGATGGTTTGCACAAATAGCATATAACCTGTTCACCAATTCTGTGCAGCCTGAGTTCGCTAAATGCATACCTTGTACGCATAAGAATCTACCGACTGACATAAAGGTACCCAATACTCTAAAGGGTGCGCTAAGTTGTAATGCAACATTTTAATAGCAATCAGTCTATCCAATAATCGCTTACCCAACAACAAGTATTCACTACCGTCAAAGTAATCTGCGTCAAATATATACCCAACAGACATGATATCTACATAGTTCATGTCAGTGTGGTTCAACACGTCCCGACTCGTGAGCAGTTTGGGGTGAGAGCTACAGTGGCATGGTGGTGGTGAGGATGATGACGGTTATAAATTCGTAATGGCAAGGCCCTGGCGAGCCTTGTCTGGCCAAAACTTTGGAAACATATTCTCATAAAAACGTTCTGAACACAGTCCATGATAAATATGATAAATTCATTTCGTCTCAACATTTGCCTGTCAATTGGGTCTGCCCTTGGCTCATACTAGCGTTCCTTTGAGTCGGAGCCTTCGACTCAAATTTGATTCAGCTTATCTCAGACCAAACAAATGCCGCATTCAATTTCACGCCCTGCTTGCTGCGCAGTTCCTTTTGAAACTTGCGCCGCCAATGCTGCCGCATCACACCTCCTTGTTCAAAAAGAAAATGTCCCAAACATGGACATCTTTGCACCGCTCCCAAGTTTCCAAAGTCTCAGTCCTGAGCGCCGGGTTGCCCAACAAAACAGGAAGACACGGTCAATCCATTGGTGCCGGTGCTTGGGCGAAAATAATAACCAGATTACTCAAACCAGGGGACCGTTCGGGGTGTAGCACTGCTGCAGCAGCCTGGTTATTTTACTTGAGCCAAAACGTAACACATCTATAGTTTAGACCCCGTCCCTTTGGGTGATGGTCAGAAGTGTCACTGTACATGATAGGTGTTGGTATCTGCAAACTACGGTGGAATGCATAGCTCATGTAGTGGCTTTATATACCGTACATACAATTACCGGGTTACGGAGTATGTAATATTTCAACTCGCCCCTCGCCGGTAGCATGTTCTATGTACAGAAAGCGCGAGTGCGAGATACTCAGCACCTTAACCTTTTGAAAGGCTGTTGGTCAGATCAGTGCGGATTCCCAATAGCTGCAAGGCAGATCCCCACTTTTGTGGCGCCAAGGCTTTTGTGAAGATATCTGCGGATTGGTCATCTGTTTTACAATATGCCACTTCGACAATGTCGTCATGGAAAACTTCGCTTAACGATCCGAGGTTGACTTTGTGAGTCCTTTGAATATGACGACGCTTCGGTGAATAACCTTTCCGTACCACAATGATGGTGGCTTGGTTATCTTCATGGCAAATAAGTTTGACGGAGCGCCCCAAGAGCAGCTCCCATAACGAGAAGGCTGGAAGGCCCTCAGTGAAAAGCGAATGGGCAAGGCTGATCGCTTCACTCTCTGTTGCTGAACGTGATGCGGATGTCTGACGCTTTGAAACCCATGCCTTTGGACCTCTAAGAACCAAATACCCCCCTGACGTGGAACGTGCAGATTCACGATCGCCAGCAAAATCGGCATCGACAAAGAGTTCGAGTCGCAGGTCTTCAGGCTTATCGTTAACTGCGCCAACCAATCGGTAATGAGCGGTGGAATCAACATATGACACCAAGCGATGTAGCTTCTTGTCCTCACCACGAGTCCAAGATTGTACCTCACTAACCTAAGAATGCACACCAGATCGTAGGGGTTTAGTTTGTAGGGGTTTACCCGTTCATGACTTTCAGAAATGCCTACCTGATCTCAGAAATGCCTAGGTGATTTGAAAATGACATAGGCATTTCTGAAAATTAGGTAGGCTAATCTGAAAGTTGGTCGACTAATTTGTTGTCCAGGACGTTGTGCAGACGAATGTGGTTTAATATCTTTTCACGAAACATTTCAAACAAGACAAAATATTTTCAAACAAATAAAATCCAAAATATGGTAGAACGTTGATTGAACGTTTCCCTGCCCACGATGCTAACGCATTGTGATTACATTAGCCAGCTCAGTGTGCAGCTGAGTCATTTGTGTCAGTTGTATGAACTGATGAGAGAAACTGGGCATGGATTTGACCTCTTTAGCATGGAAATTATGATTGCATGAACCACATATGGTCCATCAATTTTCCATGTTTATCACCAAAATGGAATCACACCTTAACTTCGAGGCCTCAAGTTCGAGCCTCAGGATTGTCAATTTTGTCCTTGTTTGTCATTTGCTTGTCATGTGCTGTCATTGTTTTCATTTTTGTGTTGCTGTCTTGAAAAAACAATGAGTATCGACGTTGCTCCCACAACAAAGATGCCCCGTGTCAAAGCACCTAGATCTTGTTTAATTTAACGCAATATTTCTCATATATTATGTTTGGTTTTTCAAAAGTCAGGTATGCAAAATGTAGCGGTTGTTTCCAGTACGAGTGTCTTGTAAAAGCGTCCCAGAGGAGTGTCACAAAATCAAAACGGGAACGCCGCTCATTTATGGACACAGCCTGCCACTAATTTACGGACATAGGCTGCCACTAATCTATGGACAATACCTTCCAATAAATTTTGGACATAACCTGCCACTACTTTATGGACACAACCTGCCAAGACTCTTCAACATAACCTGCCACTAGTTGATTGGCATAGCAACCAATCTAGGGGCATAACCTACCACTAATGTACAGACATAACGCCGACCGCGGATGGATCACTCTCGGGCAGCAGTGTCTTGCGAGAGTGTCCACGCCACAAAGTTGTCCCACAGGCTGCCACTAATTTCTGGACATACCCTGCCACTAATTGTACGGACATAACCTGCCATTAATTTACGGGCGTAACTTGCCACTAGTTTGTGGGCATAACCTGCCACTAATTTAAACCTGCCATTAATTTATGGACGTAACTTGCCACTAATTTGTGAGCATAACCTGCCACTAATTTATGGGCATAACTTGCCACTAATTGATTGATTGTTTCCCTTACCCCATTGCGTCACCCCCTTGTCTCTCAGAAGGGACGTCTTCATCCATTCCGCCGGGAGCCTTTAGGAGGGTTACAAGGTTTGTTTTTTTTTTAATATTTGTTATTTAAAATCATTTTTCTGCAGGGTAGGATGTTTGTTCTTGGCATCCAGGTTCGTGGCTTCACGTGGTTAGCTAATACGGTTGTTTGCATCCTCACTTCATCTGGCCGTTGCCACTGTAATGCGTGTAGCGACAGAAGGGGGAGCTAGGATGATGAGGGGAGCGAAAGAACGATGAAGCAGACCCTCACACCCTAGAAACATCCTTCACGAAAAGGTTGAAAAAACTGTTTTCGTTTTATGGCTCAAGCGACGTTGGCGACAGTGGAAGGAACAGCACTTGGAGTGCAAAGAGTGGCAAATCTTAGGCGACGCCATTTTTTCATCCCTAAATTCCATAAATAGCACTTAGAGACAGTAAATTTAGCATACCTCACTTCTAGGCAAGCCTAAACATGCATACCTAAACTCCATTAATTCCATTTAGGCACACTAAAGTTGGCATACCTCACTTTTAGGCAGGCACTCTTGCCACGATACTCTTGTGGACACTCTGATCCGTCCGTGGTTAAGCCACAAATTGGTGGCAGGCTATGCCCATAGATTAGTGGCAGGTTACGTCCATAAATGCTTGGCCGGTTGCGTCCATAAATTAATGGCAGGTTGCGTCCATGAACTATTGGCAGGTAATTTCCATAGAATAGTGGCAGGTTATGTCAATAAATTAATGGCAGGCTATGGGACACTCTTGCGGGACAGCAGAACCTCTTGCCTCGACACTCTTGTGGACACTCTTGCAAGACACGGCTGCCCCGCTTGACAGATCCACCCGGGTTCGGCGTGATGCCCATAGATTGGTTGCAGGTTATGTTCATAAATTGGCAGGCTACGTCGGTAAATTACTGGCAGGTAATGTCCATATTTGTGGCGTGTCCATAAAATAGCAACACTTCTGCTATGATGCTACGACGCGGTTTTGGGACACTCTTACAAGACGCTACTACTGGAGATGAGCGCTAAATTGAGCATACCTGACATGCAGGCAGGCACTCTTGCCTCGGCACTCTTGTGGACACTCTCGCAAGACACTGCGGCTCCAGTTGACTGATCCATCCGGGGTCGGCCTTGTGTCCAAAAAGTAGTGGCATGCTATGTCCATAGATTGGTGGTAAGTTATGTCCATAAAATTAGTGGCATGTTCTGTCCATAAATTAGTGGCAGGGTATGTCCATGAATTACTAGCAGGCTTCGAGACATTCTTGTGGTACAGCAAGGAAATCTTGCCATGACACTCTTGTGGACACTCTTGCAAGATAGTTTTGGCCCAGTTGATAGATCCACCCGTGGTCGCTGCTATGTTCAACAATTAGCGGCTGGTTACGAAAAGTTTCGTATATATGTGTTTCCTTTTTTTGCAGTGCGTAATGTGTTTTTTCTGTTTAACTCCTTTTACATTTTCCAATCGTTTCCAGGTTGCAACCTTCAAGCTTAAGGTTGAAGAAATTTCCGCGCGCAGCGCGGAAAAAAAATTAGGTAAGTATTGACGCTACGGTACTATAAGCAAAAACAGTGTTTCATCAAATTTATCTGTAAGCATTCACGCTGCGGTATTATAATCAAAAACAGTGTTTCATCAAATTTATTTGTAAGCGTTCACGCTGCGGTATTATAAGCAAAAACAGTGTTTCATCAAATTTATTTGTAAGCGTTCACGCTGCGGTACATTAAGCAAAAACACCATTTCACATTTGTTTACTTTCGGTTTCAAAAAGTGTGCAACAACGTTGCATTTTTCCATGCCTTTGGCACTGTGAGCAACTACAATTTTGCCTCAAAATGTCTCAATATGTCTCAAATTGTCTCAAAAATATACTTTTGAGCAATTTTGAGCAATTTTGAGCAATTTTGAGCAATTTTGAGCGATTTTGAGCAATTTTGAGCAATTTTGAGCAATTTTGAGCAATTTTGAGCAATTTTGAGCAATTTTGAGCAGATTTTTTGGGTATTTATAAGTTCTTTTTTAATTATCTTGAGCAATTTTGAGCATTTTTGAGCAATTTTGAGCAATTTTGAGCAATTTTGAGCGGAATTTGTTCGGCCAGCAATTTGTATATTTGAATAGTCCTTTCAGTCTACATGTCATCCCTGCACAATTGGAATTCAAAAATTATGGAGATGGCTGCTAGATCGTAGGGGTTTTGCCCATTTTATTTTAAGATTTGTTGTTGTCTAGACGCAATCCTCGGGCCAATTTTGAACAAACTTTTCTGGCCAGGCCCATTGCTTTTGAATATTTGTTTTGGTCTACAGCAAGCCACTTTCGAGCAACCGAAAAGATTTTGAGCAATTCTAACCACATACCGCCCATATTTTATCCATCTATTATTCTTAATTGAGCGTCCATATGACCCATTCAGTATCCATTTGCGAGCAACGTGTTAACCATAAGTTATCCATGTTTTTATCCGTTTATAGTATCCATTCATTGTCCATTTATTATCCGTTTAATCAATGTTTATCCATTTGTTGTCAATTGTTTGTTCATATTTTTTTGCATGAACCATGCATTGGATTTAGCTACTGTCAATCGATCATCCAATAACTATCCATTTACTACACATATATCACCACATATTGTCTTGTGCTCGTCCGTTTGTTGTCGATGCATAGTATTAGCAATCTATTTTCTGTGTATTATCCATTTTGTCGTCATTGTTTCATCCATATGCCATTCATATATCGTCCAATAACTTTTCTTATTGCTTCCATCTCTTCCATAAAGTTTCAGATTTCCGTCCAAATGTTCAAATACTATCCACTGTTCAGCCATTATTTCCAGCTATTATCCATTTGCCTGTATGCGTTATCCATGTATCCATGCTTTATCCACACAAGAATACTATCCCTTTTTTACCGATTGTTCATCCATGCGCTATCCATCGGAAATCCCTCCTCCAAGATGTTTAAAATTGAAAAGAGGCCATGCAAAATCCCTCCTCCAACGAACGGCCGGCGTCTGGGACCAAAAGCAAGGGCAGCATTTTTCAGTATAGACTCAACATAAGGCCAGTATCTAGGACCAAAAGCAAAGTAGAAAGATAGGCCATACAAAATTCCTTGTCCAATCTGTTTGACGTAGAAACAGGCAATACGAAATGCATTTGATATATTTAAACTGAGTATCCATTTATAAAACCGTTCATTTCCTGAATTTCCATTTATTTCCGTTTTACCCGCCAAAGATTTTCCAAATTAAATCAAACATGTAGATATTATCAATGTAGTGTGCATGTATTTTCTTTATATTATCCGTTTATCATCCACTCATTTTCCATGTGCTATCAACGTATCTTTTACAACTTATCCGTTTATTATCCATACAGCATCGGAACCAACGTACGGCATGGAAAACAACAAATGCAACAAGACTACGCGTAAAATCCTCTGCAGATAAAAGAAAGTGCGCAGCATGGGAACCGCAGCAGTCCCCAAGGAAATTTTGCGCAAACATTTCGGCAGATATTCCGGCATGCAGCATGGGAAGTGCAGGAGTTGCCATTAAATATTCATCAACCCCGGGTCAACCCCTCCAAAAAAAGAGTACAACATGGGCAAGGCAACGCTCACCATGGAAGCAGCGCGCCAAAAATCTAAGGAGATTGCAACACACAGTGCCGAGCGCGGACAATTTAACATAGAGTGCAACAGTCACGATGGAAATTACGCACCAGAACTTCCAAACATATTCCAACACACAGCACAATGAGAGCAACACTTACAATATTTAATTTAGCCATGGCGCCATCCATGGTCGTAATGCTTTCTTGGAACAATGTGGACATCGTTGATGATTAAACATGCGTGTATTATTGTAAAAATACATCTACATATAGATTTATACATGTGTGTCTATATGTTCCTTTTGCCCATGGCATGCCTGCGCAGAATCACACATGTGTGCCAACATGTGTCAACAAACAAGCTTTCAAAGCAAACATTACAAAACCACAGTCTCCACTGAAACATTGTTCCCTTAACTGAAATTTGTTTCTTGCGCAAACCAAGCTCAATTACTGAAGAACAAACCTCAATTAAGGAAACGCATCGTAATTAAGGTTTGCAAACAAAAACGCTAATTCGCTAGCGCCTTGTTCAAGGGATAGGTATGTGCGCACGCCCACACACTTGGATCTTTCAATTTCCAAGTCCACAACCGTGTGCATGTACACACTCAAGTGTCAACAGGAATGCTAGTGAACATTCAACAATGTTCACTGCTAGATGCTGTTGTACAAGCGCATTTTATTTTTAAAAAACGTTTCATATCTATGTTCAGTGCTTGTATATTTCATTTCCTGCGCGCACATGGCAGCGTCAAAAACATCTTTTACAATTGTATTTCTGCTTGTGTACATTAAACATGTGTGTAAATATTTTTGGCTCTGGCCAGTGTTGGCACTGTGATTATATGCTGGCGCAGCGATCAAACATCAAACTTTATACGTTACCCAACAAATGAAAAATGTCATGTCCTTGGACATATTAATTTTTTCAACTTTTGGAGTTGCTGATTTGTTCGTGTTCACATGTTAGGCGGCATCCTCATGACAATTGACCCAAGTGACACAGGCTATTCACAACGGCAGCAATGACAACACCATATTTCATGTCAGTTCAAGCTTTGGGCAAAAAACTTTTGAAAACGCACACAAACAATACCAAATTTCATTTCAAAGGTTCAATTTTTGGTTTCGGGGTTCAAAAGTCGTTCAATGTCACGTTTCCAAACCTGTGAAACACGTTGATGTTATCACATGTTAGCACGAGACACTTTTTGCTCAAAAAGTACTTTTTGAGATCCCTAAAA
Source organism: Symbiodinium kawagutii (assembly GCA_009767595.1). NCBI lineage: Eukaryota > Dinophyceae > Suessiales > Symbiodiniaceae > Symbiodinium > Symbiodinium kawagutii. The sequence continues at coordinate 8,902 of VSDK01000054.1, forward strand.
ACCCCTACAAACTAGTACCCCCACAAGCTGGTCGCCATTCCGAAGTTGGTGAGTACCTTAGTCGCTAGATCATTGATGGGCTTCACGATGTCAGGTCGCGCCAACCTTCCAAGCCATAGGGCCTTCATCAAGATCTTGCAGGCATTTGGCGCTAGCTCGCCCTTTGCCTCTCATCTTGTGGAGTGATTGAACCATCGGGAACGAAAGGTGTTGCTGCGTACCGTAGCTTATCTAAGTTCGCAATGGATTTATAAAGCTCGACCGTTTGAATGGCATAGTCATGCATATCAAGGATCGCGCGAAACGGAGCGCATTTAGCCGAACCCTCACATTGCGCCAACTTGGAGATGACATGGTTCCTGCCAAGAATGCGGTATACGGGCTCTGGCGGCTCAACATCTACACGAGAAGTGAGTTTCGCCCAGAATGCATCGTGTTCTTCTGCAGGACCTGAGAGAGTAAGATCGTCTACATACGTGGATAGCAAGAGTCGGGGACCAGGGAAGAAAAAGTTTCCTGGGAATTCAGGAGTCTCTTGGCCACCAAGATCGGAGATGATCTTCTTCAAGCGGCGTTCCCAGAGTCCGCCTGCATCTGGATGGCCGTACAATGCTTTTACGAGCATGACCACAGGCTTGACAAACTTGCTCTTCCACCAGGAAGGCCTAAGCTCCGGGCAAAGCTCAATCCACGTCGTGTACGATGATGAAAGGCGGGCCTGAGCATATGCTTTAATAGCATCGGCGGCGGTTGTCTTGTTGCCTGGGAGGCAACCATACGCTAAACAACAGTTTAGTCCCTGTACCGAGGTCGGATTAGCACCTAACTCTTGGTAGACGGCCGCAGCGCCATGTTCATCCTTCGCGCAGTCGCCGCGATACACTATCCGCACCTTCTTCTTCTGAAGGTGTTTGGCGAGCTCGTAGAACTTGATGGAAGCGATCCCTGAGCATCCAGGGATTGATAAATACCAATCCCCGCGGGGATTGATCCAGGGGTTGATTTTGAGAGTTTGTTTTTTGGAGGAAAAAAGCAACCCTTTCTGGGATTGATAAAACCAATCCCCTGGGATTGGTTTTATCAATCCCAGGGGCCAACCCCTGGGATTGATAAATTGAATTTATCAATCCCAACATGTCTTTTGGGGATTGATAAATTTTTACAAACTTGTGTCAACATGTTGTGTCACATCTGCAGCTTTAGAAGCTCAAGTTTTGAAGTGAAAGCAATATAGGTTTGTGGAAGAGGCTTGGAAAAAAGCTCAATTAACATTTTCAACTAGCCAGAGGCTTGAAACAAAGCCTTGGAATGCCTGGCAGAGGGGGAGGGAACAGAAAGTTCCCCATCCCTGCTGTAGATGAGGATGCCTTGCAAGAGGTCATGGACCTGGCTGTAAGCAAGTTCAGGAAGAAGCCTTTTTGCTTGGGCGCGTATGATGAAGTGAAGACCACCATGGGAGCCTCTGGTCCAGGCTTGCTGGAATGCCAGTGGTGGCTGAAGCGCTTGGTACCATTGTGCAGTGGTGAAATTGCTTTGTTGCACTTGAAGGTGGCAATCAAGAAGTATGCCCACCAGCTGAATGACAGCAAGTACAAGCATGACTTGCGGGCTTCCCAGCAAGCTAGCAAGTTCAGGGTGGTTCTGAACCACTGGAGAAGGCTCAGGTTGAGTGAAGTGAAAAGGAGGCAGGCCATGCAGAAGATGGGCAAACTGAAGAAGGAAGCTTTGCAAGCCCTTTTGGATTTGCAACCAGGCTTGCCAAACACCATGCCAAAGAACAATGACAGTTCTGCCCCAGAGGCTTGCAACACAGCCAGAAGCCCTGTGAAAAGCACAGGGGCTTGTGACAAAGCCATGGCGGCAGTTTCCCCAGTGTCTTTGGACCAGGATGGCTACCCTCAAATAGTGGCAGCAGTGGTAGCACAGGAGGCTTGACACAAAGCCCAAGCTCAACAAGGAAAAGCCTGAGCAGAGCTGACAAGCAAGGTGGCTTGAAAAAAAGCCTGAGCCCAGCAAGCACCAAGAAAAAAAAAGACACTGGACCTTTGCTGTCTAAGAAAGCAACTTCTCACAAAGACAACTTGCAAAAAGAAGCTGCAGCAGCCATGGAAAAGTTTGCACAACAAACTCCCAAGAAACAGGGCTCCAAGCACCAAAATGGTAATGTGAAGAAAAGGCCTGCCATGCCAAGAGACCAGCTGCACATGTGAAAGTGGCTGATTCTCCTGCAAAGAAGAGGCTTGAAACAAAGCCAGAAGCCATTCCAGTGCTTGATGCTGAGCCAGAAGCCAAGGGGAGGCTTGAAACAAAGCCAGTGGTTGCTCAGTCTGGCTGGGAGAAGCACAAGGCTGAGAAATACACCAAACAATCTTATATCAGAGGATATTGGAATGGCAAGTGGCACTTGCTGGTGGCTTGCAATGAAAAACAAGCAGCACAATATGTAGGTGGCCACCATGCTGTCATAGATGCCCTTGAGCCTTTTTGCCAGAAGCCTGGGATGACCAAGGACAAGCTTCTGGAGCAAAGGGCCATCCTTTTGAAAGAGGCTTGAAACAAAGCCAAAGCTTTCCTGGATCAGAGGCTTGAAACAAAGCCTAGGTAGGAGTAGCAGCAGTTTTGACTTTTTGTGGCTTGGAAAAAAATGCTGCTCACAGAAAGACTCAGGAAGGGGGAAGGGGGAAACACATACACGGACACACGCTGTGAACATGTATAGGTCTATGAATATATATAGATATATTGAAAAATGTTTGCACATGCACATAGAATAATGTATACATTTAGTAATTCATATAGCACAAGCATTTGTAGAAATGTGTAGTGCAAGAAAAGCATGAGGCAGGGACCACAGGGTTGTAACAACTGCAGCCTCCTCTGCAGCCTTTTTTTCAAGGAAAAACCGCAGCTGTTTTTTTTCCCAAGAGGATAGAAGGCAGAGGCTTGAAACAAAGCCCAGACCTAGTATAAAAAAAGGGTGCTCTGGTAGGAGGCTTGAAATAAAGCCATGACCAGAAAAAAGCACAACAAGCAGAGGGACACCAGTGAAGAAACAGAGCCCAGACACAGGCCTGTTTTTGGACCCTCAAGGCGACAGGAAGAAAAGGACAAGGAGCTCTCAAGAAGCAGGGAAGAAAGAGGAAAAGGAAAAGGAGGAGGTGGAAAAGGGAAAGGAGATGGTGAAGGTAGAAGGGAAGGAAAAGGTGGAGGAAGAAAGGAAGAGGCTTGGAACAAAGCCAGCTATAGCAGCTATGGGGGCAGCTCCAGCTCCAAGCAGAAGTCCTGGCAGCCAAGGTACACCAGGCAGGAGTGGGCACAGTGGGAGGAGGACCAGTGGGAAGCCCACCAGCTGAAAGAGATGGAGCTGCAGGCTGAGACTGGGTGGGTCCCTGGGCTCCGGGGCAGGGAGAGCCGCTCCCAAAGGAAGCTGAGGAGGGCCTGGGACCCAGAGGTGCAAGGGAGGAAGGAGAAGTACATCCAAAAGGGGGAGTGGCCTGAAAAAAAGCCAGAGGACCACAAGGAGATGAAAGAGGGCAGCCAGAGGTGGAGGAGCAGAAGAGGCTTGAAACAAAGCCAGCTGCAAAAAAGGCAAAGGGGAGGTCCAATTCTGTGGACACAATACTCCTGAGGCTTGAAACTAGACGACGGTTGGCCCGAGAGCGAGAAAAGCAATGTTACAGCAGCCTCCAATATACTAATTCAAAAAGACTAACGTCATGATCCTTGAAATGGATGATGAAGATGATGATGATGATGATGATGATGATGATGATGATGATGCTGATGATGATGATGATGATGATGATGATGTCGTTGATAATGTCGTTGATGATGATGATGATGATGATGATGATGATGATGCTGCTGCTGATGATGATGATGATGTAGCTGCTGCTGAAGAAAAAGATGAATATGATGAAAATGCTGGCGATATGACAGGGCTGAAAGGAAGAAAAATGTTGAGGACGGGTTGTTGGACGCAGGTCCCCAATCGCAAAACGTACCAGGCAAAAACGTACCAAGGCAAAACGCGCCAGAGCAAAACGTACCACAGCAAAATTTACCACAGCAAAACGTACCATAGCAAAACGTACCAAAGCAAAATGTACCGCCGCGAAACGTACCAAGATAAAACGTACCAACGCAAAACGTACCAAGATCAAACCGACCAAGGCCAAACAGACCAGAGCAACACGTACTAGCAGCAACATGTACACCGTACCGCACAGCAAAACATACCAGGCAAAAACGTACCAAGGCAAAACGCGCTAGAGCAAAAGACACCACTGCAAAACGTACCACTGCAAAGCGTACCACAGCAAAACGTACCAAAGCAAAACGTACCGCCGCAAAACGTACCAAGATCAAACGTACCAGATCAAAACGTACCAAGAGCAAAACGTACCACCGCAAAACGTACCAAGATCAAACCTACCAAAGCCAAACAGACCAGAGCAAAACGTACCAAGAGCAAAACGTACACGGTACCACACAGCAAAACGTACCAGGCACAAACGCACTAGAGCAAAACGTACCGCAGCAAAACGTACCAAGAGCAAAAGGTACGACCGCAAAACGTACCAAGATCAAACCTACCAAAGCCAAACAGACCAGAGCAAAACGTACCAAGAGCAAAACGTACACGGTACCACACAGCAAAACGTACCAGGCACAAACGCACTAGAGCAAAACGTACCGCAGCAAAACGTACCAAGAGCAAAAGGTACGACCGCAAAACGTACCAAGATCAAACCTACCAAAGCCAAACAGACCAGAGCAAAACGTACCAAGAGCAAAACGTACACGGTACCACACAGCAAAACGTACCAGGCACAAACGCACTAGAGCAAAACGTACCGCAGCAAAACGTACCAAGAGCAAAAGGTACGACCGCAAAACGTACCAAGATCAAACCTACCAAAGCCAAACAGACCAGAGCAAAACGTACCAAGAGCAAAACGTACACGGTACCACACAGCAAAACGTACCAGGCACAAACGCACTAGAGCAAAACGTACCGCAGCAAAACGTACCAAGAGCAAAAGGTACGACCGCAAAACGTACCAAGATCAAACCTACCAAAGCCAAACAGACCAGAGCAAAACGTACCAAGAGCAAAACGTACACGGTACCACACAGCAAAACGTACCAGGCACAAACGCACTAGAGCAAAACGTACCGCAGCAAAACGTACCAAGAGCAAAAGGTACGACCGCAAAACGTACCAAGATCAAACCTACCAAAGCCAAACAGACCAGAGCAAAACGTACCAAGAGCAAAACGTACACGGTACCACACAGCAAAACGTACCAGGCACAAACGCACTAGAGCAAAACGTACCGCAGCAAAACGTACCAAGAGCAAAAGGTACGACCGCAAAACGTACCAAGATCAAACCTACCAAAGCCAAACAGACCAGAGCAAAACGTACCAAGAGCAAAACGTACACGGTACCACACAGCAAAACGTACCAGGCACAAACGCACTAGAGCAAAACGTACCGCAGCAAAACGTACCAAGAGCAAAAGGTACGACCGCAAAACGTACCAAGATCAAACCTACCAAAGCCAAACAGACCAGAGCAAAACGTACCAAGAGCAAAACGTACACGGTACCACACAGCAAAACGTACCAGGCACAAACGCACTAGAGCAAAACGTACCGCAGCAAAACGTACCAAGAGCAAAAGGTACGACCGCAAAACGTACCAAGATCAAACCTACCAAAGCCAAACAGACCAGAGCAAAACGTACCAAGAGCAAAACGTACACGGTACCACACAGCAAAACGTACCAGGCACAAACGCACTAGAGCAAAACGTACCGCAGCAAAACGTACCAAGAGCAAAAGGTACGACCGCAAAACGTACCAAGATCAAACCTACCAAAGCCAAACAGACCAGAGCAAAACGTACCAAGAGCAAAACGTACACGGTACCACACAGCAAAACGTACCAGGCACAAACGCACTAGAGCAAAACGTACCGCAGCAAAACGTACCAAGAGCAAAAGGTACGACCGCAAAACGTACCAAGATCAAACCTACCAAAGCCAAACAGACCAGAGCAAAACGTACCAAGAGCAAAACGTACACGGTACCACACAGCAAAACGTACCAGGCACAAACGCACTAGAGCAAAACGTACCGCAGCAAAACGTACCAAGAGCAAAAGGTACGACCGCAAAACGTACCAAGATCAAACCTACCAAAGCCAAACAGACCAGAGCAAAACGTACCAAGAGCAAAACGTACACGGTACCACACAGCAAAACGTACCAGGCACAAACGCACTAGAGCAAAACGTACCGCAGCAAAACGTACCAAGAGCAAAAGGTACGACCGCAAAACGTACCAAGATCAAACCTACCAAAGCCAAACAGACCAGAGCAAAACGTACCAAGAGCAAAACGTACACGGTACCACACAGCAAAACGTACCAGGCACAAACGCACTAGAGCAAAACGTACCGCAGCAAAACGTACCAAGAGCAAAAGGTACGACCGCAAAACGTACCAAGATCAAACCTACCAAAGCCAAACAGACCAGAGCAAAACGTACCAAGAGCAAAACGTACACGGTACCACACAGCAAAACGTACCAGGCACAAACGCACTAGAGCAAAACGTACCGCAGCAAAACGTACCAAGAGCAAAAGGTACGACCGCAAAAGATGTGAAGATGTTGATGTTGCTGATGTGATGATGTACAGATGTTGATGTTGCTGATGTGATGATGTACAGATGTTGATATACGGCTGATTTTTTACGAAGAACCCTTCGCAGGCGCTCTCGGGAAAAAAGCCCAAGGAGAGTACTTTGGATGAAGAAGAAGAAGAAGAAGAAGAAGAGGAAGAAGAGGAAGAAGAGGCATCTGTCAAGGAAGAACCCACTTCCCAGACAGAGAGCCCTTCTTCACCACAACGAGGCTTGAAAAAAAGCCAGTGGCTTGAAACAAGGCCAGGGGCTTGAAACAAAGCCACTGAGCTCTCAGTTTTGGTAATAAGATAAAATAAATTAATTAAATCTGTTTTTTTAATATATATGTAATTAAATATAAATATACATAGGTAAATATATATATATGTATATACAGATTTTAAATCTTATATGTATTAAAGAAATAGCAATTTGGGATTTAGTTTTTTTCGTATTTAACTATATTTTAAATCAAAATAAACATAAGGAGGCCTGAAAAAGGGCTTTTATTTTTCCTAAAGCAAATTGTGGCCTGAAAAAAAGCCAGGAAAAATCCAGAGGTCGGCTGGAAAATTGTGGCCTGAAACAAAGCCAGAAAATTTCAGTAGAACATGAAAACCTGTGGCCTGAAGCAAGGCCAAGGAAAACCCACAAGTCACTGGTCAAAAAACCTGAAAAATGGTTTTGTGAATTTTTTTCTCACAAAATCTTGTTTTGTGAGACAAGACAACCTCACAGACACAATGTTTGTCTCACAAAAAAAATTAGCTTGTAACACCTAGCAAGCAGTGCTAACACAAGTTTGTTTTTCACCAAGCATCACCTCCTACAAGAAAAAAGTTTTAAAAACTTTTGTCTGAAGCTGAAAACCGCTATTTTTGGGCTCTCAGCACCTGGGTGCTTAGGTTGTAGGGGCTGGGTGGTGTTCATGCCAATGGGCATGAAAAGGCCATCCAAAACCTCAGCTAAGCCCAAAGCAAAAACCAAAGCAAAAGCAAAACCAAAGGCAACAGCAAAACCAAAGGCAGTTAGCAAGAAAAAACGGAACCCAAAGGACAGTGTGAAGAAGGCTTGAAACAAAGCCATCCACCAGAGACAAACAGCCCCCCAGACCCAGCAGGTGGCTTGCAACAAAGCCTTGAAGAAGCAGAAGAAGAAAAGCCAGAAATGGATGAAGTTGTGGAACGTGGGAAAAATGAAGCGCAGCCTGCGCCAGAGGAAGCCCTGAGGCCTGAAACAAGGCCAAGGACAGAAGAGAAGACAGAGACCCAGTCAGAGAGGCCTGGAAAAAAACCAAAGCTGGATGACAGTGAGTCAGAGAGGCCTGAAACAAGGCCAGAGGATGCCACTGCAGCCTTACCACTTTCTGGCCTCCAGCTGCCCACAAAGCATTTGCTGAAACATGACTCCTACTTGGCTGCAGTGGCAGACCTGAAAAGTGGAAAACTGAAGGACCATGATTTTCTGGCAATGTTCAACCACAAGCCCTGTCTCCAAGCACATGGAGTACCAGAGGTCAAAGGAGGACTCTGAAGAGTGGAGCAGTCTGGATGGTCCAGGGGCCCGGAAAAAAGCAAAACCTTTTGCTGACCTTTCTCAAGGAAGGCTTGGAACAAAGCCATGCGTCAGCAAAGGAGAAACTACAGCAAAGGTTTCAGGACAAGAAAGACATGGCTTGGGTCTCCTGGAAAAAAATCACTGATGAGTTTGGAGAAGAAGAAGCCAGAGTCAGGGTGAAGGCAGGCCTTATCAGGATGAGAAAGGATCCTGAGGCTGTACAAAGAGGCTTGAAACTCTTCCAGTTCTTGAAGGTGGATGAGAAGTTTTCCTCCCAAAGAGCGACAGAACAAGAGATGGTGAATGAGTCCCAGGGAGAGACCTCTGCTGAAGTTCACCAGGCTCTGGGAGGCAGCATCAGAACCTTGGAACTAGGAGAGGAGTCTTCTGATGCCTTCTTTGACAACATGTGGCTTGGAAAAAAGCCAAAGGGAAAGAAAGTGCAAGAGTTCCTCCCTGAGGCACCATTGGAATAGAAGGAAATTGAATTGGAGGCTGAGTCAGAAGATGAGCTGGAGCTGTTCTTGGCTCAGGCAGGCCAGCCAAGCAGTTCAGCTCCAAACCAGAAAGACCCAGAGGCTTGCAAAAAAGCCACAGAAACAAAGCAAGAGCCTGTTGACAAAGCCATTGCTAAAGCGAATGCAAAAGAGAAAAAGGAAGCTGAGAAAAAGAAGAAGGCAAAGGGGCTGAAGCAAAAGCAAGAAAAGCAAAAGCAACTCTGGTTCAAACAGGTGGGCAGCCTGAGCACCTGTGAGGGGAACAAAGGCAAGAAGAATCTGAGTCGCATGGCCAGCATGGCCCAGAAAGAGATTCGCCTTGCAAAGCTCTTGGCCAAAAAGCTGGGAAGTCACAGTGGCTTGGAAGAAAGCCAACATACGGCACATGGATGGCGATCACAAAAATCACCAAGTTTTGTTGACAGACTTTTGCCTGCTTTCAGAAAAATGAATTGCTGCTGCTGCTGCTGCCCCAAGTTCAGTTGCACTGGGTACCCCTGCCTCCCTCCCTCCAACTGTCCCTGTTTTTTTTGGCTCCAGGTATTGTAGGTGTTCCTTTTTAGGTCCAGTGGTTGGGGTAGAGCTATCAGGGCATGAAAGATCTTGGCCCAGTGGAATGGTAGGTTGGATTCAACCACAGGAAATAGCTGATGCTGAATTCAAAGAAAAAGGAAAGGAAGCCTGGAACAAGGCCAATCCCATTTGTCTTCCAGAATGATACATTTGTGGAGCCTTGGTAAATTGTCTGCCATAGCCATGCAGGCATTGGCTAAAGCAGCTTGGGATGATGGTTTGCAAGAGCCAGAGATAAAGGTATTGGCAGCTTTGGGGACTTGGGGTGAGCACACAGGCAATTGTCACAGAGATTTGGTTCGACTATTGGAAAGAAAAATTACAAAAGGAGATTTGGGAGGCTTGAAAGAAAGCCCTAAGATCACTGCGAAAGTGGCAGCTGTGGACAACAAGCAAGCAGATGGCAAGACATCAGCTGAATTTGATATGTTTTTGCCTCATTTGTTTGCTTCTGCCTTCTGTGACAGCTACCCCACTTTGGTGGAAGCCTGCTTTTCTCCATCTCAAGCTGCAGTTTTTTGGGACCAAGTCCAGACTGATGATCCTAGACTGCAAAACAGTCCTGTGGCTTGGGAAAAAGCCAACAAAAGCTGGAACAAAAGAAAGCATAAAACAGTGCCTGTCTGGCTTCATGGTGATGGTGCTGAATTTAGCACAGATAGTTTGTTGCTTTTCAGCTTTGGGGGTTGCTTGAGTGGCTTGAAACAAAGCCAAAATGCTGCCAAAGGCTTGAAACAAAGCCAAAATGCTGCCAGACAAAGCCAAAATGCTGCCAGTGGCTTGTAACCAAGCCATGTCATGGATTCAGCCTTCTACATTGCAGGTTGGCCCAAAAATGCCAGCCATGCAGACACATGGACAGAAATTTTTCAAATCATGTGCTGGAGTTTCACAGCCATGTGGCAAGGCACCCATCCAACCACAGATTGGAATGGGAAAACACTCACAGGAAGAATGGCAGCATTGGCAGGGAAACCTCTCACCAAAGACCATTTGCGGTTTTATGTTTGGAATTATCTTGGAGATCTCGAATATTTCAGTAACACTCTGAAAATGCCACATTGGCAGAAACATGCCTTCTGTTGGCTGTGTGATTGTCACAAAGAACAGAAAAGGAAATCGCCCTATGACTTCAGAGACAATCCAGGGTGGAAATTACAAAAAATGGCCACATTGAAAGGCAATCCTGTCAGTTCTCATCCTTTGCTGGCAAAAATCCCAGGAGGAGTGGTTGCCTGCAGACCTTCCATTGATCTGTTGCATACAGTGGACCTGGGAGTTTCTGTCAGGATTTGCGGTAGCATCCTGTATTCTTGGTGCTTTGCTAACAATGCTACCAAACAAGAGGCCACCAGGACCCTGAGATCATTGTGGGAAAGGATCCAGGAAAAATATAAAAGCATGAAGGTGTCAGAGAGATTTACAAATCTCACTCTCTCACAATTCATCAATGTAGACAAAACGCATACAGCTGTCCCCTTGCTGAAAGGAAAAGCTGCAGAGGTCAGGCACCTAGTTCCTGTGCTGGCTTCTGTGGCTTGGGAGAAAGCCATGGAAGATGAAAGTGGAGGCTTGAAACAAAGCCACATGGCTGCATGCTTGCACAATTTGGCTTGTTTCTATGACACTGTGTCATCAGCTGATTATTTCATGACCAAGGAAGAAGCTGCAGAGGCATTGGGACATATCCAAACATGCTTCCACCATTATGCTTGGCTGCAGCATGATGCAAGCAATGATTTCCTGTTCCAATTCACTCCCAAATTTCATTGGGCTTTCCATTTGGCTCAACAATGTCAATACCAGAATCCCAAAACTTTCTGGACATACAGGCAAGAGAGCTGGGTCGGTTCCATGGCCACCCTGGCACATTCTTGCAGCCATGGCACAAGAGCCACCAAACTTTCTACAAGCCTGTGTCAGAAATACCTCTTGGGCTTTCAATTGGGAATTAATCATTATGTGGAGGCTTGAAACAAGGCCATGCACATAGCATGTGGACAATGGCTTGAAACAAAGCCTAGGGCTCAGTTTTGTTTCACCAGCCAGCTACAAGTGCTTGGCATTGCAAAAAACAGATTGCAAGTAAAAGCCTTTGCTGCTGCAGGAAGAACTAGCCTCTTGGGATTGATAAATTGAATTTATCAATCCCAACATGTAAGTTGGGGATGATAAGTTGGGGATTGATAAAAAAAACAAAAAGCATGAAATTTGGGGATTGGTTTTCTGACAGAAAATTTTCAAGTGATTTACCAATCCCCAATCCAGATTGGTTGGGGATTGATAAATGGGGGAGATTGATCCCCAACCAATCTGGATTGATATTATCAATCTGGATTGGTATTTATCAATATCGGATGCTCAGGGATAATCATCAACTGACCGAAGTGTACAGAAACACCGGATGATTTAGCCTCATCCTTAACGGATTGATGTTCGCGGACCGATGACTTGTCCCATACCTTTGCCTTACGAAGACCGTCTGCTTCGGCCCGTACAGCAGCCAATGCTTCGAGATCGTTTAGCATTTCTGTTCTCGAGAGTAGCTTGGTAACCATGGCTTTCACCTCGGGATCATTGGTGTGGGGCTTGGGTAAGTCAAGGGATTCAGCCATCAGGGAATCTACGTCGAGGAGTTGCGACCATGTATTGACTGCCTCTGGATCGCTATCAAGCAAGATCCCATACATCTCATCATCTGGAATGCCTGCCAAAGCAGAAACATGTTTGAGTTCTTGCTCATTATCGATGCGTTGTTGTGTTTCAGTTGATGGCGCCACACAAGGCATTGCCGGAGACGTGTTGACGAACTTGAAAGGATAAAGAGCGCGCGCAATCATCGATGCCATCTGGATGGGATAGAAGCCCGAACGCTTTGTATCTGATCCCTCACATGGATCATGCTCAGATGGGCCATGGTTGCATTGCATCCCTTGGAAGGCCTCAGCGATCCTAGAACTTGTAGTCATAGTACGCCAGGGCTTCTTCATAGGATTTCCTTTCCTAGACACAACACCTACTCGACAACCATCAAGATCAACTCTGGTGAATTCAGGGCGTTCGTCAAAGAATGCTTGAATCCGTTTCCTTTGCCATGCAATATCGAAGCCATTCGAATGTCACTGTACCGCCCCTTTCAACACAATCAATGCAGCTACCCTGAAGCGAAGGAACATCCTATTTGATTCGCGAATCTGCGCTGCAAGACGCGCCTTTGCGGCTGCGCCACCACGATGAAGGGTCATGTACTGCCAGGGTGATCCTGACGTACAGGGTCTTGAGGCCCAAAAGTTGGGTGGGTGTGTTGAATGTTCAAGCTGGTATTCAAGTTGTGTGGATACAGATGGGTTTAGGGTATTGTACCTCTCCTTACAAAGGCCGAGGTAATTGATATCATTGACCTCGCAAACCTGACGAAGAGTTGAGTGTTCGTCACAGCAAAACTCCACAAAGGTGGACTTGTCACTACGCGCATAAAGCTGCCGTTCCCTACGTCGCTGGCGTTTGTTGCTGCTATTAAGCTCGGACGATAGCTTTTGTGAGGCTGATATTACTGATGATGAGTGCGCAGGGATTACATGAATCACTTTCTTACCAAACTGCGGTAGGCTATGGCTAGTCGAGTCGAGCATTGGGACTGTTTTGGGAACGAGTGCTGCGCCAGAAGTGCGCTCTTCGGCTACTGGGGGATCAGCAGCTTCAACGTCGATTGCAGCTGGTGCAGGAGGGGCAGGTTCTGCCTCAACTTCCTCCGTTCGTCGATGGAATTCGATCTCCCCAGATGTTTCTGGAGCGACAGGAATCTTTGGCGCTGCCTTGGAGGCTGCAGCCTTTTCTTCCTCAACCAGCTTGGCAAAGCGAGCACGACATGCGTCAGTGTGGATCTTGCTGTCGCCTGAGCAACCTTTACAACCAAGGGTTTCCTTGAACTTAAGAATCCGCTCTACGGTTATGTAGACGCTCCTGGACTTGGGCCCGGATGGAGTGGACAGTGACGCAATCCCGCCTTCTGGTGGAAAGGGTAGCTCTCTTTCGGCATACGCTGGAAGGTCCAGCTTGCGATCGTCCGCACCTGACGAAAAACCCTTATCTCTTGCGACGGCCACGGGAAAAACCGGTGGGCCCTCTTCAACAAAGATTTCGGGTTCAGGTACATCAATGGCCTGTGTAAATCCCTTGGCGCGATAGTCTTGGTAATCAAGCACCTTTAACACGTAACGGTACTTGAAACCTGGATCAATGCGCCAACCGAGAAAAAGACCTGGTGCCATGTTGGGTTCAAGGGTGCGCTTGCCTGGAGGAGTCTTGCGATAGTAGACCAACTGTCTAAAGCAAAGTCTGTTACCATCGAACTTACTCTTGGTCAAAGCTTCCCATTGAGTTTTGTCAAGGTCAAAAAGCGCGGGTCTATCGAAGGACATGGCCAAACATGCATAGGGATATGAATAGGTGTGGAACTCATAGGGTAAGCCGCTTTGAAGTTGGATGGTTCGACAACATTCCTTCTTTTCCCTAACGTCACGCTCCAACAAAGAGTTATGAGGCCACCTGTTGGGGAGAGATGTGTCTGGTGTGAATCCTACTTGGTTTGCAGCCTGTTCGAGTTCTCCTGCTTCATCCATACGAATGAATGTCCTACTGGCGACCTCGTTCGCCCTGAGCCCAACGAAGCGTCGGAAGTTTTTGGCATGATTGGGAATGTCACGCTTGGAGATTGGGTACGCAAGGCGAGTTCCTGAGAACATGTCACGGACCACATGGTCGGTTTTAACCCCCCCCTACACCTACTGGGGTGGAATTATCTGGGGATTGTGTGCTGATTGTTGGTGCTTGGACAGCAATCATGCACATATAAATTGTTGCAGCATTCTTATCTCAAACCATCATATAAAACAATTTCAAGCATGTGTGTTGCAACAAAGTAAATTTTTGGTGGTAACAATCTAGGATAGCATGTTTATGTGTATTATAGTGGATGTGTTTTTGTTTGTGCTTTTCTGAAGTGCAGAGCCCCTCCCCGCTCTGCACGGTGGCGCCCTCCCACAATTACAACCAAAGTAGCGGCACCTCCCATTAAAACCATCAGGAGGCATTGCCTTCCTTGACAGCTGCACTGGATGCAGGAGGCATCATTGGCAGCCTGCCTTGCATCATTCCAAGAGGGTTGAAACAAACCTCCTTGAGTTGTTGGTTGCGGAGCGGTCGCAAGTTGTGACAAGGATACAGCAATGAACCAAAGACTGCTTTTCCGAGCTCACATCTCCAAACTGCTGTCTCCAAAGCAGTCCTCTAAGACATGTCAAAAAATTCAGGCCAAAGGCTACGACAGCTTCAGTCAACACTATGCCTCCAAATTGGCAAAGCGAAACTCCAAGTGCACATACAAGTCGTCCAGGCACACTGCGGAGGCTTGCAAATGCGATGTCTGGGGAATTCCTGATCCAATGGCTCCCATGGCACTTGAAATCAGCACAGCAGCGCTTTCCACCTCATCAATTTTTCTTTCCAGGGCAGCCTTTGACTTCAAGGCCACGCATTGCTTGACTTTCTCTTGCAAAGACTGAATCACTGCGTGCTTGTCGTAATAGTCAGCTGTCCATGGCACATCCACAAAGTCATCTTCAGGATAGTTCAGTGCTCTTTGCAGGATGGTCAAGAACAAGATTCCCTTGGCAAGAGCGACG
This sequence comes from Symbiodinium kawagutii, assembly GCA_009767595.1. Lineage (NCBI taxonomy): Eukaryota > Dinophyceae > Suessiales > Symbiodiniaceae > Symbiodinium > Symbiodinium kawagutii. The sequence goes on from VSDK01000054.1 coordinate 23,908, forward strand.
GATCTGTTCCTGTCTTCTCTGAAGAACTGTTTGCAGAAAATCAAACACTCACGAACATTCTCAAGTTCATGCTCACTCTTTTCCTTCAGGTTGGGATCCCATTGGAGAAAGGCTTGGACGCCCAGCTGCAAGTCAGCTTTCGACAGGATGCCCCCGGGCTTGGCATTGACTGGAGAAGCTGGTTCCATGCAACTGACTGAGTTACGTTCTCAGCGCAAAGGTGGATTGGAGCCAAAAACCTGCGATTGAACTTTGCGGGAACCTAAACAATTTTGGGTGAACAAACCAACCAGCGCAAGCTTGCAAGAAATCTGTGGTTGATGCTTCTTGGTGATTCTTCAAAGTGCAGAACACTTTTTTCAAGTTTTTCAAGCTTCAGAACACTTTTTTTGATGCTTCTTTGTTCTTGGATTCAAAAGCAGCAGAAGCAGCGGCGCCACCACCACACTTTTCTAAGCTTCAGACTGAGTCTGGTTTCTACTCAAGAATGCCAGGCGCTCGCAAGATTTGAAGCGCCAGGCGTCTCAACACACACACAGACATGGCGTTTCCTGCCATATTGCCTAAGACACTTTGCGGAAACTTCTCCAACTCTGCCACATCTCCAGGCTGGTAAGCTCCAGGCCATACGCCTTGAGGAAATCTTTCGGCTTCAAGAATCGTTGCCCTTGGTGCCACCAGTATCCATGTTTCCCTTTGCACCGGCTTGCGGTGAGGCAAGGGCACTTGTTTTCCATCCATGTGCACTTTGAACCGCTTGTGTCCACAATGAAATCTCGATGTTGCTTGGCTGGGTTCCGATCCAAGTAGTTCTGAAACTGCTGCAAGTTCTTGCGGACTGTCTGGCTCAACTGATTGCCATGTCCATCTTCGGACATGTCGGACAGGTTTCTGTGTTCCCCCGCGCCATTGCCCAAAAGCTGCTGCAAGCCGATTCTCTCCTTGAAGCTCTGTGGCCATTGGAAGTGATGGACCTGTGTGTCCCGTCTGATCCCGACAATGTACACACGCTCCCTGTGTTGCGGGAGCCCGTAATCTTCAGTGTTCAGCAATTTCCAAAACACATTGTAACCTGACTTGTCAAATCATTGCATTGCCAAAAGCAGTGACTAGTCAAAACAAAAATATGAAAACATATTTTCAAAAAATGCTTAATGAAGCTCAAATACAAGGCTGGCCATTGGGAAGCTTAATGCTTCTCAAACTGTCAACCAGCCAGTTGAACTCCTTCGGAAAAAGGCTGAGGGGACCTTTGACATTCTCGGAGACAAAGCTGCGAGGCTTATGCTTCTCGATCTGGAAAGGGATCAAAGCTATGAGACCCCCTCTGCAATCTGACGCTCCTTCTTTAGCGCCGGCAACGCTCCAACTTTGACATGGGCTGCCGACCGTGTAGAGATCCGCATCAAACCAGAGAGCCGGAAGATGCTGCGTGTTCTCCATGTTGTCCTCCAAGCGCTCGGGCTTCACAAATTGAGCGATGAAGTTCCTTCAGGGTCATAAATTTACTTCAGACAAAAGAGCTTTAGCCCAAACAATTTTAATCAAAAAGCGGGCCTAAACTTTGGCTCAAACTCAGAGGTGTAGACGTGCTTCACGCGAACTGCGGGCGGCAGATTGATTCGGACTGCCGGCCCTTCTGCGCAAAGACCGGAGCAATCCGACGCTAAGGTGATTTCGGCTATGGAGCTTGGAGGCTGCACAGGTAGGAGTTCCACCGCTGGCTCGGCAGGCACGAGTGTGGTCTTAGGTCTGGAAGCTGCGCCTCTCTTGGAGGCAGGTCTCTTCTGAAGTTTGCGGGCTGCTCGCTTTGGCGCTGCCGCAGTGGCATGTCTTTTCTTGCTACCTTTCCCCATGGACAGGAGCTGCTTGATGCTGCTAAAAACTGCGGTCATGATTCAATTGCCTTGGTGAAATGTGCCAAAAACAACGTCAGGGAACTGCAGCGACTTGTTAGAAGGAACTGTTTCTGACAGTCTGCCTGCAAGAACACTTTTGCTCTTTTGCGCCGCACGTCTGGATCCATCTGAGTGCGGCTTAGGTCCGAAGGAACAGCCACAAGGAAATCTCACAAACTGTTTTCCCCAATGGTTGCGGAGCGGGGATTTACAAACAATCCAAAAGCAAACACAGAAACTGCTTTCCCCAATGGTTGCGGAGCGGGGATTTACAAACAGTCCAAAACAAAACTGCCCAGCTTCAGGGTCTTCACTGCGATCTGCTCTCTCAGGACTGGTTGGGCGTCAAGTTGGCCAACTGGTTGCGGAACTCGGACAAGACATCGGCAGCTGCGCCAGAGACACTGCCACTGCCAGTACTGGTTGTCTGGGCGGGCTGAACACTTGCTGCTTGACTGGGCTGGCTTGCTGCTGGCGTTGTCGCAGTAGCCGTCCGTGCCCCGCACCGATCTCCTCCCAAACCTTGCATGATAAAAAATCAACGATGCCAATGTCATGCAATCGGTGTATTTAAAAAATCTATCGTACCTCGTCAGGCAAATATCTTTGTCACCGAACTTGTCAGACCTACAAGAACAAAACACAGTAAAACAAGTTACAATTCTGGGCCAGGCACTGGCTGCAAACTTGGCCTCGTAGACGGGCTCATTGCTGTGCAACATCTTCAGCATGATCTGACACACAATTCTTTCCGTCACAGCGGTCATGTGCTCTTCAGTCAGGCAAGCTCCAGCATAGGGCACACGCTGGAGAGCAGCTGCCAAAGCCATCTGTCCATCTCCAACGCCTGCATCCAGCACAGCGCACAGATTGTAGGAACTCAACATTTCCAAGCACAAAGTCATGGGTCGGCTGTGCCAAAACACAGGCTCTTGGTTGGTGAGCTTGCGGTGGTGACTCCCCTGTGGCTCTCGGACTCTCCAGCCGTGCGACCGCCCACAGCAACACGGAACTTTCCAAAGAGAGTGACTTTGTCCTGGACCAGAAAAATTATGCGATGTGTTTGAAATAAAAGAATTAAGAATAAAAATGCTTCAACAAAATCCCTTGGTGTCCTTCAAGGTCATGGACCACAAGGTCTGCGGGGTATCCAGGAGAACATCGCCGATCTTGTTACCAAAGTTGGTGCCTTTGAAGTGCTTCCGGTTCTGCTTTGTCATGCATTCACCAAAGGGCTCAGACGTCACGAGGGACATTTGTTCGATCTGTTGGAAAGTTGTGGTGTTGGCTTTCACATACTGCCTCCTGCTCATCAGAGAGTCTTCGTCATAGCTGATGAACACTTGGAAATTATGCTTGGTCATGGGATCACCGCCTCCTGTTTGAAAAGCGCCCAGCCATTTGGAAAGATTGCCTGGCAAGAAGCTGTCGTAATACACGAACACATCTCTGCTATGGATGCTCAGCTGCTGGTGGTCCCGGTTTCGGATCACCGCAGACAGGAAGCTGCGCAGATACTGTGTGTTGAGGGGACACACTCGGATGTGCGGATTTGTAATGGACTCTCCCCACTGGGCAGGATCACAGATGATGCCCACGAAAGTCTTGCCAGAGCCGCGCACTTGCGCAGCTGCAGTCTTGTCCAACGCTTCGCCCAATTCTTTCTCTGAGTTGGGGAAGACAAACATCTGCACATTCGAAGCCAACAAGTTGCGGGCCTTGTCTTCAAAGAACTGGATGCTTTCCAACAGCTCTTCTTTCTTGATCTCCCCAATGCGGGCTTGCACATCTTCCAGGAATGCTTTGTAAGCAGCACTGCGGACTGGCTTGCCGGAATCGTCTTGCTGGTTCTCAGTCTCTTCACATTGCCTTTCATGTCGGGCTGCGGCAGACGCCTCTGCTCTTGCTTCGTCAAGCTCTTGCCGCAGGAGGACTTTGAACTCCGAGTAGCGCTCCCCAAGCTTGGTGTCCATGTTGAGAGCATCCAAAGGAGACTTGCTCGCGACCACAGCGGCTCTCAAGTTGTCATCAAAGTTGATGCCAAAAACGATGTCCTGGATTACGCTAATAAACTTGCCAGGATTGCACGGGATGCATGGGGGCCAAAAAAGAAATGATGCGGGGTGAAAATAAAGAAAAGAAATGGTCCTGAATCAATTGCAGAATGTGATCTGCGGAGCGTGACCAGCCGGCTTTCCAGGACAGATCCTTGGGATCACTTGGGAAACCAAACTTTGCTCGGAAAGCTGCGTGTGAGGCAAAGACTTCTTTCAAAGACATGCGGTACTTCTCTGGCAAGTCTTTCGCTTCAGTGCTCAACAGGAAATCTCCAACCATGTAGTCTCGAAACCTGAGCTTGTAGAGCAAAAGGTCGCAGTGGCCTTTGCCACCGGGCTTGCCCTCACCAGTGAAGAAATGCACCGACTGGTTTGGATCCAAGTGCCCTGCCATTCTGGAGTCGTGCATGTGCTGAAACATCCATGCGACTTCTTCTTGGCGGGTGGATTTGTTGCACACTGCATGCAACTTGCTCACGGCGTCCCAGATGCTCGAACCAGTGCCTTCTTCTGACAAAATCACTTCCAAAATGGCT
>VSDK01000054.1:28418-41498 GCA_009767595.1 Symbiodinium kawagutii
AGCGGCGCAGGAATCCTGCCATGAACCCTGATTTGGACTAATTACTTAGAAAATATTTTGATGTGGAAACTGCTAAAAACCAGACTCTGATCATGCAATTATTTCGCTATCATACAAATCACATACTACCAGATGAATATGCAACTGCTAATTATTTGATTGAAACCTTCGTGAGCTGACAAACTTTCTGCAAAGGAAGAGAAGAGTGAAATCCTAGAGACTCAATTGACACTATCCAAACTATCACTAGTGAAATACTAGAGGCAGGCAGACCCAGTTAATGCCGGCGGACCGTACTAATTCCAGGGCAAAACAAAAAAATGAATACGTATTCGTCTGCCGTGCCCGCGGACCGTACTAATTCCAGGGCAAAACAAAAAATGAATACGTATTCGGCTGCCGTGCCCGCGGACCGTACTAATTCCAGGGCAAAACAAAAAAATGAATACGTATTCGTCTGCCGCGCCCGCGGACCGTACTAATTCCAGGGCAAAACAAAAAATGAATACGTATTCGTCTGCCGTGCCCGCGGACCGTACTAATTCCAGGGCAAAACAAAAAATGAATACGTATTCGTCTGCCGTGCCCGCGGACCGTACTAATTCCAGGACAACTCAATGAGCTTCAAAGCCAGGACTGCCATGTGAGCACATGGTCAACCATGTCTGAACACGGCGGAAAAATACGTATTCGCTTGTGGTGTTCTTGCATGGTCAGCCGTGCCTTCACACGGCGCTATGCTTCCTTTATTCTAGGAGCACTGCCGTGTGAGCACATGGTCAACCATGTCTGAACACGGCGGAAAAATACGTATTCGCCTGCCGTGTTCGGCATGGTGCCACCGTGTAAGACACGGCGGTCCCGCTGCTCTCTGGCATTAGTAGGGGATGGTTTTAGCAGGGTCCTCCGAGGACTTCAAAGGAAGAGTTCATAGTGAAATTTTGTTTCTTTGATGTCTCTAGGTTCTTGTTGAAGATGTAGATTGGCAGGAGTCTGGTCACTGCACATTGCCTCCTCTTCCCTTCTGGAATCCATCCCTGTCGAGGGAATTGCTCTAATACTTAACTTTACCGACCTTACATTCCTTCATCAGGAGCCAGGGGGCTTCCTTCTGTAGGAGTCCCAGTCTATGAGTGCAACTTCTTCTCTGGTGTCCAGGCAATCTTCCTTGAAAAGTATTGACTTTATCCAGGAGATCTTCCTTGACGATATTACTTTGTCCAGGAGATCTTCCTTGACAATATTTCTTTATCCAGGAGATCGTCCTTGACAATGATTGTACTTTGTCCAGGAGATCTTCCTTGATGCAATTTTTTAATCTTGGCATGTCCAGGAGATCTTCTCAAGGCACAGTTCAGGACAAATGCCTTGACCTATTTTGCGGCCCAGGAGGCGTCCTTGAACATCTCTGACTGTTTTCCGCATCATGCCGAGGAGGTGTCTTTGAAACTTGCAATCACGACACCTGCCTTGACAGCTCAGCCCCAAACCCTGCCACACACAACCACCCCCCAAACGCAAGCAGCCTTTTTCTCAAAAAAGCCTATGGTACCAGGAGTTGTTCCTGTTCGGTCAGCTGACCCATGCCCATGTCCATCTGCCTCTAAACCCAGAGCCGTCTCCTCCTCGACTGTTACTCCAGTCCTGCCACGGCTGGCGCTTGTGCCACCAGGTGGGCTCCTCATAGCCCTCATCGTCTTCTTCTTCGTCGTCATCATCATAGTAGTCGGCCCATCGGCCTTTTTTGCGCTGCCTCTGCTGCTCGAACCACACAGGTCGCTTGCGGCCCCTTGATCCACGTGGACGTGTCTGCTTCTTCTCGAAGTGAGCTTTGTAGAGCTCCTGGGTCTGAAAAAAAGAGAACATGAAAAGACTTGAGATCAACTAGATTGAGTTAGCGCAACCTCTGTCAATTTCATCACAAAAAAAAACTTTAACAATGCCAAGCTACGCAGCCAGTATTCATGCACACTCCACGGGCGGAGTATGCCTTCTCCCAGCACACTCTGCATGGTCTAAGGCCCAAAGCTGGACCAGCTTCAGGACCAGGAGCAACTTCAGGAGCAGGAGTGCGATGAGCACCCTTTCCATGCTTGGGAGTGTCCGCATCAACATCAACCACCGGAGCCCGAGATGTTGATGTCGCGGTGCCATTGCCAGGATGGCTTCTCCACGGCGGGTTCTCGGCGCACCCACCCACCGTTGGCGCCACAGGCATGACCGGCGAAAACATCGGACCCATCGGGCCCATAGGCACGCTTCCCGGCGGCATTGCTATGGGCGCCACAGGAGTTGGCACCACAGGAGTTGGCAACACTGCAGGCATTGCCGGCATGGTGCCCGCTGCCGGGACAGCAGTAAGTGGTGGAGGAGTCGCTGGACCTACCACTGGCATGCTCGAAGTCATTGTCGGCATCCATGGATTTGCAGGCGCTGGCTCTGCAGGCATCGTAGGATTCGGTGGGCTCAAAGGCCGAATCCCTGCCCGATACAACGCCGCCATGATCTGTTCCCCGAGGCTCTGGGGTGGCTCTGGCCCTGGTGGCGCAGGCGGGGTTCCCTCACCTTTGCCCTTGTCGCCAGGCGCTGCACTCGCCAACACCAGCAGCCACAACAACACGCGCGCAAAAGGCGCCATGGAAGCTTGGTCAGTTCGAGTATCAGGTCTTAGTCTTGGTCTCAGCTGAGAGCGGCTGCCATGGAAACAACTGAGTCAAGCCGAGGCAGAAGAATGAGAAACATGGTCTTTGTTGGAAAAAAAATTCTAGAACAATTTAGACATCAATGGCTTCCCTACATTGGCAAGTGAGACTCGCGGTGGTGAGGAGCCGTAAAAAATAAATGGCATCCTTCCCAGCTCCCCATCAATGGTTTCTGCTGTCTTTGGTGAGGAGCCTTGCGGGCAGCAGGCTTCCTTCCCACATGTGCTTTTCAACCACTAGTATGTACTTATCTTTTGCGAAAATAAAACATTTGCAAGCAAAATGTCTTACGTTGCAGGTATGCATCGTGACCGCTCTGGTGAGGAGCCATTCGTGAGATGGCTTCCTTTCCAGCAAAGAAGGCCAAGAAGGCAAGAGCAAACAGCAATCTCTGAGTTGCAACTGCTGTTTTTTGAACAGGGCGTGGCGCAAATCTAGCTCAGTAAGTGGCTGCGATGCCACTCCGACTGCGGCTCTTATCTTCTGCGCAGAAAACAAAATGAGCAACTGCCTCGGACAAAGTAAATACAAGTCGAACAGAGTCAGGAAAGACTTCGTCCCCTGCATCGGCTCTCAATATGATCAATTGCCGCGCTCTGGTGGTATTCAATTTTCCGATTGTGTCTTGCAGCAATGCTCGGTTGAGCAATTGAAAATTACATTCCTCAAGCTGCAGGACGCTACTGAACTCAACGCAAAGCTGCGCATGCTTCCGCATAAATGCCGGGGTCAGAAAGATATGCCTCTTGGTCTTGATTGCTGGCTTGAAAGCCAACGCCACACCCCTGACTTGCTTGGATTCCACGAAGTCCTTTGAGACCAGCAAGCCGCCAACCAGGCCAGCAATGAAACGAACTTCATCTGTGCAATTGCAAGGGTCAGAAATGACAAAGATCCTAGCACTGTGCAAATTGGGAGCTCGCACGGCGCCATCAGGCAAAACAGCATTGCAAACCGGATCAGCAACAAAGATGGGCCAATCGTCTGACCAGGCAGCCTCGGCTGACAGCTGTTATGGGATTTTATTCCTATGCCAGTGTGTAAATTGCACTCATGCTCTCCAATTTGACATTTCCACCTGTGTGCATGAGTTAGTTCGATGAACTGCAATGATATGATGCGTCCAAGACACTGCTTTCTGGGTCACTTTCATCTGGACAGCTTTCTGGTCATTGTTCCTCTCCCTTTGGGTCTTGGCAAGCTTACCTGCATACTCTTCAGCCAGGGCCACCATTTCAGGCGTGATGTCTTCTCGTCGCACAACTCCAAGCAATAGCTCTTCCACCCGAGCCTTTTTCTCCTTCTTGTTGCAAAAAGCGATTTCTCGCAATTGCTTCTCTCCAAAGACTTCTGCAATTTTGTCTGCAGTAGTCACTGTCCGAGGCAATGAAGTCGAAGAAGCGCTAGCGATCGCATCATTGACTAGCTGACAGCCTTGCAGAAAACCTGCCTCTCCATCTTTCAGACGTTTCCTGCAAAGGCAAAAAATCATTTATGGAACCACCGCAGATTTAAAAAATCAGAATTAAAAAACTTGGCTATTTATCACGAACACATTGATATAATATGAAGGGTAGGGCTGTCCTTGCAATGCCAACGTCCCATCGTTGTACCCGCTTGTCACCGCTTGCGCGAACTCGGGAGCAATTCTTCACCCACAAGGCCTTGGCAGCTGCAATCAGGGTCTTGTGATCATGGCTGCTGGCATCCTGCTGCAGAATCAGCAAGGTTTCTTCGCCAATGACATTGTCATCTTGGCTTTGTCCCAGCTGCTTCAAATTTTGGGCTGCTCCCAAGCCGCGCTCAACTCCTGATGAACTACAAGACCAGCAACCCAGTCTTGCCAGCGCTGGGGCGAGGGCTTCGGCGCTGTAACTCCGGCTCTTGGATGCGCGATTAATAGCCGCGCTCCATGCTGCAAAGTTCTCCATGCCTTCGACTTTGGCCATTTTTTCAGCAATGGGGTGAAAATGCTGGAATTCAAATTTCAGGGCTTCTGGGTCGATGCCCATTGCTTGCGCCAGCTTTTCGAGGCAATTTTTCCTCTCTCCAGACTCTAACTGCTTCTGAGTCCTGGATGAATCAGACAAACTGAAGACTCGCAGGCTCGACACCAGCTGGAAGCTAGGGAACTCACCCTGAAGGACAGATTCGGCAACGACTACATATGCAGCCATTCTCCTCAGACAATCGCGTTTGATTTGCTCTGTCACAGTCCCTGGCCCTCCAAAGGTGCAGCGGAAACCGGCAGAGAGCAACAATTTCTGTTTCTCAAGGTGTTTGAGCATCACTTTGGTCAGACCAACGCGCAAACAAACTCCTTCGACAAACAATTTGCGGATGACCTCACGGTATCTGTCCAGCTCATATGGAAGCTCGCTCTCGTCACACTCCTCTGCATCAAAGGCTCTGACGACACGATGGAGTTCCAGGGCAGCATCGGCCAGCATGGCCAAAAGGAGCGCTCTCTCCGGCGTCAAGAAGGCCAGGGTTTCAAGGCACGCATTGCCTTCAGTTGATGTTCTGCCCCTGATGTCTGGCAAAGCGGTCAAAACACCGAGGACTGCGTCCCATGTCAGAACCAGCCTGGCAAGCACCTTGGATTCTGAGCTGTACCTTTGCGGCGCAAAAGCCAGGTCTCTGATGTTCTTGCTGATGGGAACAATTTCGTCAGTCTTCTTTCGGAAATTGACGTACAAATCCTTCACCGCTTCACTGTTGTTAATGAGCCTGGCAATGGAATGTGGCTTTTCGACAAAGTGCCCGACCACGTCCTTCAGCACACCATCGGCGGACCAAGGCCGGGACAACATCCTTTGAGCTGCGTGAGCCCTGTCTCTTCCCAGCACCTCAGGGTGAAGAGAGGATTTGGATTTCAATTCCTAGACATTTGACACTGACAATTTGTGTTTTAGTCTTAGTCTTACCCCCTCCGGACAAAAAAATGAGCCTTCAAGTTTGGAAATGCTTGACTCATGACTTCTTGCAGTTCCACAACGTTTGGCCCGCTGATTCCGGCTAAGTCCCGGATGGCCAGTTGTTCATCAGCTGCTGCGTCTGCTGCCATGCATTCCACTTTCAAGGTGAGACGCTGGAGCAGTGCGTAGTCGGTTTCTCTTTGCTGCGATCTCTCAGCCGTGAGGCCACTGTAAGTTGGAGGAGTGCTTGGTGTGCAGAAGTTTTCCAACGCTTTCAAAGTCATTTGTCGGATGCCTTGAGCTCCTGGAGTATCCGGGCTGTAGGTGATCTTTGTCAACTGAAGAGTGCCTGCGCAGACTTCAACTTGGAATTCACTGCGCGGAAGCGGACAAGAAATCTTCGGCCACGTGCATCTTGCTGCAGGGATACACACACGGCATCTTCCATGAAAGATCGCTGTGCTTGCCTGATCGCTTCACTCAAGCACCATCGCATCACTGCAATTTTTTTTCTATTGCCAACATCTGTGATATCAGCAGGGCAATCGTTGGGCTTGGAATGCTCCAGCACAGACATCCATTCAGCTTGTGTAGGACAAAATCCCTTCATGTCCGGCAATGAAACTTTGCCAGATGCTAGGTTTTCAGCTGTTCTGTGAGCTGGTGAGCTCGCATGCTTTCGAAAACGGGCTACACGAATTTCCCCAGTGGCAACTTCAATGATTCAAACCGCGCAAAGTGATGGCGCGCAACTGGAAATTTGGACATGGTCTCTGGTGACAGGCGTTGAGCTTCAGAACACAATTTGCAGCCTATTCCCCAGGTCTGATTTTCCAAATTGATTTTTGCATCCAGCCAAGGAAGTTCCTCTTGGCACCTGGTCTTGCGCTGTGCCCAAATGCACCGCGAGCAGTCTTTCACAGAGCAAGACTTGACGTGCTGGACATTGTTACAGCCTCCCACAGCAAGATGGCCATTGCCATGCTGCGCCCCGTCCATGTTCTACACCTACCTTGAAAAAAAGATCGCAAGCAACCATTCTGCCAAACGAATATTGAAAAACATGTCGGTCTTTCACACTGGTCAGCCCCTTCCAAGCAGAACCTTCTGTGATTTGATTTCACACAGGGTCACGCTGTCATGCTGTGAGGGAACTGAAGCAAAGACAAGGCAAAGCGACCGCATTTTCTGGAACAGCTGATTGTGTGCTCTCACGGCGGTTGGGATTGCAGGTGGCAGTTGGCAAGGAAAACAACTGAACCACTAGGAATAAAATAAATGCTTCTAGTAAAGCAGTTGCAGCAAATCTAAAACGTGGTGTCTCCTACATGCCGAAGTCTTTTCGGCAAAGAGCCATCATGGTCGGGAAACATGCCCTCGTCCTCGCGCCAGCGTTTTCGCAAGCACTCATGGTACTCATCCTCGGCATCTTGCTCCTTCTTGGCGTCAATCATCTTCTCTGCGTCAGACGCCATAGTCATTCCGATGGTTTCCTTCACCTGCCACCAAAAAAAGAACAAACAACCACAGAAAAGAAAAACGCATGTTGTGCTCAGACCTTGTCATCCTTCAGGTGGCCCAGGGCGATCTTGACTTGCGAAAGAAGCCATCGCACCTGGCCATCCTCTCTGAGACCGTCTTTGGAAAGCAGCGCTTCCAACTCTTCTTCACCTGAGACGCAACAAAATGATTGTTTTGCATATGATTTGTTGCTTGGCAAACATAGGATCAAATGAGGGGCAAACGGTTCTGCAAGGTCTTAACTTGGAAGCGGAATCTCCGCAAAACCCATTGCCATTGCTGACGGGCAGGCATGGTGCGGGATGCTGCTGACGCTGTTGAGGCCAAAAGCTGTTTTCAATCAAGAATCATCATGTTCCTGTGAGAACTGCAAATCACAGCTTTTTCATTTGCCAAATTTAGATGCAAGAAACGAATGGCATCCAGCTCCTTCCAACCAACGCCTTCCTGGTTTCAAGCCTAAGCAGGAGGTTGTGAGGAGCTGAGATGCAAGCTGCCAGGACCATGAGTGATTTCATGTTGAAATATTATCGCTCCAAGCTTAATTTGTTCACTACCTAGCCAATGTTACCTGCATAGGCAATGCTTATTAACTATGCCAGTGTTGGAACCTACACATATCAAAATCATATGAGTACAACATCTCTACATTGTAAGCCTACACCAGCTGTGCAAGCACCAACAATCAGCACACAATCCCCAGATAATTCCACCCCAGCCTATACCGGTGTGATCATCTCCTTCTGCTAAAATGACATCATCAGTTGCAAGCTGCTCGAACGGAGCCTTTGGGGGATCCACTAAATCATCAGCTCTACCATCCTTTTGCCTAGAAATACGCATGGCAGTATTCTTTGCGATGTTACACAAGCGGCAATATGGGTTCTTGGGGTAGCGCGTCATGATGTGCGCCGCTTCTTCCCTCAATCGGCGCTCCTCGATGAGATCGCTTTCAGCTAAGCCGGCAAGTGGTTGATCATCATCCAGATGTGGAGGATGCGGTCGCGCGCGCAGCTGGTTCAACTGGCGGTTCTGCTGCTGGTGGTGGCAATGGAAGGGCATCATCTCTAAGCGGCGGCGCCTCGTCAGGTTCCACGGGAGGTAGGGATGTACGCATTGGCGCGCTCCGAGCAGCACCCTCATCACCAACAGGCTCCTCGAAGATAGGAACATCTTCTTCATCTGGCGCATGAGCAGCAGCCAGCTCATCAGAACCGGCAAGGCTCGGGGCGTAGTCGGAGCCAGCATCTTCAGGTGCTTCGGTTGGAGATGGAACAGCAGATGTTGAGATTGGCGCCAACCTATCACGCGGCGAAAACATTGTTGGAGTAAGATCCTCATCATACTGTGGTACATACTCAACAACACGCGATGCACAAATCCTAGCATTCCGCGGAACTTTGAACTTACATCGCTTGATGTTTTCAGGCGCGATAAGGTATGGAACTGCCTCCTTGGGATCCCACACGAACATGTATCCCTTATCAACAACAGTTTTGCCAATACTTTGTGCTGGAGGACACTCTTTAAGGACACATACACTTCTTCACCCTCAAGGAGCTTGCTCCCTTCGAACCCCAGGGATTGTTGTCCTGGTTGGCTACCGCCACCGGTGGCACACGCAAGCAGGTTGTCCGAAGTTTGAAGGCAGCTCTTCATCTCAGATGTTAAAGCCTGCCTACCGATGAGGCGGCGTCCAGCCGCGGTATCCCAAAGCCAAGGGATCTTGTCGCTAGCAACAAGCGGCGCTGCATGAACTTCTGGAGGAAGATGGGCGCGGCAACAGCCGGCGCCTTACCCTTTGGAGCGTTTCCTTTCGGCTTCGAAAGGGCCTTTGGAGGAGGGCCCTTGTATTTGTTCGTCTCAGAATGAAGGAAGGCGCATTGTTTCGCACTACACGAATTGAATGCATAGAACATGCAAGGAGCCCGCGCTTTCTCCTGAGGCGTCATGTTAGCCACCTTCTTACCGAGGGCGAGGGGTAGTGGGGGCGCTCTTGGGAGGTGGATGGTTGGGCGCGCCTTTCGGCTTCGCCTTAGCTTTTGCCTTTGGGGCAGGAGCGGGAGGCGTAGGCGTACCTCTTGGCGCGGGCTGTTTCTCCTCTTTCTTTGTCTTCTTTGGTTTCTTCTCCTTCTTTGGTTTCTTTTCATCCCCGGCAGGCGCAGAATTGGCGGGGCTGGGTTCGCCAAATGGCTGCCTGCCCTGAGCCACCATATCCGGCTCCAGGCTTGAGCTGCACTTGCTTTTGGAAATCGACACGATTCTTTCGCTGCTGCTCAAGTTCGATGGCTAAGTCAACTTTCTCCCATAACCACTGGGCGGTGCGCCGATGGCTGCCATATGCTGCTTCGCGGGATTTCAAGCACTTAGGTGCCATGAGCGAGCGATGCTCGAGCTCGTCAACGAGGCGATTATACAATGTTTGTTCCCGTGGCATGTCCGCCGTTGGGATCGATTGCATCACATGTACGCATTTGTCGCGGGATGTTTCCAAGTCCTTGACGGTGTTGCCTGGCACCTTAAGTTGAAGGAGGTTGCGTTCCCCTAACATTCCCATCCTACCGCGTTCGAGTTGGAAGCACTTGAAGATGTAACGAAGCATTACTCTTCCGCAAGGCATACCTCCGGTTAGGGCCCTATCTGCCTCGACCATTTGTTGGAAGATCAAACCGAATCTACCTTCTCGGCAGGTTTTGATTGGCTTTGTTGTCAATTTGCGGTCTAAGCGCGGGAACCTAGTGTCTGCGCGAAGCGCGGCCTCATCATGTGACAGGCATTCCTGAGCCCACTGGTAAACTTCGTTACCGTGAGTCTTCTGGAGCTTCCCGATCGACACGAGCACTTGGTTGACATAACCGCGTGCTTGGGCCGCATTTTCAGGGGGGTTAGGAAGGGTTAGATCATTCAAAGATTTTACCCTGATGATATCCTCTTCATCCACTGCACGTGGGGCTGGAATGGGAGTTGCAACCGCTGGTTGATTCATCGTGAAGTATGGGCAGCGCTCTTGATTACCACCGCAAACACATGTATACATTGATGATGACCAGATGGCGGTGGAATAGTGTTGATGAACCGGAATCGGATGATGACTCGGATGAACCGGAACCACCATCACCAGGATCCCCCACTGGTAACCCATACGCACCATGTGCCTGAGTGGCCGGAGCGACGTACGCTCCCAGAGGAAGTTGTGGAACTTGTGGAAGTCCAGCTGGCAGCACCTGCTGTGGTGGAGGCGCGCTACCAGCAGCGCCCATACAAGGGGAACTGCGTGGAGGAGGTGCCATTGGCGGCGCGACAGCTGGAACTATTTGTTGTTGAGGTATTGGCTGATGTACCGGCGCATTGGCACCCTGAGCAATCCCTTGGTTAGCCAACACGTTGAGTATGCCTAAAGCAGTTTGCCTCAGATGTTTCGACTCCTTGTCCTTCAACCGTGGCTCCAGAAACTTGGCCCAATGCCATTCTAAGCAGATCAGCTTGCTGTCCTAATGTCAACTCGCCACCTTGTGGTGGGTATCCACATTGTTGCGGAGCGCTTGCCAGTTGTTTGGCATGAGCAGGACCAGTTGACTTCGGGCACTGAATCGCTGGTTGTTGAACAATAGGATCACTCAAACCAGGTGATGGTACATTCAAAGCCTCTAAAGGAAGTTGGGGACCAAATGATCTTGGAATTGTTCTGGCGTTACCCAGCTGAGAATGGACTGGGGCGCCGAATAGAGATCCCTGGGCACCAAATAGATCAAATGGGTCAACATCGGAAAGTTGGATGTCGCGACGCGCAACCTGACGAGCGGGGGTACCAATTCCAATGTGATGCGTCACCACTGATGATGGGGTGGCTGGCACCGCCGGCATTTGTGCCTTTGCCAACTCGTTAGCCTGCCTGAGCACGCCGACTTCCCTTCGAAGTGCATCAATCTGTTGATCTCTACGGGCAACCTCATGATGAGCTTGTTGGGAAATCCCGTGAGTGGACAACCGTTCCTGTTGAGTCAACCTTTCAGCTTCGCGAAGGGATGCCAATCTTTCCTGTTGCGCACACAATTCAGCTTCATGTTGAATATGTTGTGTATGGTCTTGCGCAAGCGCCTCAAGGCGCTGGCTTTCCAACAAGAGTTGTTCATTATAATGTTGATTGAGGCTTTCCTGTTGAGCAGCTACATAATAAGCACCAGCTTCCCCCTTTAGCTTCTCTGTCATCTGCTCAACCTGACCAGCAGCGCTTTCCTGCGCAGCACTCACCGCGGATTCCGCCTGTCGACGAAGCTCCTCTTGCGCCTGAGCAAAGGCCAGTTGTTGTTCAGTGACATGTTGGTGGGCTAGGAATGCTATACCCTTTGGGCCTCTTGGGATATGTCTTGGGATATACCCTTTCTTGTTGGAAATGGTATGCTGCTTGGGCAGCCTGTTGGGCTACATTCGAAGCATGGTGCGCTTGAGAAACAGCAGCGCCGGCTAGAAAACTTGGCCTGTTGTGGGTTGAGCTCCGGCACCATAGGTGGTGGAGCTGATGTTGAAGATGAAGGGTTTGGATTCAATGGACGTCGAGTGAGTCGGACTAGCTGGCCTCCCTTCGGCCCCCCTGGTTCGCTATCGGATGATTCGATGGCTGGAGGGGATCTACCGGGTTGAGACCTGGCGCCTGTGGTTGTGGTGTCCATTGCAGGAACCTTCTGGGAAAATGCGATGCGAGTACTGGTTCTTTCAACACTACTTCGTGATCGGGAGTTGGATCTCTCAGGGTTCCCTGAACTTGTGAAATTATTTGACGGCGTAACCCCTGTACCTGACATCTTGGCAGCTGACGCTCAGACAGCAGCTTTTTTCCGGAAGCAAAAGTCTGACTCGTTCGACGCGAGACTTTGCTCAGCGTCCACACCTGTACACCGCAAGGGGTTGCGATCGGAACCAACGAGCAGTCGAAGGCCAGCGATCAAGTGAAGTTGAACGCGTAGGGATAGCAGCCTACTGTTGATGATGAATGGAGGTTATGTGGTGCACAAGTGAAGGATGATCTTGAGCAAATGAGTAGCACGACTTTGCAATGGAGCGAGATACTCAACTCCCTAAACGTCGACTACGTTGGATGGATCCGGTTGTTCACCTCCTGATGAGGCGGGCGCTCGAGAGCGGGTATCGCGATAGTGCATCGTACCAGAGTACCTGGTAGGAGGAGTGGCAACGCTCAAGAGGATGTGGTCCAACGGAAGTTCCAAGGCTTCCTGCAACAAACCAACCCAACCTCTCCAAGGAGCGCGGTCACCACCACGCGGTGTGTCGACCGCAGAGTGCGCCAGTCCTCTTGCACTTGCCGATGATGTCGGCGCGGTCGTCCAACAGGATGTGTCCTCGCAGCCCAGCAATCTTAACTGCTTTGCCCGAAGGACCTGTTCTCTCTCGAGTATGGCGCAAACCTAAGTTTACAATTTGGGGACACTCTGCAAGGAACTTAAAGAATGGCACTGCGGCTTTGTCGGCGCGGGCTACTCGCCCAATACCACTGAAGGTAATAACACTTATGCCCAGTTCTGCACCTTGGTTCGATCAAACACACCGCCCCCGTCAAGAAAAACACGAACAAGTTGGGGTTGATCTCTGGGGCGATCAATGAACCTGGATGAAGGAACCTCTGGAGGTGGTCTTGGGGGTGGCGCAATTGGCGCAGCCGCAGCCGAGGAAGATGCAGGCGCGTTACCTACCGATGAAGACCTAGAATCCACTGCGTTCGCCCTATTTGGCACCCGGCCTGGATCCACCGATGCCGACGGCGCCGAAGGCGCTGGTGGTTGTTGTGGCGCGAGATCTCTCAGCACCCGTACCTGTGGCGGGTGACTTGGATCTTGGCGGTGGTGGGCGAGCGGATGAGCGTTGGGCTTGATTGTGTTCCTTAGCTAACCTAGCCAATCCGGGGCCCTTTGGTGGTGGCGCCC
>VSDK01000064.1:0-33494 GCA_009767595.1 Symbiodinium kawagutii
GGTGAATGGTTGGTGGTGAATGGTTGGTGGTGAATGGTTGGTGGTGAGATGAGTCGTGAGTGATGAATGGTTTTTTCTGGATGTTGATGGTTAAATGATGTGGTTACTTGATGGTGATAGTCGTTCTTGTTGGTAGTGGTTGAATGATGGATATATGATGGGTAGTGAGCTGGTATGGTGAAACAATGGTGAAATGGTTCAGCTGCCGATGATTAGTTATGGTTCAGATGTCATTCAAGTGATGCTTCATCATGACTAATCATGAACCAACTGATGGTTGACAGTGGGTAAAAAGGGTTCACAATAGTGGGTAAGTCTGTGATTGGTTGATGGTTGATGCTGGTTGTTTTCATGCCGGCGGGTTTGCTTGGTCATGGTTCATCACGGTGGCTGATGATGATATGTTGAAGGTCAAAAGTAGTCAAATTGATGGTTCACCATGGCAGGTAATGATTAAGGCAGCAATGATCAAGTATTCCTGGTTATATAGTCGTCAAAATGATTGATGATGGTTAAGAATGGTCATTACCGATGGTGAATAATGGTTAATGATTCATCAATGATGGTCATTAATGGTGCCATGGTGAAGACTGGTTTGTATCAATGAGGAGCATATGCAATTTTTGGATGATTACAATGTGGGCCCCCAACCACTGATAAGCTGGTTTATAGGTACCTCAACTGGGGTAAACAACCAATTATAGGGGTTATAACCCGACTTATAACTCCCAGGGGCCCACCTTGTAGGTGATGAATCCACTGCAAGTATCCACGGAGGATGGATAAACTCAGCCTGGGAACTGGCCAAGAAACGGGGTCCATCCCAGGGGCATGTCACCTGCGACATGGCTCGACAGCAGGTGGTTTCAGACAACAAGAAGATCCAAGAGGAGCTGGTGCCGCGCCGGGGAGTTCCGGTTGTAGCTCAGGAGCCAGGGGTACCCACCCCTGGCTTCGGGGGAGCGGTTTGGAGCTACCAGGAGTATTATAACCAAATGATTTTGTTGTAGCAGCAGAGGTTGGTAAGCTCAGTTGGTGACATTCATCTTCAATATGTTGCTTGCGTTCGGATTCAATCCCGGCCCCAATCATGCTCTCAGGGATAAAGCCAAGCCATACACTGAAGATTCTGGCAGCTTTGGGGTGGGATCATTCTTTATTAGATGATGACTCGTGTTTATGAATGATGGTTGATCAACACGATAATTGTTTATGATGGTAGATGATGAAATGACGGCCAATAGCAATTGGAAATAATGATGCCTGATGAGGGACTGAGGATTAATTAACTATATTTTGTGATGCGAATCATCATGGTCACAGATGGTTGATAAGAATGTTCAATAATGGACAATGGCCGTAGCCTGGTTTCACAATGGTGATAGTGATCAATAATGATCATTCGGTATATACTAGCCGCTAACTAGCCATTGCTATCTCTATAGTTTCACCAGCATATGGCTAGTTAGCAATCAATATTGGTAAGTTATTGTGAATGATGCCTGATGATACCTGATGATGATTCCAGCAGGATTGGATACTAATTGTCCTGATCCACCAGTTATTGTTGTTTCTCCATGACGGCTAGTGTTCTCATTCCACTGGCAATTGTTTTATCAACAGTGCTTCTCCCACGTTGCGCGGCAAGCGTTGCCGGTGCAGCCCCAGGAGTGGCAGAAGAAGTTGGAGGATTCTCGGAGCTCTCTGAAGGATGTCACAGCTATCTCCAGGACTGGAAGCGCCCCGTTGACTGCCCAGATGGTGGAGGGATTGTGATGGGTCGCGGATGTTGATGATGATGATGATGATGATGATGATGGTGATGATGATGGTGATGATGATGATGATGATGATTGTTAATTATTATTACTATTATGATGATGATCTGGGTTGTCATTTAGGACATTTTTTATTTTTTTTTTGCACCAATTTTGTTATCCTGAAGAAGTATCATTTTGATCACATTCAGAGCCATTTCTTCAACTTCTTTCAGCTGTCCCCGCTGCCCATGCTGTAGCCTTTTTTGTTATCCTGAAGAAGTGTTTATGTTGATTAGATTCAGAGTTGTTTCTTCCAATTCTCTCAGCTGTCCCCGCTGCCCATTCTGTTCTTCTAGCCTGTTTTGTTTTTCTGAAGATGTATCACGTTGATCAGATTCATAGCTGTTTCTCTAACTTCTCTCAGCCGTCCCCGCTGCCCATGCGGTTCTTCTAGCCCGGTCTACATCCTCATCCTCACCCTTAGTTGGGGCCTCAGGACCTTTGAATTCTTCATTTTCATAGATTGGTGCCGCGAAGGGTTGTCAACCCCCAGCTAAGGGTCAAGCCCCTGCGCGGCTATACTCAGGCCCTTGCCTCTGCGCCTTGCTGCTGTCCTGCTGCCTTCTTGCGAAGGCTCACTTGGGACTTGGGAGGGATGATGGGAAACACGCATGATCAAAAGCATTGGGTTTTTGACTAAGTGTCGGTACAAACATGAACCGTGGCACGGTCACAAACCTAGGGTTCGAATCTCGCTGCTTAAGAAGCTGCTCTAGCCGCACCCGCTGTCCCAGCTTCATTCCACGGTGTGGCATAGCAATGGCATCTCCAGCTGATGCATTGATGCAAGCTGTCGAGCTTTTGGATGCTCAGGATGCCCTTGGTCCTGGGACGGGGCCTTTGCCTGGTGATGTAATAGTGGAAGGAACTCCTGTGGAACCTGGTGCTCCGGAGATTGCGCCAGCTGCTGTTGAGGAGGTTGCGCCAGCTCCTGTTGGGGAACCACACTCTTTGGAGCCGCCTATGCCCGGATCACCTCAGGGATCTCATGTTTCCACCTCCGCTTCCCAAGCTGTCTCAGCCGCACCAATTGTCCCAGCCAACCCAGCTGCTCACCCATCTGACCACCCGCTCCAGATGGTTCCAGCTGCGGACAGCCAGCAGCACCAGCGGAACCAGAAGCAGAGGATGGCCGAGGAGGCTATTGCATCTGGCGGGAACCGTTTCCGGATGCGGGCTGAAGGGATGGTTCTGGAGCCAAGGGAGATCCAGAACTACACGGTGTCTGTGCGCCAAGCTCCACCAATTTTTTCGGAGTGCTACGATACCCAGGCAGACTTTACCTGGGCGATGTTTGGCTTCAACCCTTTGACAATGTCATTTTATGCCGACGGTGTGAAGACCCGTGAGAGCCAAGAAGACATTTGTGCAAGTTTTTTGGAAAAAATAGTCATGTTTTGGTAATTATTAATGTTTTGGTGTCTTTTAAGAATTGGGGATAACATGTTTGATATGTCTGGGTTCCAACTGCCGCCATGCTACTGAGGCTTGACTTTACAGTCATCGGAGGCGCACTATGTCGAGAAGGCTCGGGATCTATTGTCCAAGCTGCCCCCGCGTCATGCCATTCCGCAGAAGCTTGTGGTGGCAGCTCGTTTCATTTTGATCAGCTTTCATTTTTCTGACTTGTTTAGGAGCAGCTATTCTGTTTAAATATCTTTGGCCAGCTATCCCTCACCACTAATTGAGGTTTTATCGGATCTATATTTTTAATATGTTTATCCGTTTATCTAATCTCTCACGCCATTGCAACATTTGCTCAGTTGACCACGGTCATCCGGGAACTCTTGGAGCAGTTCACCGACAGCAGCCCCAGCCAGAAAGGAGCGTACCAATGCCTCATCCTTCTCTTCCCGTTCGTTATGAACGGTGCTGCCCGTGGATACCAGCTCGTCGAGCCGGTCCAGGACTGAAGAGAATGCTAAAGTTCGTTATAAAATGATATTGAATTTTTGTTTGGACAAGATAAAAAATGGTCACGTCATGTGGTTTGTTGTGACAAGTTCGGGCTTTGGATGCTGCAGGATGCTACATGGGCGGGATGGGCTTTGCCTTATGACTCGATGATGAACCTCATGCCTCTGGCCTTGTATGCCCAAGACGTCTTGGCGATGGCCCAGAGCTTCATGGACATCACGGGCTATGGCCAGCGTTCTGGGCCGAGGAATTTGGATGCCATCCAAGGTTCAGCTGCCCCAGCAAAATCCTTGGAGGACCGCAACAACGATATCGTTGCGGCCTCTTTTTTTCCCTTGGCGTTCCAGGACAAGCGGCAGGACCAAACGGCAGCTGGAGTTCGGTATGCCATTGAATCGAAGAAGTATGTCAACAACGTGGACTTTGCTTTGGTCGACCGGCTGTCGTTCGGGCACATGCAGCTCTTTGATTTCAATGAAACCGCATCTGCGACCACGAAGTCTGTGTGGGTTTCCAGTGAGGGCTTTTTCTACGTGTTGTCTTTTCGTCCTGCAGACGTCAGGCAGACGAAGTTTGACAGTCCCATTTGGATTCTGCAGGCGCCCTGAGTTGGTGGGTTGGAGACCAATTCGTGGAAATTTGAATTTTTTTCATTGAATGGGTCATTCAGTGTTGTCGGGCAAAATCATAATTTCCCACAATGAAGTCATTGTCATTCAGTTTATGATTTGGGCGGAAATCGTGAACGCAGCCCCCGTTTTTTTCAATGTTTGCCGCGCATGGCAGGCGGACATCTTGAAGGGTGACTTTGATGACGACAAATGGATTTACCGAGCAGGTTCCCGCGGCACCAGCAGTGTTTTGTGGACAGGCTCCACACCGGATGATTTTGATCTCCTTTGGGATGGCATGTATGTCGTTACTTGGATGAAATTTTGGCATGCGGCCACTGTTGAGTTTGGGTGGCCGCATCATGTCAACGGATTTTTTCACCCTTGAAGTTTGTAGTTTTGTCATCAGTTCTGGTAAACATGCATTGTGATTTACTGTATGTTTCTTGACTAAGTGTGGTCAATTTTCATTGTCATCATTGTTTTATTGTTTATTTAGACCGAATGATAACCTTTTGAACAACTGTTGACAGTTTTGATGATTCACTTCTGTTAGCGTGTGGTTTTGTTTGTTTTCATACCAACTAAACTATCGTGACTTCTGGATGCTAAGATTATTTCTTTAGAATTATCATTTGTGTTGTTCCTGTATTGTTCTGTCATTGACATCATCCTGATTTCTTTTCTTGGTTTGTGACAGTTCTTCATGTGTTTGTTGTTCTTCTTTTTACACAAGTACCGCTGTTATGATTTTTGTTGCCATACCTTCCTTTGTCAACATGACTTGAGTTTTGTGGTCAGATTCATTCTAAGCAAACATCCTGCTACTGCGTTTAGCTTTTATTTCCTCATCACTTGTCTTGAGCATATTTTTGGAATCGTCGGGAGAACTATCATCTTAGGTGTTGCATCGTTTTGGTTATCGTCGCTTTGGTTTGAATGTTGCTGTGTGTCCTGCATAAATCAAGCGTGCTTAGGAACGGGCTGTGATTGCCAAGAAGAGCACCACTACTATTGTTCTGGCATTGCGCCTTCGTCGTGATCTGGATGCAAAGGGCCGGCCATTCACAGTGACTCTGGCTCGTTGCGGCAGCTTTCCCCAGGAGATCAACACTGCCATGGAGCAGCCCAATCAGCAGGCAGAGAAGTACTGCAGGGTGACCTACAGGGCCACTGGGGACATGGAACTGGCGCAGTACGCGCACCAGACCCGCCAAGTCTACAAGGCTGTGCCGCAACAGTGGGGGACAATGGGAGGGAAGCGGCGAGGTGAGCCTCTTATCGCTGAGCAAGATGACCCATGGCAGACCCAAGAGCCGTCCCAAGCTGCCCCAGCTGCCCCAGCTCGATCTCAAGGGTTTCCTACTGTGCCTCAGATGCCAATGCAGATGCCTTACATGCAGATGCCTTGGCAGCAGCAGCCGCCTGGCCTGTGGGTGCCGCCGCCTCCACCGCCACAGCAGCCCCAGCAGCAGCCCCAGCAGTCTCAGCAGAGCCAGAATTCTGCAGGAAGGGGCAAGAAGGGCCAGGGCTCTGCGGATGCATGGTGGAACTAGTCCGTGATGTGACTTAGCAGCTTTTTTTTAAAGATCTTGGGCGAAGCGCCGATTTGTTGGTGCTTGGCTCTTGTAACATTTGTGTGTGTGTGTGGAAACCAAGCACGCAGATCACAAGGGTTTTATTGAAGTCAAGCAATCATCATCAAGATGACATGATTTCTTCTTTCGGTAAGTTCAATGTAGAAAAAATACCATCTACGTCAGCAGGTACGAGTTTGTTGTTTGATTCATTTTTGCTTGGATCACACTTCGGAATCCTGGAACTGACCGCCAAAAGTAGCCAAGTGGCTTTCCTTGGCGTCACCAGCTGCACCCGCTTCAAAAGAAAAACATGTTGGAGCAGAAGTGCGCAGGGTAGTGGTGAATGAGCACGTTCGCATAAATTAACATGTTAGCTTAGCAATCACAAACATCAAGGATCAAAATCAAACAGCTGCAGAGAGCATCTGAAAGCATGGGCGAAGATGATGGCAGGCCAAGGTGTATTCAAATCGTTCGGCTTGCAGGTTGCCCCAGCTGCCCCAGCGCCGGCTGCCTGTTTTCAGCTGCTGTGGACGAGGCCGGTTGAACAATGCCATTTCATGTGACACCTCATCATCTTTGATTTCTGGCAGGTTGCCTCAGCTGCCCCAGCACCAGCTGCTGATCATTGCTTTCTTTGGACCAGGCCGGTTACAGAGGGTCAAGCATAGTCATGTGAGACTGTGTGTTGGGTTCCTGGCAGGTTGCCCCAGCTGCCCCAGCGCCGGCTGCCTGTTTTCAGCTGCTGTGGACCAGGCCGGTTGAACAATGACATTTCATGTGACACTTCATCATCTTTGATTTCTGGCAGGTTGCCTCAGCCGCCCCAGCGCCAGCTGCTGATCATTGCCTTCTTTGGACCAGGCCGGTTACAGAGGGTCAAGCATAGTCATGTGAGACTGCATGTTGGGTTCCTGGCAGGTTGCCCCAGCTGCCCCAGCGTCGGCTGCCTTTGTCCAACTGCTGCGGTTGAGGCCGGTTGAACAATGACATTTCATGTGACACTTCATCATCTTTGATTTCTGGCAGGTTGCCCCAGCCGCCCCAGCACCAGCTGCTGATCATTGCCTTCTTTGGACCAGGCCGGTTACAGAGGGTCAAGCATAGTCATGTGCAACTGCATGTTGGGTTCCTGGCAGGTTGCCCCAGCTGCCCCAGCGTCGGCTGCCTTTGTCCAACTGCTGCGGTTGAGGCCGGTTGAACAATGACATTTCATGCAAAACCTCAATCTTAATTTCTGGCAGGCTGTCTCTGCTGCCCCAGCGCCGGCTGCCTGTTTTCAGCTGCTGTGGACGAGGCCGGTTGAGAAATGATTTCATCCGACGCCTCATCTTTGATTTCTGGCAGGTTGCCCCAGCTGCCCCAGCAGAAGCTGCGAATCCTTGCCATCTTTGGGCCAGGCCAGGTGGAGTGGCCAAGCATCTCAGACTGCGTGTTGTGGTGTTGTTGTTGTTGTTGTTGTTGTTGTTGTTGTTGTTGTTGTTGTTGGTGGTGGTGGTGGTGGTGCTTGTGTTATTGCCGTCGCAGCTTTCAAACGCTCACCTGTGCAGGCTGATTCGGGTTATTGCCTCCTGGTGATTGCCTGCTTCTGCTTGGGGCACAGAGCTTCGCCGCACATGATGTACAAGTGTTGAATGTGACTAAATTTCACCTTGGTAGCACTTTTGGATGAGATCATGATTTTTGAGTCCTCCCAGGACCTTTGGTTGCCAATATTTTACCCTTTGTGGCCTGATTTCTTCAGAGCGAGGCTTTGAAGGGTGCTGCTCGTGTTGCGAAGGGTTGCAGTTCAAATAGTCAGCTTTATGTCTGCATGGCTTTAAAAGAGAGAACTCTCATTGAACAGTAATTCAGGACCTAGTGCCACGTTGGCATGTTCATCTTGCTGGGTCGATGGAAACGGTTTGTTTCCTGGAAGCTGTTGCGATTTCAATCTTTCAGCTATCATCCATCAAGCTTGCAACTGTGAGCATTTGAAATCGATCCCTCATAATTCAGAAGCTTTGTCCAGAGCTTGTCAGGGTGTTATCGTCGGTTGATGGCTGGGGCATCACACGGGCTTTTCACTTTCAGCCCACACGATTTAGCAGCACTTTGGAACGAGGCCGCAGAAGCAACCTTCCACGGCTACTTGCTTCTCCAGGCGCTCCGCCAAGCTGCGTACAAAGTTTGCTAACTGCAGTTTGTTGAGCTTGCACGCGTTGGGCATATAGAACCAAACCGCTGGATCCATTCTCCGGCCTTGCTCAAGCAAAAGCCGTCTCAGCTGTCCTAGCCAAACTTATGATAATTAATGTTATTTGTAGGGCTTCACTGTGTTATATGTGATTTTCTCTGTATCAGGTGAAGGCCACTAGATTTTATCAGATGCACTTTGCTCTTCTCATTTGAATTTCTCCTCTGCTGTTTTTTTTTCTTTTCCCTCAGGCTGCCCCGTGAACTTGCCCCAGATCTTTCCCAACCTTCCCCAGCTGCTAGTGCTTCCTGGACTTGCTGGCTGGACCTTTGCTCACGGCTGTCCAACCTCGCTTGTTAGAAAACTCGTACGCTTGTCTTGTCAGTTGATTTTCTCGCCATGGTTTGGAATATATGTTTCAGTCAGAACTATATCATCATTCACAGCCATTGATGAAGTTCGAAGCAACTGCTTGGTGATTTTCTTTTTTTTTGGCCGCCTTGTGAGGGCAGATGGTTTTAGCTTTTCCTTTGCCGCCATTTTGGTGCCAAGGATCGCACTACAGCTGCTGAGAAAGACACTGACATTTTGGAGTAACATGACATAATTAAAGTATTATTTCGATGATTTCTGAAAGGATTCCCACCCCATTAGCTTTATGAAATTACATTCCTGACTTGCCAACGTGGTTTGAGGATTCCAATTGCCTGACAGTTGCGGCTAAGCGCGAAGCCTGTCAGGTTTGCAAGAAACCATGCCAATATCTTCCAGAAAACATGTGGCCAGAGAGAGAGAGAGAGAGGAAGTGAGTTTCTACATTGATGCTTCGCCTTCTTACAGCAAGCTCAACTCCAAGCCTTTTCCATCAACGCTCTGACTTGACCCATGGCGTCGGTGGACCGCAAGGCAGCAAGGTTGTTGCAACAACATTTGATGAGCTCCTTCTCGACGGAAAAGCTTTTGAAGCAATGGCGCTACCTGAAAGACAGCGTTTCTTTGTTTCAATCAAGCGATATAATCATGTTACGGTTTCTAGACTTTGTATCACTGTCATTGTTTTGATCTCCATTTTCTTCCCTTGCCCTTTCCATTCTTTCATCAAGTTTGTCTTTCTTCTTGCCTCCTCATTGACCTCATGCATGTTCCTCTCTATTGTCATCTCTCCGAACCTCATGTATTTGAGACCTACCCGGAAAAGCAATGTATGAGACGAGAAATTGTTTGATTGATAGACATGGTGTCAGAACATTGTCAAAGATGACAGGCCGCCTGCGAACGACTCCCACCACAGGGTGACTTTGGGGACATGGGCGTGAATTTTCACCGAATCACTTTTTTGTACATAATGCTGACATGTATGTATATCTTTGGTATGTATATCTTTGGTAAACATCATGATTATTTCATGCTTTTTATTGAACCTGTACTAAAACCCACGTTCCCCATTGCTTTAATTTCGTGATGTGTCTCTATGCCAGGTTCTCTCTGTCTTGTTTTTTCGTGCATGCGTTCAAAAACAAATATTGAAGCAGATTTCTGAAGTGTGGTAAAGGACGTAGCAAGTGCTCCTGAATATTTTTTTTCTCTCCTGCGATGGCTACTATTGTTGCTCTCACTTTCCTTTGCTGAGTCGCCTGCTTTTGGGTTGGCTTATAGAGACCCTAAAGTGCGCCTGGATCAACATACCGTTCATCACATTTGAGCAAACTGAGGCTTTCAGGGGGGCAATGATAATAAGGTTTGAAGCCACATTAGGAAACCTATAGAAAGCGGTGTTACTTTTGGAAGGTGCAGGTTTTCCGTTCCTGAGGAAAATCTGTGGGCAAGACGTTTGGCAGTCGAGATTTCGTGGCAGCTTCGATACCGTGGTGTCCCAGAGTTCGCCTACAAGCCTAAAGTCTTGAAGAAGGCGTCAAAATGATTCCAGTGCCCACAGCTAATTCGATTTAATTTGCTTTGGCCTTTGGCATATGGGCAAAATTTCTGGTTTCTTTGAACCAAGCAGCCCCAGCAGCAGAAAAAGAGGTGTTTTTTTGGAATCAAGAAAATCGTCCAAGAAGGCGTGCATCATTTTCTCCAAAACAATGCATGAAACTATTCAATCGGTTGCCGACTTGTAGACGGTGTTTGGCTTGACAAACATATGCCTTGTCAACCTATGTCCTTTAATCGTCCATGATTCTAAGATGCGTTCCCAACGTTCAGGGGAGTTGAGCTGTCCTATCTCCAATGTGACATTCCACCCCGCCATAGCTTATTATCTCGAACAAGCATCTTCAGAACGCATTGTCAGAGAGAATGTTAGTGGCAACATAGCAGTGGAATGGCCAATGGACATCACATGCTACATTGTGGGGATCATTCGAAGTTTGAGAACTCTTCGTTTCTATCCAGAATGCGAGGATAATGCTTCATTCACAAACAAAGAGTATATCTTTTACATTAGGTACAAGTAAGCTTACAGCTTCTATGTAAGTTGCGTGTATGGCAATTTCAATATATGAGGACAAGTTTAGGTCAGTGTGCTTGCCAATGGTTGCGGGTCTTGGTGTGAGATGGGGGCTGACGCCTGGTGCAAAGCAGAAAGCTTCCAAGCCGAAGGGAACTCGGCCAACTGCGTCGAAACCAGTTGTCAAAGTCAAAGCTGGTCGTGTTATGACCCGGTGGGGTCTTCTAGCATCGAGACCACAAAGTGCTTTGGCTTCTTCTTCGTCCCAGCAGCCCAACCAGCCCAAGCAAGCCAAGCAGTCCAAGCAGTCCAAGCAGCCCAAGCAGTCCAAGCAGTCCAAGCAGCCCAAGCACGATGAGCGTGATTCAGACGTTGGCCCCGCAGACGAGTCTGAGCTGAGCCATGCTGCCCGCCATCCAAACAAGGATCAATGTGCACGCTGCAGGCGTGCATGATCTCCCAAAAGTGGTGATAATTTGTTTTGTTTTAAAATATGTTTGCTATTGCGAAAAGATTAGTTTCTGGGGCTTCTGGAGTGACAGGTTTTTGCGCTTCAAGGCGAAGTGGGACAAGGTGGCTAGCCTGAAGCATTCTTCTTGGGGGAAGCCTCAACGCACTGTTTGGTTGGCTGAGAAACCTGCACGGAGAGGTGGTCAATGGGGTATTGGTTGCCTCTTCTGTGCCCACCTCATTCACACTTTGGCCAAGCATCCGGAGCACAAGAAGCGCTTGTGCTTTGGTTTGCAATTTCTTTAGCCAAATTTTTTCTTGTTTGTAATGCTGCGTGCCACTTCCAGTTGGGTTGTTTAGCGATGAGGCTTGGAAGCCGCACCAGCACCAAATGGGGCACATTTGATGTCCGTTCCAGGACATGGCGTTGCATCCTCAAGGTTCTGAGATGTTGTTCAATAATAGCATTCTTCGATTGTCAGCTGCCCCAGCTCTCTTGCTTATAGACCCGCAGGAAATGTATGCAGTCAGCTTCGCTGCTCCAGCATTCCACTAGCACGGTCCACAGAGTTGCTCAAAATTTGTTTCTGGCTCCAGACCAAAGCTTATCAGAGCTTGTCCCTTATGATCTTCGAGACCAAGAACTTTATCGGGGAAACGTTCCGCAGCCAAGAGATTGGTTGAGAGCCTGGAATGCTTGTTGCACAGCTGCTAGCTTCAACAAAGCTCAGAAGCATTACGAGACGGAGGATTTTGCTAGTGGACGCCCTTGCAGTGTGCGAAGGAGAAGTTTCTAGGCTTGAAACAGTAGACTGCCTGACCCAGTTGGATGATGGTGATGGACTTAGCTGTTTTCAAGAATTGTCAAATCCTTTGCTGCTCTCTCTTTGGCAATAAGGTTTGGATCAGATGATTCAGATCATGCACAGCGTGGTGAAATCCAACAGGAAGGCCGCCTTGTTAAAGGCAGATAGCGTTTCCATTTCTGTTGATGATCGCGGTGACTTCCGCATGATGCGCTATCGTTGCAGCTACGTCTCCCCAGACGCCTTCCACAGTGTCAGAGCTTGTTATGTCCCAGCCGTCCCAGCTGCAGAAAGTTTAGCCGAAAGTCGTTTGGAAGATTGGTGTTCCATAGATCCTGTCTTCGTAGAAGGCGTCCTTGGTGTGGTCAGAAACGGCAGGAATGTTGCTGAAAATACCATAGCCGAGCATGACCGCGATAAGAGTGAGAAGATGGCCGAGAGCATGATGGAGGCTTTGAAGGATGTTTGCAGGGACACAGATGGGAACTTGGACGATGAAGCTTTTCAACAGATTTGCTCCAAGGTTCAGCATTATGCTTCGGACCAAGGCGCTTCAGCGGCTAAGTGCGGCCAACTTTTGTCCCAGCAGCCCCAGCTAAGTCTGATTTGGGTGAGCGCAGACATGGCGCACCAGGTTCGCATCGCAACCAAAGATCCTCTTCATGCGATGCAAAATTTTCAGGTGCAGTGGGATCGGCTTTTCTCTGGGAGGCATGCATTGGTCCCCGACATCCAGCACTCTGAAGTCTGGCGCGCAAGGCTGATTGCAGCGCAGAAAGAGGTCCTGCGATCTTGCGAGGCCCAGGGAGCAGATGTCAACAAGGTGTTGCAAACCTTTAGCTTCGCTAAGCAAAGGTTCGATTCTACTGCAACACCTATGTTGAAGTACTGCTGCATGGTCCGAGCAATAGCTTTGGTTTGCGCCATGCAAGCAGGTGATGATTCTCAGATTTGATTGAGTAAATAGTTTTCTTGTGCTTTTGACACCTAGTGATTGATGATCTTCAGGTTTGATTGCAACGATCCTCAGGTTTGATCTTCGGCTGTTGATCCTGGTGTTTGACATTTTGCTTTCACATGATCTTTGAAGGGGTTGGGGGATTCATGGGTTGTGTCCCAAGGAAAGGGGAGCAAGAGATGTTCGGATGAGGGCGCAAGCTGCCTTGGAGGACATGACTCCTTCCAATTTGTTTCGGTGCGGCTTGACTTGCGACTACACCATGGAGTGCTTGAAATTCTTGCGGGAGAGCTTTGACATTGATGACCCAGATCCAGCTACAACATGTCAATCTGCTCGTGCCTTTTGCGACCGCATGAGAAGTCTCTTCGTTGAGGGCTACATTCTGGGAAAGACGAAGCCAGCTCCAGCCGCCCCAGCTGCCCCAGCTGCCCCAGCCGCCCCAGCCGCCCCAGCCACTGCTTGCTGCCCCTTCAAGACAGCCACTGAAATTGTCTTTGAGCAGGTTGAGTTTCCAGAGCCGATGCTAGGATGCACCAGCGGTCAAATTTTGAAATTTTCTGTGTAGCCCAGGCAAAGAACAATCAGGGGGGCCATCGGAAAAATTGTGACAATGAGTTTCAGTAGCTCATGAATCCTATAGGTGTCATTTGTTGTCCTGAACCACTGTGGGCTCAACAATCCTTCAATGTTTGGGTAGTGGTCATTTTCGAATGGTAGATTGGTAGATCTTTATCTTGGCTAGGAGGGGCACTGCCTCTTTCTCCGCCTTGAGGATCTATTATGGTGGCAAGGTTCATTACCTTTGCACCCGTACGGGCGCAAGCGATGTTCGTCGAATCATGGAGGAGATGAGTTGTGTCGTCACCGCAATGATCGACAGAGTGATGGTGGATTTGGGAGGCGATGGCATTGCCCAATGCTTGCAGGTCTTTGATATCCGCTCTTGGGGTGGCAGTGTCCCGGCGACTTTTGATGCCTTCATCAAAACTTTGCTGCACCAGCTTAAACTTGAGCCCCAAGCCAAAGCTGAGTTCGTCTTTGTGGCGAGGACGCTTGTCAAAGTGATTTCAGCTGCACAAGCCGCACAAGCAAACCAGATCTCAAATCGCTTGGCTTGGAGCTGGGTGCTGTTTCCTCAATGGCGTGCACGGTATCTACCGCAGCGCCTGCAGTTGAAGCACTTACCTGCGTTGGAAAAGCTCATTGCGTTCTATCTGTCTCTGAAAACGAACACAACGACTTTGGAGCGCAACCTTGGCTCATTGTGTGAGCAGCTACGCAACCATTCTGGTCCAATTGCTGCAGATGGACAAATGATTGCTGCTGTTGTTTCCATCGCCTTGGATGGGCCCAAGTGCGAGGAGGAGTTGTTCCAACCAGGGGGTGGTACCTTGTCCGGCTTCCAGCTTCTCCCCACCGAGTTCAGCAAGGCTTGTGCAAAGCTGTGGCTCGCAACTTATGGAAGACGTTTTCAATACAAGTATACCAAAGCCAAAGCCGTTCCAGCTGCCCACAGCAGATTTTCAACTTCCTCAGCTGCACCAGCTCGAAAACGTGGTCACAGCCCACGCACAGGCACTTTCGCATCGGTGAAAGCTATGCGACAAAATGCCTCCAAAGCATTGGCTGCCGCGGCTTCGGCTCCTGGTGGCTCCAAAGTCGACTCCTTTGTTGATGGGATTGCTTTGCCTCTTCCTTCTGCGTCGGCTTCCAGCTCTTCCATGGCCATGGCAGGCACACGTTGGGGGAGCGCTGAGAAGCCTCCCGCAGGTGGAAAACGGAAGAAATTGAAAACAGCAATGCAGCTTTTCCAAGAGCACACGCGGCGAAAGCGAGCTAGACTCTTTGGCTTTGTTTGGCATTGTTTACTATATTTTCTTCTGCGGTATAGTCACTAAGGGTGCGTCCGCTCATGTTTTTGTTTTTGTTTGGGCCCTTCAAGCATATTAGCAAAGCATTGACGTATAATTTGGCAGGACATGATGCCACGGCCCAGCGAAGACGAAGTGGTGAGAGCCCTTATCTTCCCACAGAGAACAAAACCGGTGGTTTCAAAGCCCCAGCCGTCCCAGCAGATATGTTGCCTACTCATTTGCAAACTGGTCATTCCACCCACTTTGTGCCGTTGTTTGGACTGGTGCAGAAGCCGAGTCCTTCCTGCTCTTGCCCACTTGGTTGTTCTGTCCTGGCGCCTTCGAGATCTATGGAAGCTGACCTTTTTGTCGTCGAGGAGTTTTCTGACATGGACTTGAAGCTTTCCTTGGACAAGCAGTTTGTCCTACCCTTAGTTGCTAGTGGATGAAGCATGCAACTGATAGAAGGAGGCAAGTAATCCATTCAGTGTTGTTTGCATGTGGGGCTGTCCAATAGCATTTTATGCTCAAGCAACCATGCCAACCAAAATCAATTTGCCCAACTTTTTGTGCCGATGGTTGGATAGCTGGGGCCACACCATTTGGGAAGATTTCTTGAGCAGTGCCACAGCAAGCTGCCCCAGCTTTGCCAGCAATTGCTGCTGTGTTCCATCTGATCTTCGGGTAGGGACAGATTGCAGTGGAGTCGACAGTCCCGTGCATGCCTTGATGGCCATGGGTGTGTCCTTCAATCATGTGTTTAGCTGCGAAAACGCTTGGGCTCCCAGGCAAGTGATTGCAGCAAATACAATGCCAACCCAAGATCTTTTCAATGATGTGCACAGCAAATATGATGTAGTGCCATTTGTGGACCTTTATGTTGCGGGGTTTTCCTGCAAACCATTCTCTATGCTCCATTTCGGCACGAAGCTACTTGAAGAGCCAGAGGCGGAAGTCTTCTTTTCTGTGCTTCGCCGCATCAAGCTGCTCCAGCCTCCAGCGTTTGTCTTGGAGAATGTCGCCGGCATTTCCAGGTGCCTTGACCAAGTTTTAGCGTTGCTGAAGGAGGCAGGCTACATTGTGGCCGCACACTGCTTGAACCCAGTTGACCTGGGAGAGCCGGTCAATCGCCCAAGATATTACTTTGTTGGTGCACGTGCAGATGTGGCCTTGGTGGGTCCAGGGCAAGCTCAAACTGCATATGAATCGCTGTGGGAAAGCTTGAAGCAGCTGCGCTCTAGCCGCACCAGCTGCACCAGCGGCAGCAAAGTTGCCCCTTTGCTTCAACGTCTTCTCCCCTCGGACCATGCGGCGGTATTGTCCCACCAAGACCAATGCAAGCAGAAGTGGAAGAAAGCTGCCAAAGAAGGTTTTCCGGACACATGCGGACGCCAGAAGTGGCGAGACCTTCATGAAAATTGGGCCAAAACATGTGAGTTCCAGCATCCTGAAGGCAATCCTCAGTTGCAAGAGCTCACTCCTGACAGGCTTTGGCTCCATCTCCCAAGAGAACGCGATGGGTGGTGGAAGCTCATTCGAACCACAGAAGACCCTACCAAGGTAGTTGCAGACATCTCCCAAAGCTTGGGCCGAATGCCTTGCCGAGATGATGGGGCTTTGCCAACGATCACTCCTGGAGGGCGAATTGTTGTTGCCGGGGCAGCCCGACTCCTGGTACCAGCTGAGAAGCTACTTCTGCATGCTCTTCCACTTCATCGGATGATCATTCCGGACGGTGTGTCAGATGCAGACTTGGAAAGTATGGGTGGCAACATGATGCATTTGCACACAGTGGCTGTGGCCATGCTGGTGGCATTGTCTTTTGTGGACTGGTCGAGACCGCAAGCAAGAAGCCTGTCGCAGATCCAGCCGTCCATCTCAGCTTCATTAGCAGCCCCAGCCGCCCCTGTGAAACGGCGGCCTGTCCGAAACCGAGCTTTGTGGAATCAAGAGAAAGCATTGGAGAACAAAATCAGGGCCAGGTTCAACATGGTTGTGAGAAAACCTGCGAAGAAACGCGGTTGCAAAAAACGCAAGGTTGTCAAGGTGCCTAAGCATATTGGTTGCTTGCGTGGAACACGCTGGGCTTCCAGTGCTCGATAGGCGGCTTGCTGCCTTCAAATTCGATTGGTAGCAAATTCAATATGAATGATAGCGTGGACAGCTGCACTCCTTTCGTTCAGCTGCCCCTGCTGCCATAGCTGTTTAACTCGTAATTAACCAATTTCGTCGATTTCAGTCAGAAAAAGGAGCTACTATTACAAAGCAATCAGGCCATGACTTGGCTGCAGTGTGCTGTTAGCCTAGGCTGCTGCGCTACTGGTGTGCTTTGCCAAGGGGGCTTGCGTCGCAAAGCGTTCTGATTTTGCGCTGCCTTCCCGTTCCTCTTGGAAGCTGAACAAGTTCCAGTGGTTCAAGCCAGCTGCGAAGACCAAGAGTTTGCAGATACGCTTGCTTGGAGACATTGCCAAGTCTTTGGCTGACTTCAGCAACTTTCTTGGGTTTTTTTTATTATGAGGAAACCAGGGGGATGTGTTAAAGTTGAAGGTCACTAATAACTACTTTGGTTAGTTCAAGAGTGGTCAGTGAATAGTACACATGGGTTGGTCTTTTGTGGGTTGTGGACAGTTGGGGGAAAGAGGTCTATCACCTTCACTTCTGCTTTCAAGTCGTGCGCCAGCATTAGTGAGAAGAGATGGACTTTGTTGATTGGACAGGACCAGGTAGGGAAAGCTCCTCCTTTGAAAAAGCGAACCGTTGCAAAGCGAATTGGTTCGATGGAAGAGCTGAAAGCATTCCTGAAATACATTCGATGTTTCCGGCGATCACGGGGTGTGTCTGGCAAATTTGCTAGACACAGGGTTATGTGATCGTGGACGTTGCAAACAGCAACATTTGGGGAAATAAAGAGCCGTTAGCCTGTGGGGCATGATTTTCGTTACCTCGCAATACGCCTGCTCATTTCAACATTTGAGGTCGTAATGGTAAGTTAATTTTACTTTCAAATACGGAAACCCTGGGTTTCTGTAATTTGATGTAAATACTACTTTTCATTACACCCTCACATCTCGAAATCTGAGGCCGTATTGGTAGGTAAATTTTACTTGTCAATACGCTCCAACACTTGACATATGAATACGCTCTCGGGTCTCGCGACCCACTGGAGACATACGCCTAAAGGTCTCTAAGGGTCGGAGAGGCAATCCATGGCAATCAATACGCCTCTGGGTCGCGAGACCCGCTACCATGGTGCAACCAAAGGTCCCCAAGGGTCACCCATGCATCCAAAGGTATGCTGATGTACCCAAGGGTCAAGTGATTTTTCATTCAATCAAATGCAAATTTCAAACCTTGCAGGTGCTGGGATGCCGCCGGTGCCTATTTCAGCCACCAAAGCAGTTCGGCGTTGGCTTCAGTGCGTTGATGCCGGACAGCGACCTAATCAGATGATGCAAACCGCACGAAAGGGTCACCGGGTTTCTTTGCTGTGATATGTGCCACAATGTCGCCATGCTTTTCTTGAGTTTTTTTTTGGCCATGTGGGCTGCCTTTGCCCCAGGCTGCGAAGATGTTCCGCAAGGGGAAGGAAAAGGACTTAATGGTGATGCTGGATTTCATGCTCAGAGATTTTCCACAGCAGACAGCGCCCAGCGTTACTGGTTTGAATTGAACATTCTAAAATGTTTTGTGAAGCGTGTGCTGGAATCGGTTGGTGTTTAAAATTACTGGACTTTTGTTTCTATCCTGAGGCTCTCTTGGCTGCTTATTTTCTGTATCGTGCCAAGTGCGCCATTCCT
The DNA here is from genome assembly GCA_009767595.1 of Symbiodinium kawagutii. Lineage (NCBI taxonomy): Eukaryota > Dinophyceae > Suessiales > Symbiodiniaceae > Symbiodinium > Symbiodinium kawagutii. The sequence goes on from VSDK01000064.1 coordinate 18,421, forward strand.
GCGCTGGCTTCAGAACCTGGAACAGCTCAGTTTTTTCCAATTGATGTCAGGGTTGGGAATGAATGGAAGTATTGCTTCAGCCATGATTCATCAGCGGCCCCAGTTTTATGTAGCGGTCCCAGCTTTATGTAGCAGTCCCAGCTTTATGTAGCAGTCCCAGCTTTATGTAGCAGTCCCAGCTTGATGTGGCAGTCCCAGCTTCACGTAGCAGTCCCATTTTTATGTCCGCTGAGGATCCTTCCAATCTGATCTTGCGGGTGCTCAACGCGCCCAATCCATTCTTGCGGATGCAAGGTGAGGCCTACACATTTCGAAAGTCTTGTGAGGGATGCTTCTTGCATCCCATTTCCAAGGCAGCAGGAGACTTGAGCTGGGTGGGATTGCGATGGGGTCACCTGCCAAGGGTTGTGATCACATCAATTTTTGAGTTTTGGGGCGCCATGCTTCAGGCTTCTGGGGGCGCAAAGTTCAAACAAACCTCATCGTCACCATCATCATCATTGCCATCATCATCATTATCGGCATGTTCATCATCATCATTATCGGCATGATCATCATCATCATCATCATCATTATCGTCATGATCATCATCATCATTATCGTCATCATCATCATGATCATGGTCTTCATCCTCATACTCCTAATCATCCTCGCCATCATCACCATCATCACCATCATCATCATCATGATCATCATCATCATCATCATCATCATGATCATCATCATTGCCATGATCGCCATTATCTTCATGATCATCATGATCATGGTCTTCATCATCATCCTCATCATCATCGCCATCATCATCGCCATCATCATCATCATCATCATCATCATCATCATCTTCATCGTCATCTCCATCATCATGATCTTCATGATCATCATCCTCATCATCATCATCATCATCATCATCACCATCCTCATCACCATCCTCATCACCATTATCATTGATCGCCAACATCCTTGCAGTTGCCTCACCATCTTTCTCACCATTGGTGCCCTTGGCATCACCATTGTCACCGTCGCCATCATCATCATCATCATTACCATCATCATTGTCCTAGCCACCATTGTGAAAATCATCTCCGTTATCACTCATTGTCTTCACCATCGCCATCATTATTCGGACCATTGCTGCGCCCGTCATCATCATTTTCACCTTTACCATCATGATCATCATCACTACCATCATCATCATCAATTCATCAGATTCAGGTCCATCATCCTCATCCTCATCCTCATCATCATCATCATCATCATCATCATCATTGCTGTCAAACATAGATTTCGATCTGCCTGGACTAATGGAAAATAATTGCCACAAGTGGGCGAACTTAGTTCAACCAATTTAGCTTTTGTTTCCTTCCGGTAGGCCAGAAGATTGAATAACCAAAGCCAAGCTTTACGAGACCGTTGATGAACGTTTTCCTTCAGTTGTTGCATTCAACTTCATCCTGAAAAGATCTAAATCATATGACCTTTTTTAATTATTGCGATTGTTCTTGAAAACAATAATGCGGTCACTGGTCTTGGCACACTGGGCATTGAAATAAGTGAACAGCGTCACTGACACAAACTGAACATTCACATTGGATGGTAAAACAAGTCATACGATGATTTTGTGCGGAAGTCCAGTATGCGGCGCCAGTCTGAAAACAAACAAGTAGATGCAAAAGGATAAAGAAATTAATATCCTTTGCTTGACTGCTTCAAGAATTTCAGGATGGTGTCAGGGCTACAAGTTTTTTTATCGGGATTGAATTTGGGGCTGGGACCCTTCGCCGCGCAAAAAACACCCTTCAAAGCGCCGATTCAACAAATCCTAGCAATGAAGGGTCAAACACTGACATCCAAAGGCCCTGAAACATGTCGAAAAAGGATGCTTATCTAAATTGTTACAATTTTGACAGGAGGAAGACGAGCTTCAAAAATTGAACCAATGCAAAAAAAACAATGCAGCGCAGAGAAGCCAGGAAACAATATCTCTTGGCAAGGAAACAGGAATAAGCTTAACGCTTCTTGCAAACTAACATGAACATGTGAATAAACTGTTAGGGCCTTCGAACCAAAACACAACGGCAAATCTGTGGAACACATGCCTTATCAAGGGCAAAAAAGCATTGCAATGGAGCATTGCTGTAGGCGGTTGATGATGATGATGGTGATGAAGACCATGGTCTGGTGCGGTTACTTCGACGCTGACAATGGAAATGATGTGGCTAACCATAACAGTCACAAGTTTGACGGTGATGTTGTTGGCCCTGGCACCAATGATAATGATTGTGGGATGATGACGATGATGATGGTGGTGATGATGATGATAATGATGATGATGATGATGATGATGATGATGTTAATGATGATGAGGATGGCTTAGTTCAATATGATGGGCATGTGAATGAGGATGAAAATGAAAATATGAATATGATGATGAAGATGGCGATGACGACGATGACCCACTGATGATCATTGTGCTAGCGATGACAACATGTTGGCAATGGTAGTAGTGGTGGTAGCAACCAATATCATGGCCTTAAAGATAGAAAAGACAACGGTTTTAAGATGCTAATGATGCCTATGACGATGCTAAGGATTATGATGCCTATGACGATGGTAATGATGATGATGATGATGATCATCATGATGATGAGCAAATGTTAACAATGAGAAGATGATGATATTGGCTGCCGGACGATGATGATGCGGAGCAGGACCTGACGACGGATGATGATGGATTGGTTGGCTCTTTGATTAAGTCAACTGGTTGATTGCTTCATGGATTGGTTGGCTGATTGATTGGTTGATTGGTTGGTTGGTGGACTGGTTGATTGCTTGATTGATGACGGCAATGCTGATAAGGATGATGATGATGACGACAATTATGATCATGAAAATGACGGTGGCGACGGTGATGATGATGCCGATGATGAAAATGTTCACAATGATGGTGACAATAGTGCTGATGATGGCAATAATGATGATGACAATGATGGCACTGATGATGATGATGATGATGAAGATGATGACGGTGATGATGATAATGATGATGATCATCATGATGCTGAAGATGATGATGGCCATGATGATGAAGGTAAGGATGTTTGCCCTGGCACTGATGATGGTGACCGTGGGATGATGATGCTGATCATGATGAGGAGGAGGAGGATGCTGATGATGATGGCGATGATCAGAAAAATCGCGACGACAATGGCTACGATGCTGATGATGATGGTGATGACAAAAAAAGATTGCGATGATCATAGCTACGATGATGATGACGATGATGATGATGACGATGAAGACGACAATGGCGATGGCGATGGCGATGGCGATGATGATGGCAATGATGATTATGATGATGGCGCTGATCATGACGATGGCGATGATGATGATGATGATGATGATGATGATGATGACGATGATGATGATGGTGATAATGATGACGATGATGATGAGGATGATGATGACAACCTGCCATTTGATGCGATCACTCTCCGCTGTTTGTGGCTGCATGAAATTAGCAATGACTTCAGGAGAAGATCGCTTGACAAACGCACTTGACAGTTTGCAGAGAACGGCAGCCTTCGAAGCCCTGGACAAGGCTGAGCAGCTGGGCGTGCTCCTTATGGCAGTTTACCTGCGCAGCGTTGAGCGACCCGGCAGCAACCTTTGTTTGATTAGCAATTTGTTGCCAGCGCTTGCGCTTTAGAGGTTCAGGTTTGGAGATGGATGTTGCGGAAGCTCATTTTTGAGAAATGTTGCCCACAGCTTGGCCAAGGTATGCTCAATTTCAACTGCAGCGTGCTCGTTCCAGCCGCACCAGCAAAAAGTTTTGTTTACTTGATGGCATCGTGGCTTTCTTCAGGTCAACTGATGGGCCCGGCAAGCGGAAGGCTTTCCTTCCCTCTCGCAAAGTGAAGCGGCCCCGTGGGAAGGCTGGGGGCTCACCTTTGGCCTAAATTCCACCCTGGCCTGACTGCTCGTTTCTGTTTTATTATCACTTTTCATCGCCCTTATCTTTGAGTTCTTAGTTCATTGTTTTCCATCAGCATTGCATCAACATTCAGATTGCCAGGTCTGCCTCTTTTGGCATTGTGGTCAGATTTTTTTGAACAGTGAAACAGTAGTGTTGGCAGGTTGACGATGGCTCATCTACGATTGACCCAGAATTGTAGAACATAGCTTGGTTTACTTGTCTGGTGTAGGTAGATGCTTTTTGGTTAGTGATGGCTGATGATTCTTATTATGGCACTCAATCATTAAGAACATCCTTATTGGTTGCTGATTAGTGGCAGGTCGCTGATGAAACAATGGTTATTGGCAGGGATGGTTCATGAAGCTCATTTAAAATGCCAATTAATTAGCTTTCCATTGGGCCCCAATGCTCCCGTGACCTTTGGTTGCCCACATTTGACCCTTCAGGGCTAGGTTTCTTGGAAACCTTGTTTTGAAGGGTCTGGCTTGCGCCGCAAAGGGTCGACCGGCAATAGAAATGATAGCAAGGGTTTCCAGTGGCGCAAGATTCCGCTGTCTTTGCTGGAGGCGTGGCGGTTGAGGCCTAATCGCGACACGGGCATGATGAAGCTGGGCGACGTCTCGAAGCTGGCCTGTCAGTTTTTGGATGGGAGTCTAGACTTTCTGTTTGTGAAGAGCAAAGCTTCCAGCAGCTCCAGCAGCCCTAGCCGCCACAAAGCACATTGGAGAGTAGACGTGGATCTGTTTTTGGGCTGCACTCAAGCAATGCCTGTGTGTTGACACCGTTGTGTGTTTTTAGAAAATAACTGTTCCAAGTCGCTGCTCCTGCGAGGCTTCCTGAACTTTCCTTCCCGGCGCATAGGCTTATGCTGCCCCACTTCGCAGAGAGTCTGCGACAGCTGGGGAGATTGGGTGGCGGCCTGATGGACGACGGGGAAGTGGATTGTCAGCCATGGACACATGTCTGAGAACATTTTTGCGCTGATGTGAGGATTCATTGTGTTGAATTTTTGAAGTATGAATGTTCTTTTTTGGCAATGTTCTCATCACACTGCTGTTGTTGTTGTTGTTGTTGTTGTTGTTGTTGTTGTTGTTGTCGTCGTTGTCGTCGTTGATGTTGTTGTTGTTGTTGTTGTCGTTGTTTTCGTTGCTGTTGTTGTTGTTGTTGCTGTTGTTGCTGCTGTTGTTGCTGTTGTTGTTGTTGTCGTTGTTGTTGTTGTTGTTGTTGGTTGTTGTTGGCTGTTGGCTGTTGTTGTTGGCTGTTGGCTGTTGTTGTTGCTGTTGCTGTTGCTGTTGTTGTTGTTGTTGTTGTTGTTGTTGTTGCTGTTGTTGCTGCTGTTGTTGCTGTTGTTTTTGTTGTTGTTGTTGTTTGTTGTTGTTTGTTGCTGTTGTTGTTATTTGTTGTTGTTTCTTGTTTGTTGTTGTTGTTTGTTGCTGTTTGTTCCGGCTCTTGCGCATGCTCCGGTCGCTGTTGTGGTGGCCAATGTCTTTGTTGCTGTGGCCTCTGATGCTGCTCTTACTTATTTTGTTCTTGCTTTCGTTCTATTGGTCACGTTCGGGCTCTCGTGGTTGCTGCGGTCGCCGTTGTGTTTGCTGATGTCGTTGCCTTTGTTGTTGTTGTTGTTGTTCTTCTTCTTCTTCTTCTTATTGTTGTACGTTGTTGTGATTGTTGTTGTTGTTGTTGTTGTTGTTGTTGTTGTTGTTGTTGTTGTTAGCGTTGTTGTTGTTGTTGTTCTTCTTCTTCTTCTTCTTCTTCTTCTTTTTGTTGTTGTTGTCCCTGTTGCTGCCTTTGCCGTTGTTGGTGTTGTTGTTGTTGTTGTTGTTGCGCTTCTTCTTGTTGTTGTATGTTGTTGTGGTTGTCGTTGTTGTTGGCGTTGTTGTCGTTCTTCTTCTTCTTCTTCTTCTTCTTCTTGTATGTTGTTGTGGTTGTCGTTGTTGTCGTTGTCGTCGTTGTTGTTGTTGTTGTTGTTGTTCGTTGTGGTGGCGGATGTGGTCGTTGCGGCTTGTTCGGGGTGTCTTTCAGGAATGGGCCCTTCAGCAAATGCTTTGGAAGATGGGCAGGCGCAACTCCCCTGCAGATCCGGGAGGAGGTTGTGGAGCTCCTCCAGTCCCTGAAGGCTTGCCGTGGTGTGAGCGAGCTCATACGGAAGCTGGAGATTGGAAGCTCAGGAGAAGCGATGGTGCTCATCAACGCTTGCAAATGCGTTCATGTGGTGAAGAATTGGGTCTACGAAGCCAGAAGTGCCCAACTGAGTTTCAATCCCCAGCTGCCCCAGCTGAAAATTCATGTACTTTTGGTTTTAAATTTGTTGCCTAATTCAGCTGAGGCACTTGGTGGATGGATGCAATTCCATCCGTTGTGCCTCGAGTCAGCCGCGTTCTGGACCGACCTCATTGTTTGGCCCATGTTTCTTGGAATGGTGCTGGATGGTTGCTGATTTTGGCAGGACTAGCTGCAGCGCCAGCAGCCCCAGCTTGCCAGCGGCCCCAGCTTGCCAGCAGCCCAAACTTGCTAGCAGCCCCAGCTTGCCAGCAGCCGCAGCCGCAGCCACCCAGCCTTGGCCTCAAAAGACATTGTGTTTCTGTGAACGTGTAAAAAGATACGCAAAGTTTTTTTCTGCTAAGTGGAAAACCAAAGTTTCAGTCAGAATCATTCAACGTCTTGGGACATGTCATATGACACACTGTCACATGTTCTAGCCAGCGCTCAAGCCTTCCCAGCTGCACACTTGCACCTGCCACTTTGTTAGCGGCTATCATGGCTGCCAGAGCGGATTGTTGGACCACGGTTGGATACCATGCTTTTGAGCAAAAGCAGTTTGATCAGATGTGCCAACGGGACCAAACGGGCCTGTACTACACGGAGATCTCACCCATGCGTTGGTCTTCCACCCCGCTGTTGGCAATTTCTTACACCCGGAAGGAGGCCGCTCGGAAGTTGGGGGCCACGCTGTCTGAATGCCAGGAGCCAGGCAAAGCCAAGACTCCGAAAAAGAGCGGCTCCCAGAAGCAAGACGCTCTTGAAGCTGCTTTGGAGTGCCCTAACTATGTGATTTGGCGCCTGCAGACCCAAGAGAACATAGCAGAGCAAGTGGTCCGAGGTTTTTTGAAGCCTTACCATGATGTGAGCAAGGGCTTCGACATGGCCTACCCGTTCACGCCGTTTGAGCTGCCTCGAAAGAATGGCGAGTGGCGTGTGGACCTTGTGTGCCTCACACGCAGTTTAGATATTTGCGATTGTTTTTGATTTTTCAATGAAGCCGTTTGACTTAAATCTCATTGAGATTTGATCATCAAAGCCATGCCACATGAGGCCAGCGACCATGCAAGCCATCTTTGTAGATCAGCCGCCAAAGCGTTTCTTTGGGCAGCAGGACCAAACCAACTTGCAATGTTCTTACTACTTGGCCTTGCCAACGAGCCCAACGACCACAAATTTGTCAGAGTTGATTCAGGTTAAGCATGCGGCGCCTTTGTTGAAGCTGTTGTTGCAGAATGAGCGCGATGAGGAAGTGAAGATTCTCCTTGAGAATTGCTGTGCGTTGCGGGGAGACTACATTGGGGTTCCTCTTGTGGCCAGCCCGATCACAGCTATGACCTTGGGTTTCTTTGCCTACAAGCCGGAGTCTCTTAGCGGCCACCAGTCCCAGCCTTTGCAGCTTTTGCAATTCAACTCCCCGCACCTCCTGGATCGAATGCCGCCAATTTCGAACCCTTTGTGTCCTTTTTGGCTCATGAAGCCTGATGGCTTGGTCCGAATGATCAATGATTGTTTGCTGGCCTTGACAGTAGAGCATTTCAAGATGCAGGTTACTGTGATGGCAGAGTACAAGCCGCAGGTGGAATTTCTGGAGCGCCAAGAGAAGTTGCGGCTGCAGTTCCGCAAGCGAGGATTGGAAGAGAGAGTTGAGCAGTTGCAAGCCGACCTTGATGAGCAGAAGGCCGAGTTGGCTCAGGTCAGCAAGAAGATGTGCACAGGGCCAAAGACTTCAGATGAACCTGAGCCTGATGATTGCAAGGCTTGAGAGTCTTTCCCTGAGCCTGAACTTTTGTATGCACTTGTCCAGCATATGCAATTTTGAATAGCAGCACCAGCTAAAGCTGTCTAAGTTTTCCACTGCCTCAGCAAAAAGAGGCCATTGCTTTGCCAGGGATTGTTTTTGGCTTCACATGTCCAAGTTTGCTGTCATTTTTTGTTTTTTGATGACGGTCAGAGTATCAGATTTGACATTTATGCAACATGTGTGAGATCTTAGATCGAAATTTGGACTTTGTGCTTGGCAAAGAATAACACTTGATTTTGAAGCCGTGACATGATTTTGATCGCCCCGACTCATTTGTTAGCTCACCAGCCGCTCTAGCTGTCCCAGCTTTTTTCCTTTGCTCACGTGGTGCTGATATGGCTGCCCCTGAAGAACCTGCTCCAGCAGCCAGAGCCCTAATTCATTTGTTTCACAATGCAGTCAGGGACAGGTCTGAATTTAGGGCCTTGCATAAACATACCTTTTCGATCAACACATGACTTCCAGGATGGGGCCCGCTCCTTCATGGAAAAGTTGATGCCATGGGTCGGGCTCTCATTGCATTTTGAGAAACCAAATGCTAAGATCAAAGTTGGATCGAATTGCTTAAGCACGTTCTCGTCTCTCAGGTGAGAGGGAATTTGCCAAGAAAGTACAGCCCAGCCAAAGAGATGCACAAGACCCCTCCTCTTGATATTTCTGCAGAAGTTAAAGAGAAGGACGCATCTGGCTACAAGGCACCACTGTTGAAAATAATTGTGGGGGATCAACCTCTTTTGAATCGCAGTTCACCAGTAGACCCGGCGTGAGCCCGGCGCTTGCGCAGGCACCGTGGGACCCGGAGGCATGCGCCACGTCCATCAAAGTCAACGGATTATATGAAGCATCAGGCCTTGCATTGTGGGTGAGATCCGGTGTCTACAGCAACGGTGCTGGCAAGGACTCTGATCCTGGTGATGTCAGTTTTGGTGCGCTGCAAAAGTTCCTCGATAGCTTCTTCAGCAAGGAAGTCGCCATGAAGGGCCACATTTGCCGTGGAACGAAGAAGCAGAAGCAAGTCAAGATGAGATTGTTGTGGCCAATTACTATGGTATGTGGATGCGAGGCCCCTGTCGATGTGGAGGGCAAAAGCAATTTTGATAGCAGCCTCAACACAGCTGGAAGCCACTTTGTTCTTTGGGCTTGGTATTTGGCTTTGTCCCGAGCGTTGCAGAAAAATGCTGCTTGGATTGTTTTCGCCTGCGTAGCAAAGTAGTTTACCAATGAAAAGGCCATTTGACATTATCCTTGCAATATTCTAACCGGCTTTGAACTGCCATCCTCACCTTTAGTTTCGTTGTCAGAACCCTTGAATGCTACAAATGAACAAAACTGCGTGGCCAAAGGTCAAAATCCTACGTTTAAGGGTTCCAGCTGCTATCGCTGGCTTATGTTTAGTCATTTATTGTCGGCCCTGGCACGGTTAAGTTTGAAGTTGGTGTCCTAATTACATTAGAGGTGTTTAATTGTACTTATTTTCTTGCATTCAGTTTTTTTTATCTGATTGCGTGTTTTCATCACATGTTGTTTTCAGATTATTTTGTCAATTGTTGCTGCTTTGTGTAGCGTTTGTGTTTGCCTGCCTGTTGATTGACCTTCACTTTGGTTGCGTTTGTTTTTTTGCTGTAGCTGCGCTGCTGTTCCTCTTGTTGACGCTGCTGCTGAATTTGTTGCTGACGCTGTTGCTGCCGAACCTGCTGCTGTTTGCCCTTCTTGCGTGATTTGATATTATGTCCGCGTTTGATTTGGCATCTGTTTGTTCTATCAGCAACGTTGCTTCTTTGCCATGTGTGTGTGTGTTTCCTAGTCGGAGTTTTTGATAGATGTGTTTTGTCATAGCCGGCGCGGCATGTTTCTAGTTGCTTTTGTTCCGGCTGTTTTCTTGTGTTTGTTTGTTTGTTTGTGTGTTTTCCTGCTTGCTTGCTTGTTTTTTTTGTTTGTTTTGTTTGATTTGCTTGCTTGCTTGCTTGCTTGCTTGCTTGCTTGCTTGCTTGCTTGCTTGTTTGTTTGTTTGTTTGTTTGTTTGTTTGTTTGTTTGTTTGTTTGTTTGTTTGTTTGTTTGTTTGTTTGTTTGTTTGTTTGTTTGTTGGTGTGTTTGTTTTGTTTTGTTTTGTTTTGTTTTGTTTTGTTTTGTTTTGTTTGTTTGTCTGATTGTTTGATTGTTTGTTCGTTTGTTTGATTGCTTGCTTGCTTGTTTGTTTGTTTGTTTTGTCATGTTTTGTTTTGTTGTTGGTTGGTTTAGTTTTGTTTTGCTTGTTTGTTTGTTTGTTTGTACGTTTGATTGTTTGATTGTTTGTTCGTTTGTTTGATTGCTTGCTTGTTTGTTTGTTTTGTTTTGTTTTGCTTTGTTTTGTTGTTGTTTTGTTTTGTTTTGTTTTGTTTTGTTTTGTTTGTTTGTTTGTTTGTTTGTTTTGTTTGTTTGTTTGTGTGTTTGTTTGTTTGTTTGTTTGTTTGTTTGCTCCTTTTGTTTGTTTAGTTCCTTTTGTTTGTTTAGTTCCTTTTGTTTGTTTGTTTGTTCCTTTTTTTTTGTTTGTTTATTTGTTTGTTTGTGTGTTGGTGGGAGGGTTGGTTGTTTGTTGGTGGGTGGGTTGTTTGTTTGTTGGTTGGTGGGTTGGTGGGTGGGTTGGTTGGTTTGATTGTTTGTTTGTTTGTTTGTGTGTTTGATGACGGTGATGTTGTTTGTTTTTGTTCTTTTTTCACTTTTTTTGCTTGGGCAGTGAATTGGCATTGTTAAATTTCATTCTTGCTCCAGCTGCCCCAGCCCCAGCCACTGAATCACTTGATTTTTCATTTCCAAGGACAAGGAGTGGCTTGACCTTCTTTGGGAAGCGGGATGTTGTGTGACCATTCAGATGCGGCTGTGTCCTTCTGATGTCGACTGGGCCCTTGCCAAGAATCATGCCAGCGAGCAGCTGAAGGCGATCAAAGATAGCTCTTTGTCCAGCACGTTCTTGGATTTTGCGTTGATCGTGAGGCAACTGGGCATCCAGCAAGTTTCGGATGGTGTGGACTACAAGCTTCGCTTCAACTCAGCGCAGTATAATTCCTCCATGCATCGTGCCGCCCTGGGCGTTCTCAGCTTAATGGACAATGGCAAGGATTTCCAAGAAGCCATGCGCTTGCTTGACTTGCGTTGGGGCCGCGACTTGCTGGCCAATGCTGATTCAAAGAGCTGCCCCAGCTACCCCAGCCGCCCCAGCTCCCCACAGCCCTGGTGAAATTGCAGCTTGGCTCATTGACATGCTGGACCTTGCCCTCAAGTTGAACTTGACCACACCGAGCAAAGCAACAGAAGTCTGGCTCTTGGGTGACCGCGTTCACAAGACCGCTGGCTATTGGCAAGCTTGCTTGGTTGTGATGGAGGCATTTCTTTTGGGCCTTTCTGAAAACACGATTTTGATTGAAACTGTAGTGATGTTTGAATGCGGGGTGCCCGTAGAACCCTGGTGAACCGTCTTGACACAATCAGTCTTGAACCTGCAGGTCTCTGGCTTTCTCATTCCTCTCAAGGACAAGCTCCCCGAGGCTGAGTCCAAGAAGTTGGATGCCGCCATTGGCTCTTTGATTGACCCTCGGCAATGTTGGACGAAATTTCTTGAAACTGAGCGCGCGCGGGATGGCTTGATCATCAAGGAGGAAGATGAAGCAGAACCCGAACCAGCATCAGCTGAGACGACAGCTTTGGACAGTTTGAAAGGTGATTTCAACAAGGCGACTGGGTCCATGCTTGACCTCTTCTTTGATATGATGCAAGGCAAGTACTTGAACGATTGCCGCAAACTTGGTGCAGAGAATGTGAAACTGGCCCAACTTGTGTCCGAGGCAGCTAACCACTCCCAGGGCGACAGCAAGTCGGAGACTGCTCCCTGTGAGCTTGTCAAAGCTATATGCCTGGTCGTCCAGGGCTTCGACACCAACGCCAAGAGCGTCTCAATCACCGCAGCTGCCCCAGCTCCGAGCTTGATTGCAACTTTGAATTCAAATGCTGATGGCGGGGATGAGAATGCTGATCGGGAAAGGATTTGGAAGTTGGTCCAAGGTGAGCGTCGCAAGTACATCACGTTCAGTGTCGTCCCCAGGTACAGCAAAGATGCTTTGAACAATGTGTTCAGGCAATGCGGAAAGGTTTGGAGCTTTACTGGCCAGCTCAACAGCTCTCACCGTTTGATCATCGCGTCAGCAGATTTGCTGTCGGAGACTTCGTCAGAGCCATGGTTGAACTATTCCTCACCAGCACCTGAAGTGTGGAAAACTGTCGCTGATTTCTGCATGGGGGTTACTGGCTCGACTGATTTCTCTTTGATGTGCGATGGCAGGATGCGTGAAATGAGACGCGTCCATGCGCCTTGTTTATTGTCTATTAGCATGTTTTCGTTTTTTAGAAACTATTTTCCACTTAATCAATCTTAGCCTGGGCAATAGACTGATGTGTTTGGAATTACGTTTTTTAATCGATGCCAATTGTACTTGCAACGCAGGAAGATGCGGTATTGAGCCAGCCTCAGACTGAAGAGATCTTCTTGATCTACAGTGGGGGCTGCCCCCCCCGAGCAGGGCGTGCAAGGAAGGTGCCCTTGGCAGCCCGTAAAGTTGAGTCAGCCGCTTTGAGGTTCCCAGCCCAGCGCAGCAAGTTCAAGACGATCAAAAAAGAAAATTTCACTTCCTGCGGGGAAGCGACAACGTTCCAGAATACATATTCTGGAGTCTCATTCCGGCCTGCTTCGGAGCTTCCTCTGATTACTTCCTCTGAGAAGGTGAAGATTTTGCCTGTTTCAGCCGCACAAGCCGCCCCAGCTGCATGGCAGGAAAGCCACAATGATGACGTCCCACTCTTTTGGCAGGAGGGTAAGCCAATCAACTTTTACCTTGCCATTTTGGACGAATTCAAGATCAAGGCTTGCTTCGATGCGACTGCTGGATCAGGAGCCCTCATGGAAGCGTGCCTCACACGCGGTGTTCAATACCATGGCTGCTGCTTGAACAAGGAGCATATGGGCTGGCTGCAGGGAGTTGCCGACAGGGCCTCTTGCGGCCTCGTCTCCATTGAGGGCTCCACTTTGCATTCCTCAGAGTTGGCCTCTGATGTGAAGAAGCATTTCCCAGATGTGCTTCGCACGTTGGTTGCCCAGGAGGAGGAGGAAGAAGATGAAGCTGTGGAGCCTGACAGTGATGTCGACTGACGGGTGTGCTTTTCCAGCCGCACCAGCTTTTCAATTTTGAGCGATTTTTGAACCGCCCTCATGGTCAAAATGTTTCCAAATAGTCTCATCGTTGCCTCGTGTTTGGGGTGGGGTTGAGCAAACTCAATGAAAACGCTTGCCAACCACAACGTCATGTCGCCAAACATGATGATTGATCGGATGGGTGTTATACTTGCCAGCCACAATGTGCGTCATGGTGCCAAACATGATGTTTGATTGGATGATGTTCTAACTTCTTCCATATCGCATTTTGAAGCTTAGCAAAGCCGTTAGCAGCCCTAGCTTCCCAGCCCCTCTCTCTGGCATGCCGCCGCTTGCTGTACCGCGCATGCGCTTGAACTTCAAGCAGCCCAACCCATGGCAAGAAACCAAGCACATGCCTCTTCAACGTCAAGGTCCCAAAAAATCGATTCGCAAAGCTGCTATTTTGGAAGGTGTGGTTCCAAAAGCCAGACGTCCTTTTGCTTTGTTCTTGCAGGAGCACAGTCAGCTTTCCAAAGGCTCTGCTCGTCAAGACTTTCTCGATGAGATGAAACGCCTTGGCAAGGCGTGGCGAGCTTTAGCAGATTCAGAGAAAGAGGTTTACCAGTCAAGATGCAACAAAGAGTTTTTCGAGCAAAGGGGTGCTATGAAAGCACGGGGTTTGCCAGTGCGCAAAACCGCAGCAAAACAAAGAAACCAGCCACAAGTGCCAGAGCCGCTACAGCCGCACCAGCTTTCCCAGCCGCCCGATCCAGGATGCACAGTGATCACTGAGCTAGGCGGGTTCAAAGTGATTCCAGACCGAGAGGCTTTGGGCGAAGGCTCATATGGATGCGTGCTTGCGAGCATTGGCCCCAATGGCTGCTTTGCTGCAACCAAGGTCTTCAAGTGCAACAAAGGCATGGCAGATTTCGAGCAGGAAGTGCGTGTGTTCCAGCTGCTCCAGCAGAAGTTAGATCCCAGTTGCCGGCGATTCTTTCCCGCCTACTACACGTCGGATGATAGGAGGAAACCATTTCCATTCCTTGTGTTGGAGTACGGTGGGCCGTCGGCGCTGCAAGTGTTGAGAAGACTTGGCCCACTTGATGGGATTAGCTTGAAATGTTTTGCGTTGCAGCTGAAGGCTGCTTTGCAGGCCTTGCATGGCTTGGGTGTACTGCATTTGGACGTGAAGCCGGGGAACATTCTCTGGACCCCGGAAACCTTTCAATTGAAGCTGACAGACTTTGGGATGTCAGAGATGCAAGGGGTCCAGCTTTCCAGCTTACGTTTCAGTGAATATGTCTCCGAGCCATACCGGCCCCCGGAGCTTTGGGAGGCTTCTCGCAAAGAGATTTGCCACCATTTGCGTCAGGCTGTTGACATTTGGTCCTATGGCTGCGTGCTTTTTGAGTGCGCTACTGGGCGCTGGCTCATGCGGCCTTGCCCTGAAGCTCCCAGCTGCCGAGGTGCTGTGAGGGCATGGTGCAGCTCATGGAAGCTATTATCAAGCAAGTCACTGAAAGCGTCCAAGCTGCCCGAGCCTGCCAAATCCCTGTGCTTGCGATTGAGCCAAGCGAATTGCTGGCAAGTTGCAATTCGGAATTGTTTGAATCCTGATCCACATCTTCGTGATATGTGTTGATGTGGCTTGGGCAACTGATACATTGCTAGGTTTCGTTGCTTTTCACTGGTGTTAAGAATGGGGTCTGGGCCAGTCTGTAGAGAAGCATGGGGTATAGATGATTTTGGATCATCGTGGATCGTCAGCTGTACCAGCTGCACCAGCAATTACAGCAAAAGAAAGAGCAGGCAAGCATACAGAGCAACGCTGCTTTTTGATCCCTCGATGTTGTGATCACCAAATCATTTGTGGTGG
>VSDK01000069.1:0-14094 GCA_009767595.1 Symbiodinium kawagutii
GTGTACAAGCGAGTGACAAGTCAAGTGTACAAGCGAGTGGTCGCCCGATGGGGACATCTGTGGGAAGCTGTAGGTATGACCATAGAATTCAGGGTGTTCCTGATTGGCTCCTGATTGGTTACGCAGGCGTTTGAGAAATCTCTGACGAATCAACACACTTGAACTGTTGATGAACGAATACATAAGCAAAACCATTTCTTTCTGCACAACGCCACCCCACTTGTTGGTGACACCCAAGAATGCTCTGTTCCTTCCATCACCAACCGCGTGTACATAACTCATGAACCATTGCCGATCACCCATCAACCAAGCAAAATCGCAACCAATCCAACCAACATATCCAACCATCACCCATCAACCAACCAACCACCCAACCATCCACCCACCAGGCCTCCCGGGGCCACCTCCCACGGGTTCCCCCCAGGCGTCCCCTGGTGCCTTCTCCGGGTTCGTGGCCGCCGGCGGCACCGGGGTCGCGGCGCTAGACCAGGTGCAGCGGCCCTCGCAGCAACGGGCGCCCGGCGCCGGTGCCTGGCACGGCAGGAGAGGCCGCAGTTGCCTTGGCAATGCTCGGGTGGTGCTTGATCTAAGGTTATGGATGGATGGTTGTGGAAGGTGATGGATGGTTATGGTTGGTCTAAGGTTATGTCACGGAAGGTTATGGATGATCTAATAGATTGGTTAATGATGGTTCATGATTTATGGATGGTTATGGATGGTGAATGATGGTTGTGGATGGTTAATGATGGATATGAGAGTACAACCAACTAATGGAGATACAATCAACAACAGGTCAATAGCAATCAACCAACTGATGGTTATGGCGGATGGTTATGGCTCAATTTTGGCCGTCAGTAACCGGGGGAATAGTGTGAGGCTGGCAGTTTTTTCCCCGGCTGACAACTGTCTCGTTCCGAGCAGCGGTCTGCTAGCGCAGGCCCTGGCCCTTGCTTTTTTGGGGCCTGCGACTTGGATATTACCTACGCTCCACTTGGTCAGGTTTTCATCCTCCTTGGAAGAGGGATGGCTTTTGTTCCTTGATGGCACCAGCTGATGACTTAAAAATAACCAACAACATTCCATCTATAACTTATAAGTAACCAACAAAAATGGTATTCCATCACACTGATGGTTTTTGCTTTTGCCTTTTGCACATCCATCAAAATTCGGTGGATGTTGGGATGATGCTTTGAGTTCCTCTGGCTCGCTGAGGTGACTTACAAATAACGAACAATGACAGAGCAAA
Source organism: Symbiodinium kawagutii (assembly GCA_009767595.1). Taxonomy (NCBI): domain Eukaryota; class Dinophyceae; order Suessiales; family Symbiodiniaceae; genus Symbiodinium; species Symbiodinium kawagutii. Next base: position 1,247 of record VSDK01000069.1, read on the forward strand.
CAATGGTTCATGATGGTACCTCAGAGTTGCAGGGTCTTGACCCGCAGCTATAACAAGAAGCGGTGGTTAAATGAGTGGTGAATGGTTGACACTTGATATCTAGATTGGTAAACGCTTATAACGGTTTAATGCTTGGATCATAGTTGGTTTATTGGGGGGGTGAATGGTTGGTGAAGGGTTGGTTAAGGGTTGGTTAACGGTTGGTTAATGGCTGGTGAATGGTTGAATAATGGTGGTTGGTTAAGGCAACGGTCAAGCATCATCGAGGTGCCACCAGGCGACACGGCAGGTCCCAAGCGATGCCGGTGTAGTACCTCGGCGATGAAGCGCTCCCGTGTCGGGGGGGTGCCCCGGACACGACTAAGATCTGCCTTCGGGTTGCCAGTTAAACAGCTGGTCAGCTAACAATTGGCTGTCATATGAAACAGCTAGTTTATACTACAAACAATTAGTCAGGTAACAATAGTACAAGTCACTGGCAATATTAACGGCTAGTTACTAGTTTCTTTGGCCAGGGCCTCCAACGGCTTGCCCTCCGTAGTTTGACGGCTTGTCATCCTACTGGTACTTTTTGACTTTGGCTTTACGGCAATCAGAGAGTACAACTCGCTTGCTACGTGAAACGCATGCAATAAATTCAATGTTCAGGTGTTTGTAAAGTTTGACAACCGATACACTATAAAATATCACAGTAAATCAAAGAACAAACACCTCAATCCAGCCCGGTGAGATCAATGCCAACATTTCTGGCATAGTCGGGCTGCATTTCTTGGTCCCTGTAATCAAGACCACCAACATCCAGGGTTTCAAAATGGTGTTGTTGCAATGGATCCAAAGGGACAAAAGTTGCACTGCGTCTTTGACGTGCCAACTCATCGACATGTGCTTGGGCAATGGCAGCATTCAAGGGGCCGGGGTACTCTTTAGCATAACTAGTACGCCATTTGCCACTCGCATCACGTCCGGAAAGAGTCTTCAAATCTTTCCATTGAAAACTGCGTTTGTGTTTGTGAAATGCGACTTTACAATGAGGCAAACAGCACATCAGCAAATGGGTTGGTTTCAAACTGACTGCTCCGTAAGCAGCCTGGTCAATTGACAGCAAGTGCACATTATGGTGCTCAAGGAAATGAGTGATCCAAGGCAAAAACCAAATAGATGCTCTGTCCTTTTTGGACGGGGCAGCAGGGTGCTCCATGGTAGCAGGGACTGAATGAATGATGGCTGCAAAAAACAAACGCAACGACACAAACAAAAGCAAACTTGAAACATAGACCTGATCAAGTTCAGCCTGCGTTAAACCATCCAGTCCAAATGGATATTGTGCTGATCTCAAAGGTCTAGGTGACTTCCCGAAATCGGTCTCCTGATGTCTGGCCTGTGACCAGGTTTCGCATGGGGGTGCAATAAGTAAAGCAGCAATGAAACCACAAGAAAACCAACCAAGGAACATCTCCATCAAATCATTAGTGGTAACATCGTGCAACTTGGACAATGCTAAATCAATCAGCAAAACCTGGCCAAGTTCCCCCTGCTCCTGCAAAAACTGTTCTACAAACTGCTGGAAGTCATCTTTGCGACGACGACCAGAGAAAATGTAAAGGAAAGTCGGTTTCCTCACCAAAGTCCTTGGGGCCAAAAACGGCCATCGCCATGCAGTATCGTGTTCGTCTTGAAGTTCATGTGCAATCTGCGTTGGGACGTGGGCATCTTTCCAAAACTTCTCCATGGCCGTGTGACGGCGTTCTTGCATAGAAGGAACATGTTCTTGCGCAACATGATTCGGAATGCGAAGTTGCAGCAATTGATTCGCTGCAGTTCGCATGGAAATTGGGTAATTGCGATATTCAGGGACCTGCAGATTGTTGTCTTGCCATAGCACCAAGGCTTCTTGTAGAACCAGATGCTGCTGAGCTGCAGCCATATCCACATGCAACGTGGTATCATAAGTGCTTGCAAAAAAGGACACTATGTGATTTCGCAGTGAAGCATGATATGCATATCGTTGCAGGATGTTCAAAGTAGTCAGGACACAATTGTCCTCCAATGAAGAAAAAATTTCCAAAACCCAACTGGGATCGGCAGAGGTGACACTGTTATCGGAGACTGACATCTCCGAAGGAGTGGCACGTTGCCAAGGCCACGGCCTCACAGGTCCAGCAGCTTGCATCGCAGGCAGCTTATGTTGAGAGGCTCGCTGACGTGAGCGCAGTGCTTTGCGTTCCTCAGCTTCCTGGTCATGAATCATCTGAAGCTCCTCATCGTTCAGTGGTGGTACACTGAGGATGAGCTTCAAGATGCATTTGGTTCTGAAATACTTCAAATGGTGGATCAACTGCTGGCGACCCCGATAGCACTTTAAACATGCTCTGCAAGTGTTGCCAACGGCATATCTTTGAGCCATGCTACCTTTCTGATGGCGCTTGTAAACATGAGTGCACAAAGCACCAAAAGAATCAAAAGTAGCATCACATTCGCCACAGGCATAGCCTCCTGGAAGGTGAGAAGGCTCCGTTTGCTTGTAGCTGTCAACTGCATACCTAGTCATATCGGCTCTAAAGGCAGATTGAAAGGCACGAAAAATGGTCCAAATCCTCACGTATTTCTCATAGATTACCCCTGCCTTAGCAACATAGCGATTCAAGGCGGTGGGATTGTGTGCACTAAAGCGAGCCAACTCTTCAACATGTTCATATCTGGCCAGATTCTTCACTGTGTCAAATGGAACTAAATGTTGAAGATATTGCAAATCTTGGCACACCATACCAAGCCAACTGGTGGCTGGGTCTTGTGCCTGAAGGATGGCAAACAGGTCCGTCATCTCTGTAGACATGGTGCGCACAAAGAGCCGAACTCGAAGTTGACTCAAAAGAAACATAGGGTGAGGCAAGTGACTTGCAGCAATCAAATCCAAGTTGCTGACACCGGGTCCTCGAGGACTCCGTGACACCACACGTGTAATGGCATTCAACAGCTTAGCATGCCAAGTCTGCATATCATGAACATGCATCTGTTGCCAAGCACCGGCACTGAAAATGAGCTTGCTTTGCACGAAGGCTTTGAACAAAGTGCGTCGAGTGGACAAAGGGACTCGGCCACTGCGAAACACTCCTTTGTTGAGCATGCGAAGCATCGGATTGGCAAGTAAGAATCTGCGATGAATTTCGGCTCCTGGATGACCACTATGATTCTGTAACACTCCAAGGTACACATAATCAGCAACCACTGGCAAAAACATGGTGTCTTGAGTTGCTTGGCACGTGAAAGAAAGCTTGGGTTTCTGTTGATCGTGGTCCAAGACATGCTTCCAAGTGGTTTTGGCTTGAGATCCTCGGAGGGCAATCAACACGGATGTTTTGTCTGGATCCATGTTGAGACGCAAGTTCAAAGCAGCAGCACGATCATACACAATAGAAATGGTAGCTTGAATCTTACACAGCAATGCTTGCGGCTGTTCAGCTTGAAGAAGCAAAACCAAATCGTCCACCCAGGCAGCATCCACCAGCTGTGCAGGGGGAAGATCGCCCTCCTGCAGTTCACAGGGCGGGATCCATTTCACTGGCATGTTGATGTGCAAATCGGCTGCTATCAAGGCATTGCGAACATCTCGCAAGAATCTGGTCATCAGGAAGGCATACAAAAGATCAGCAACGGCATCACCTGGTTTGGTACCTGACTGAGTCAAAGTCAGGGTGTCTCGATTCCGACGGAGTTGGAACCAAGTGGCACTAAGCATGGAAAACACCTGTGCCTGCAAATGAGAACTCACATGCGCTTCCTCAAGGGCAGTAGGAGCTCGCAACATGGAACAAAACTCTTGGTACATAGAAACTGACCATCCCTGTTGGGCAAACAACTGTGCAACGTCGGCCTCAAAGAGAAAAGGGCGTACCAACAAAGGACGACAAGCACGATAAAAGGCTTGCTGGATATCCACAAACAAAGCGGCACTGGAAAGGCCAGCTTTCTGGGTGTACTGCGCATGGCTTTGCAAAAACAAATTAAGAAGGTCTGTTCCGAAACCTGGCACACCTCCTGCTTGCATGTTTTGACGATACATCGAGAAGCACGGTAAAAGCTTCTGACGGACAATGCCATGCGATAATTTGGCTGGAAAATCAGCCAACAAAATGCTTCGATATTTTTCAGGAGAATGTCCTGAATGTGGACCTTTAGGGAGGGGGCAAACCTCTCCTCCCTTCCATCTTATGGGCTCTTGGCATCGAATGCTGATCTTGGCTAGCAAAGGAAGCATCAAACGTGAGAAGATGAGTGGAGCTGTTTGGTAAAGCTCAGCAGGTAACCCATCTAAACCTGCGGCCTTTCCCTTTCTTGCTTTCAAGATGTATCTTTCAATGTCTAACACTGTCGGCATCGATGCAAGGTCAAAGGGAAGCTGGTCTGGTTGATAGCGAGGCATTTGGTGGCACATGGCTTGCTGAATGCTATCAATCGTGGCTGGTTGACCATGTTCTGGCAACGCAAAATGAGAGCGCCATCGCTCTGCTGCTTCGGCTGGCGTACGTGCCAAAGAGTTGTCTGGCAATTTGACTGCTGGCACTGGCTTGAAAACATTCATGGATTTGCGGTGTACTTGCCCCAAGAGAGGTTTAAGTGTTCGATACATGCGTTTGGTGTCGTGATCATGGATGGATTGAACAAAACTGTCTGCCATGATTTCAACTTGGTGCACACGATCTGCTTTGCTAGCTTTGCGTGCAAGGGGGTGCAGAGAGCGACGACTCACCATTGCCCACAATTCAAGGCGTCGCAGGTGAGAAAGCATGGCAGTCGCCATGTCCATCCAATCAGAATGAACAAAAAACTCAGACTTGGTCTGGTGTACACCATAAGCATCCAACCAGCGTCGAAAAAAAGATCTTGCGACGAAGCCTCTGAATGTGCATCTGGGTGCGCCTTTGAGTGGCTGCCAGTTCTTTGCGCATGCACACCAATGTCCAGGTGGCATCAGACAGATAACGCTGTCTAGGTCGAGGCTTGTCCATTCCAAAACATTGCAATGCACCTTGAGAAATCCATTGTGTGAGCAGTTCCGCATGCACTCCCACCCCACAAGTCCACGGGATGGAAGGTGCATTTGCGAGGAAGTCCACAAACTGCTGTCGGTGCAAGGGCTGACTACATTTGGTAGGATCGATCTTGGTTCGCACAAGTCGAGTGGAGCATGAGCTTTGTTTTGCAAACCTAACATCAACTGCTGCCATGAAGTGATCATGTCGAGCTAAAGCAAGGTCCACTTCTGTCTGCACATATGAGCGAACAGCAAAATCGGTCCAATTGTATGGAATGGCCACATAGTCCAACCGATGTGGGTATCCATACGAGGAGATCCATGTCACAGAATCTCCCTCATGGCATGCTCTGAATGTGGCCGGAATCCAAAGGCCACATTCAAGCAAGAAACTGTGCGCAGCTTGCCCGCATCTGTTCTCCTCTTCCGGGTTGTGATTGGAAATGGAGTCACTCGTGACAGTGCCAAAACGCGAATTGAAATCCCCCAAGATGACGAGTGGCAGTTCAGGTGAATGACGAATCACCAAGGCATAAAGCTCTTGCCACCAATCCTCTGGCTTCACATCAGTGGCATCTTCATGTGGAGCATGAATGACTAGGACACGCAACTTCAGATGTGGTGCTTGGACATGCACGAACAGAATCCTATCACTGTGGCTCATGACATGAAAGTGCGATTCAAGGAACCGGTATGTTTTGGCAGCACTTTTGGCATATGGGCATTGCCGATCTATCCACAATTCACAACCGCGATGTTGGCCTTGGGCTGCTCCTGATTGAAACACAAAATGGGTGCTGCTATGGCGAGCGGTGACACCACCCGTCCGGCATTCCTGAAGTCCTAGCATGGAAATGCCAACCTTTGCACACTGAGCTTGAAGATGTGCACTACGTCCCAATTCCAACATGCCGTGGAATCGATTGTTTTGAGTGCCACATTGCAATGAAAGCACATTAGCAGTGGCTAGGGTGAAGGTAAACGTCACCGATTCATCAAGGCTGACATGTTCATCGTGAACCCATGTGGTATCTGGGTTATGTCCATGAAAGGGTCCTTCAGCTTGAAAACTGGATCTCCAAGTGCTGGGCGGAGGCAGCACCTGTGCATCGCTGACTGTAGTCCAAGCATGTTCGATGTGGGCACTATGCAAAGCATGTGTCACACAGTCTGGAAGACTACCTGGCACCAAAATTTTTTGCGCAGTAGCTTTGGCAAGAGCATCTACTGCTTCACTCCATGGATGATCATCATGGGACTTGAGATGGCAGCACACAAAAGAGCACCCTATCGAAAGCAGGTAATGACGCAAAGCTCCAATGTTGCTTTTGAGCTTCTGGAATTCCCACGTTGCATTCCAAAAGGAGCTACCACCAGCAAAACCTCCAACAGTGGTGTTGTCATAGTACAAGCAGGCATCACATGCAAAGGGTGCCTGAGCTAGCCATGCTAAAGCCCATGTCATTCCAACAGCCTCAGAGGTCAACGCATCTGTGAGCAGCTCCCCAACATGAGGAACCATGGTCGGCGCTCCAAGAGCTGTGGCAATCATCTGGGAGGCAGCGCAGAAGAACCTGTAACAAAACTCATTATCACTCACCTGACACTGCAGAATGGCAATGAAGGCCCATGCTGCAGGTGCTACACTGCGCTCGTCTCGATTCTGGTAACTGGATCCATCGATGAACATATGGACCTGCAAAACATGTTCACCTTGCCATGGTGGTACGGTCTGCACAAAGGTTCGATGTGTGCTATGGAGAGCTGGCAAGTATTCAACAAAATCAACACTCCACATGCAAGCTTCTGCTGGCCATGGTTCACGTAAACGGCCAAAAGCTTTCGCCATAGCAGCAAGCTGATCATCGAGCGGATGCACAGGAATCAACGTGTCCAAACTGATTTGCTTGGAGGTGTCAGATGCAGCACCATCAAAATCGCAATCAGAAACAGAGACCCAATCATGACATGCTATTGGAGTGGATGGGTCACGTCCTACTCCGCACTGACCTAGTCCAACTGCCCAATCCCCTGTGAAGGTGGAGCCTCTTCGTCTGCATCTGATGGGATCTCTGTGGGCACCAAGGATGGAAGAGGAGACAAAATTGGACTTATTGGCACCTCGGCATTCTCTGGCAATACAGGATGCTGGATTGGGCCATCCTGCGTCTTGGGCAACTTTGGAAAGCGTTGCTCTGGATGCTCTTTGGAGTGCTCTTGAGGGGCTTGAGGATCTGGGGAGCTCGCAATGGATACCGACACAACCTGTGGCTGGGGAGTAGTGGGTGCAGCTCGCAGAGGAAGTGGAGGCATCACAGGTACATGCTGTGCTCCCTGGGGTGGTGGAACTGCTTGGGCTTGCTGCAACTGCTGCATTTGTGCTTCGCATTGACGTTGCTGATGGGAGAAGGCTTCCAGCTTGTTGCGCAGTTCCTGAGGAAGTGGTTTCGAAGGATCCAACGAATGCAATTGTTTCAACCCTGCTTCTGCTTGCTCGACCACCTGAGCAACCTGAGGCGACATCTGTGTGGCATGTGATTGACTGGAGACATCGGGCTGCATAGGTTTTCGATACAACGGGTTGGGAAACATGTCTTCGGTTCCAACATTGGACACAGGTGGAGAAAAGGGGACCTGCTTGGCTGGGATCGGCAAATTCCAGTTGCCTGGAGGAAAGTCGTCCGGAGGGGGCGCAGGACATGGGGCAGAAGGAACACATGGATGCTGTGTGACTGGAGGAACAGCAAATGCAGGTTGTTGACATGTTCCTGTGGTTGGCATCTGGGATGGGAGCGATTGCTCGTAAATCAATGGAAACTGAAACCCTGGCACGTTGAAATTGGCTTCTTCCATGGATGGCATGGCAACATCTGGTGACACTGTTGGAAGTGTCACATTCACAGCTGGAACTGGTGCAATTCCGGCAGCTGCTAGCACCTCGAGCGCTGCTTGGATATGGCTCGAGTTTGCATAGTTCTGCGGTGGTTTGTCCTGCACTGGAGTAGTCAACTGGCTGTGCACAAGGGTATGCAACTCTGTCTGCAGTTCGAGCAATTCGGCCTGTGCACGAGTATGAAACTGCAAACATTTCTGGTGTTCGATGTGCAAACCGGCTTGAACCTGTTTGACATATATTCTGGCCATCCAACCTCTACTTCTTGAATTGCCGAGGTCAACTTCTGAATCCGTGCCTCGATCTTGCCTATACGATTGGCCTTCTGATGCAACACTGATTTCAACGTCTTCTGTGGGGTGGGAACGGATGCTACCAACTGAGAGGCAACCGGTGCAGATGCTGATGAGGATGAGAAACCAACAGCAGGCATGACAAAACCCTGAGGCAACATGCTGTTTGGTGTGTCTTTGGAATCTGCTTGCACAACAGGTTTGGGCTTGCTTGGCTGGGCATGTGTCCCTTTGTGAACACGATCCCAACGCTTGCCACAATGACCGCAAAATGAGAGGTTCACGGATATACTTTGACCACAGCTGCATGTCCATCGCTGCGGCATCTGTTGTCCTTGAGTCCAAAGAAAATCCCCAAAGATGGCCCTTCTTTGATGGAAAGGCCGGCTATGGTGTGATCCAATCAGTTGGTACTCTTTCCACCACAAAAAGGGAGACAGATTAGCAGCAGATTTGCGTAACCTCTGTCTCAACCTGCCTCGTCCCCTGCGTTGATGTCGATGGGCAGGGGGACTCGATACGTAAGCACGATGCGCTATGGCTGCACGGCCAATCAACACACCACACTTACTTGGGGCGCCCTCGTCCGCTATGGACCTTTTGAGCCCTCATCCTACTGGTAACATCTAATAAAAATGTTGGCAGGGAAGAAGGCAGGGATGCATGGATACCCCTGGCTCCGACTCCCTCCCAACCACCAGCCAGCCATGGTATACTGTAATGTTTGCTGATGGTCAACCATGGTTGACAAGCAGCAAGAACTGTCCGTAGCTCCCCGAATCATTTTTGGCTGGATCGCTGAGTGCTCTCCCAGGGCCATCCGTATGATGAGACTGATGAGACTCAACTGAAGAAGTATACAGAACCTAAAATGATGACGTTGAACTTCCCGGCAATCGTTTCCTAAAAGGCGTCTTGCGTGAGAGTGAAAATGCAAATATCAGATGATGTATAAGACTCTACTTGAAACCTGTGGCCAAAACTTCAATGTGGACTGCAGTGCTCTGGTTCCACTTCAAGATCTTTGGATGTTGGCAGGAAGCAGGAAATCATCTATCTGGTCCAGTTGGTTCAGTTGGTCCGATTGGGCCAAAACATGGTTCCGTGTGTGGGATGCAAAATCTTTTGGATTCAACATCTTTCGGCCAAATCTGTTTTTAGAGATTGTCAATGCTCCTTTGAAGGTTCACAGGAGAAAAAAAACATCTTTCAGCGGGATCCTGTATATTAGAAAAAGACGCAGAAATTGATGCCTGTCCCAAAGTCTTCAAGCAGATCACACTCAGCTGGAGAGGATATCAGATCACATCTCCAAGCCTTCCATGAAACCATCACAATTTGGCTGAGGGCTGAGGTCACCCCTGTACTGAGCATTTCCTGCCCCACCGCCGAGTTATACAATACACTTGTTTAAGATTCCAATCTACTGTGATTCTTAGAAGCCCTGAAACCTGCTGGACTTTGAGTGACATTTTCAAATGCTACCCCATGCACAGGTCACCCTCGAAAAGGGCATCAGCAGAAGAACCATCTACTTTGGCTGTATCCCTCGCATTGCGTGTTGTGCTCTCTGCGCTCATGTCATTGCATGGTTTCAGCCTGTAAATTTCAGCCTGCTCGCTGTATCGCCAATGCGGTTGCCTTCAGTCTATGCCGTTCATTCGTTCATTCATCCACATGCGATTGCTTCGCCTCTAGCTTGCAAATACACAACTCAGCCTGTGCATGTATCTGCCTATGCATGTACTAGGTAAGTAAATTCATAGAGATTGAACCATTACTTTTTACAAACCACTTGTTCTTTCCTTATGTAGATATGTCTGCGCGCTGCTCTGAGCTTAAGTTGATAGCAAGAATTCAGAGTTCATAGTCATGAACAATGTTGGATAACAAATTCTTTGCTAATGCATCATTGGCCCCCTAACCCAAAAAATCCCACAAAAATGACATGTTTCCAATTGGCAATTCTCTTCATCAACATAATCCCAAAAAAATGTTTCTCATCGCTGGCTTCATCTTGGCATCGGCCCCCTAACCGCGCTGAGGTACTCCAGGCGATCGGCACGGCCATGGTGAGAGATGCAACCTGGTCGCGAGGATGCATGGTTGAGGGCCACATGTGTGCATAGATCTGGTTTTCTGGGCGCATGGGTGAAGAGGCACACATATATGTGTATAATACCTATTCATGTGTATATATATATGCTATTGATTTACTCCTGTGTTTATTGTTTTATTGCATCTGTTCTGCAGCCTCTTTAAGGAGTCAAAAAGATCAAGTCTGCGTAGTGACCTGATCGAACATGCATGTGACATAAGAGAAGGCCTGCGAATGCCAAATGCGAGGCAAAACTCAGAGGGGTGCAAAAATGCACGTCCTTGTATAAGCATGAGGCACGACTGGCTCTGGTTTAAAGAACTGTTTGATTGTTCAAGGGAAACATCCCAACCAAACAACTTCCTACTAAGCCATGGTAACCTGAAAATTTGTTGATCATGCTGTTTATTTCATTCTGAACTATAAATGACTGTAGCCATAGTTTATGCATATAAGTTAGGAATAAACATGTCTATGGTGGTTTCTCAAAATAGAGGTGCCCCCAAATCACCCAGTCTACTAACCAGTTCCTAATAATAAACCAACCATTACGGGGGGAACCTCCAGTTTGAGAAACACCCACCTGAATGATGACCATGGTTTTCCCCACCACTATTACCAGTTCATTTCACTACTATCAGCCCATATGGACGTTTCTCAAACTAGGGGACCCCCCAAATCATCCATTGATGCTCATTTTTGCGACTAAAACAACCATTTTTGGGGGTTCCCAACTTTAAGAACCCCCCTATGATCGACGTGGCACCATATCTACCCTGAACTTGCGACAGCTGGTGCTACCAGAGGCGCACACCAAAGCTTCCATTCCACAAGCAGATTGCTCCCTCGAAGGCTGGCAGGCTCCTACCGAGGCTTGGGTTGGTCACCAATTCTTGCGTGAGGTTTCCTGGCAAATAACAAACAACCAACCAAACAAACAACCAACCAACCAACTAACGAACTAACGAACCAACGAACTAACGAACTAACGAACTAACCAACCAACCAACTAACCAACCAACCAACAGACAAACAAACAAACAAACGAGCAACAATAAACAACCAACAAACATCAAACAACAACTACTACTACAACAACAACAACAACAACAACAACAACAACAACAACAACAACAACAGTTTCATCCCAGTGAACTATCGAACATGTTGGAACTGCGAATGGAAACGCGGCACGGCTGGAACCGATGCGTTCTGCCAGCCGTCAGGCAACCGCCCGGCAACCACCCAAAATCCCTTCCCCTAAGGCTGATGGGTTCAGATTCACCAACCGTACAGAGATTCGATGGGCAGAGTTGCCGTGCTCGAAACATCCAGAAACGCCGCTGGGCCCCGCGTTTCACCACCCATCAACCTGACTCAGCCAGCTTTGACCCATCAACCCGCGGCAATGGTTCACAACGGCCCCCTTGCATCGTCACGCCAGGCCCCCTCCCCGTCCGAAGTCTTTGGCATAGGCTTCGTCCCGACAAGCCATGAAGCGATGCGGCCACTCATGGAAGCCGCAACGGCCCCTGGAGGGCGACCCATCGCTGCAGCGACTGATCACTCTGACCAAGGGATGAAGAACACAGAGCCGTGGCGATACCCCTCAACCATCCACGAAAACGATGAGTTTTTGGGTGCTATGGTCATGGATGATGATGCACCACCGTTGGATTGATGTCTCTGAAGTTGCTGCAGTGATGGCAAGTGAAGAGAATTCTCCAAAAAGATGGTAAACCGCCCCTTGGTCTAGCCCTCGAACCAATGCCAAGCCAATTCAATCATTTCAAGTGTCACTCCCTCAGTAGTTGGAAAGCGTCCTGCACAGGCATTGGTGGTTTCTAATGGTGCGGATGGTCTCTTCTCCACGGTAGTTGGATGCAGTTGGCCTGCAATCAATAACTTGACTGGGTAAATGGAGGACGGACTTCCCAAATCCATAGCCACAAAACTGCAATGGCTAATCGTGGTGGATCATGACTGACGGATGATTGGCGGTGGTTTTCGCAACCCTGCACAAAACATCCCATAGATCCCATAGTGTCTAGGGCTGATACACAAATGCACACACAACACCTTCCAGGGACTGTTGGTATTGGTTGCTCACCAAATTAACCGTACACCCGCCGGGCAACCACTGGGCGAAATTATCGTATGAAGCCATTCCTTGGTGAACGGCCATCCCCTACGCGGATGAATCACAGCTGATGTGGCCAAGGTCCTATCTGTGATAAGGCCGACAATCCATGAACAAAGCCACATGCCTTGGACGTTTTCGAGCAGCTACGCCACCCAACCAACATCAACATCAACAGCCACCAACCAGCATCAACCACCATCAGCCAACCAATATCAGCCAACCAATCAAATCCGGCAACCAACCAACCAACCAACCAGTTATAGATAGTATATCCCTATTGTTGCTTATTTAAGCTTATTAACCAACCAATCAACCAACCAACCACCGGACCAACCAACCAACCCTCAACGACCTTAAGCCCACCCCCTGCAGACGACCTCGCCTTTGTA
>VSDK01000069.1:14989-36198 GCA_009767595.1 Symbiodinium kawagutii
CGGTTCAGAGCAATGGCTATATACAGTACGTAGGACTGTCATTGACCGCTTTGCACATGTCACATGTCAATCTTGGGAAAAGCAGCTTGTGCAATTTGCGGTAGCAACCCACCAATCACTGTAGCAGGGTGGGCAATATTGACCGGGATCAAAGAATCCTACCCTGCTTAGCGATGTGCAGAAAACTCGGCAGCCTGCGGGGGTGTGAGGTAAGTTTGCGGGAGGTTCTGTGGGGTAAATGGGAGGAAGCACCAGGCAAACCATGGGCAAGATAACCGGCCGGTGGAGTAACTCTCCCAACAGGCTTATCTTCCCAGCTCCTGGGATGGTCTATGTGAGTTTCAGGGAGAATCTTTGGCACCCTGTGACCCTGTGAACCTCCAAAAGAACTGGCTATCCTTCAATGTGAGCCGTTTTCAACCTCACTGGCTGTTTCTACCTTGATCAGCAACATCATGGTGGGGAGCTTGAAGCTATTCATGTCACCAATTTCGATCTACGTTTCACAGCGATCATGGTAGCTTTGGTCGGTGAATGTTGGTTCATGTGTCCATGCATGGGAATATTCTAAGTTGTGGTCAGCTACGCTGCCACGGGCTCCTTTTTTCCTGGAGGCGCTTGAGCTACACTGCCTGCTCTGAAGGCACACGGCCATCGCAGGCAAGCCGCGCAGGCAAGATGTCACAACTCATGCAGAGATCAGGAAACCATCCAGCTGTTTGCTTGGAAGCACGCAGCTATCGCAACATTGGAGGATTGTTCCTCACAGCTGTATCTCCTTATTTGGAATCTAAGCCATGGGTTCCAGCGGCTCCATTCGCTTGCACCATGGCCTCACAGGTAGGGTCCAGGTGTGCCAGGGTCCCAAGGTCTGCTGCAGGTTGCTGAGCATTCCCAGGTCATAGGGGTTGGCCCCTGTGAAGCGCGCTTCGATGCTGGTCCGGTTGCGCAAGACCTGGGGGCGATGCCTCCTGGCTGGTGGCAACCGATGCATATATCCTAACCACATCACCAGTGCTGGGCTGGCCTCTTCTGCAAACCAATTTGTGTTCCAATTCGGCAAGCAATGATCAACCGGCAGCAGCTAAAAGCTCATCACACAGAGCTTTTTGCAAACAAAACAACCCAAGCGACCAAGAAACTCCAAACCCAACGATGATCCAACCAACCTCACCCCTCACCTTGCTAAAGCCATCCACAAAGAGCCCTCCAAGCGCCACCAGAAAGGAGCAGGCCAGGCCACATCCGATGGAGATCAGCCCTGCTTCGTGCATCAGCTGCTGCTGCTCTGACCCCATCAGCTCCCAGCGTGGCAGTCGCACAGGTGGCAGCAGCACATGGCAGAGCTGCTCGCGCAGTGGGGCCGCGTGCGCCAGAAACATGGCAGCGCCCCCGCAGCCATAGAGGCAGCACTGCAGGAAGAACTTGTGGTTCTGGAGGCTGACACCTGAAACCCAAGGGGAAAAGCGAAGCATTTTATCCAAGAGCCTTAGGGTATCCCCTTGGGTTTGGCCCTGTGGAAACTCGTCAAACCGATGCTTGGGCTCATGAATTTATATAAACAGGTCATGCTTGAATTAAAAAATATTGAAAGTACTTCAGACACCATCCGAATATTCTAAGTGGTCGTTCAGCAGAGACCTAAAAATGATGATGCGCACAGGCTCAAATCAAACTGGGTTGGCTCATGCCTCGTCCAGTCCTGGCATGAATTCAAATCACCCCGAATTTACAGGCGATGGAGGCTCCTGCCAAAGCACCCAAACTGGTGAGAGGGTGTGAGAGTTCAACAGAGCTGGAACTGCCAACAAGTCACAGTTGTCCATCCAGGGGCAATGATGATCCATTCGCCACACACATGTCCCACAGCTTCGGCAGTGATGGCTCCTCGCTGGGCGGGGCCCACAGAATCGACAAGGCATCACTGACCAATCGCCCTGCAGCATGGGAGCTGGTTCCTGGTGCATCCACCAATCTGCAGGCACCCGGCCATCCGACAGGCAACCCCTTAGAAAGGCCGTGAAGGACAAGCACCAAAGCAGGTTGTAGGCCACAACTCCATGGAGGTTGCGCTTCAAGTGGTTGGCATCCAACCACGGCAGCACCAGCCAGTGGAAAACATAGCCTTGGAAACCATAGCAGGTCACAGCCAGCAACGGAGGCAGCTTGGCCAAGCACCACCAGCAGATGTTTCGCCCTTGACGACGCATGGCATGGCAGGCAACCAGACCCAACAGGGACCTCAGGTTCTGCCTTGTAGTTTTGGAGGTTTTGAGCCAAACAGCATGGCTTGCCAGGCTGCGGAACCTGCAAACCACGCAAGGCTGCAACAAAGTGGCGCCCTCCCCAAAGCCTTTGCCCCATCCGCTGCTTTGACTGCACAATCGAAGCAACTATCCTAAGAGCGAAGCTAAGGACATACCTTTAGAGTTCGGAGATCAGAAACCATTACAGCAATTACAAGCGCTGGTGACATGTTTCTTTGCCGTGTGTGTGGGCCTTCTGCAAGCCTTGTACGCCCAAGTGGTTGGCTCCTCCGTCTCATCCTGAACCCATTGATCATCAACCAAGTGGCTCGATCATTGGCCCATCAACCAGCTATCCTTTGATCATCAAAAACTCAGCCAGATACGCTTATAAAGCCTAATGCTTCTACTCCCTTATTGCTTGCTTATTCACCGTTGACAAGCCCATCCTTGCTGGGGATCCCCAATGGCTTGAGGAACCACCCAACCAATCAAGCAACCAGTTATAGATAGTATACCCCCACCATTGTTGCTTCTTAAAGCTTATTAACCAACCAACCAACCAACCAACCAACCAACCAACCATCCAACCCATCCACCCAACCAACCCACTTGGATCCCCTTGGCCGTCCTGGGCTGATAGCTCCTGGCTGGGCCAAAGGTCTCGGAAGGCCGCGCTCTCCGCCGCGCCCGCGGGGACCAGCTCGCTGTGTACCTGGAGACGCCGCGAGGGGCCCGGGGGACCCGCGATGGTGGCCATGGCTGCTGGTTACTTGAGGGCTGGCGATGTCGTATCGGAAGGCAACCAACAACCACAACCGCAACCACAACAACGACAACGACGACAACAACAACGACAACAACAACCAGAAGAACAGGAGCTAGGAATATAATCATGATGGTGATGATCATGAAGAAAATGATGACGAGTGTAGATATATGTTTGAGAACGTGCTTTGGTATGTGCGCAAGGGGATGTCACATTGGCTATGCATGTCTATGTTATACATGTATGATATGTTGAAAAAGGCTTCTGCGAGTTAGAGGTGATTTCATCTAAATTTGATGCTCTTTTGATTCTTTTTTGTGTCAGAATGTTGCGGAAAAACTGGTGTTGAGCTACCCTTTCTCCAAATCAACAGAAACCACGCAAAGTCAGGCAAGTGAGAAAGCGCCCTGACTTCTATAAAAATACATTGGACAAGTTGCTGCGAAGTATATTGCGCTTCTTCCTTAAAATGACGCTGCTTCGTCACTCTCACCTCTGTCTTACATACAAAACGACTGTGGCAAATGGACCAGTGCTGGCGGACCCATGTTTCACCACGCAGGCCCGCCCTTGGGCACATGGAAGAGCCGGAACCTGCATGGTAGACGGGTTCAGCACCTGCTATTCAAAAGGCTGAGACCGACCGAGCCTTTCCAGCCGTGGCGTGATGGTAAGGGCTATCCAAACAACACGGAGCATGGAAGGTTCAGAAACCGAATGCCAGCAGCCCGTGGTTTGGACTATGATCCTCCGGTGGCGAGAACACTACCTGAGCAGTGGAACAGTTGCACCCTGAAGCTGGGCTCTTGTTTGGCTTGTTGATACCCAGGCGTTGTTGCTTCAGCATTCCACCAGGTGGGGCAGTGCTGCTGCAGATTGCAAGAAACATGTAGGCGAAGTAGTCCACCGTGCACCCCGACGTCATGGTCTCATTCAAGCCATAGGCCTGGCCAGGATTCAATCGAGCGCAGGGAATGACGTGCTGCATAGGGCAAGCCTCTCAACCAATTGAACCTCAGCTTACCCCTGTCACCAACCCGTCAGCAACCCCCCCAAGAGTTCCCACAATGCCACAATGGGACTTGCATAGATTGGCCACAAGTAACAAATACCCAGCAACCCAAGCTATGGAATTCTTTCGGCGAGTCGGACGCACCACCATTCATCGTTGTACCAAAAATAATTGGCACGTTCTTCTTGAATACTATAAACCATCTAAGCATCATCAATCATGCATTCACGACCATCAACTCAACAATTTGCCAACCACTAAGTCAACCATTCACCCACCTTCGACGCAAAACTAGCTCATCATGAACAACTTGCGAACCATTAACGCAACATCAACCAACAGTTCACCAACATTTAACCAACCATTTAACCCAACCACTCACCACCCATCAGCCACCCTGTTCAGGCCCCTTGCGCATCGCACCTCATAGGCTGGACAGTTGCGGCAGTTCATGGTCTTGGGCAGCACCAAGCGGCGACCTGAGAAAACGCCGTGCCCGTGCAGGGCGGGCCCCGCGTTGGGAAAACAGCCGTGAGGGTCCCTTGGTAGACGACAATGGCGAGTGATGGTTGATGGTGGGGCAATGGGATTCATGATGGTCAACAATAATGCTGCATGGTTGATCAATGATGGCTAGTGATGATTCATGAGGATTATGGTGGTTGGTGGTGGTTCATGATGCTCGCTGATGGCATTTGGGAAGCGATCATGTTGGTATGGATGACTGGTGCCACAACTCGTGAACAAGGTTCCTTGCAAATGTTGGTGAGTGATGGCTAGTGATACCATGTTCATTTTTGGTTGGGGGTGGTAAACAGCAATCATACAGGTCATACCGGATATCACGGTTAGTGATGGTTCATGATGCTTCGCCATGGCTAGATCCAGCTCTCAATAACGCATACCTGTTCGTGCTGGTGAATCACCCACTTGTGGATGAACTGATGGTGGCTCATGGCTCTCGGGATCTACCATCACACTGCTAGCATTGGCCATGATGAACCATGTGTTAACCAGTTGTTGGCCCCAAAAAACGAATCATGTGATGTCCATTGGCACCTTGGCACCCATGGTTGGGTGGCCTCGGGACCATGGCACCGGACCCAACGGGCCCCAGGGTCCAACCCTGCCGCCCGGTGGCCCATGCTTTGCGCCACTTCAATGGCTGCCTGCAGCTGTAGGAAGTCCTCCTGCAGCGACAGGTCCCGGGGATGCCGATACTCAAAGAAGCGCGGGGCCGCGCCAAAGCGGTCCTGGGGGCGGCACCGGGAGGTGATGAACTTCCTAAGGGGTTGGGAAGGGTGGGAAGGTTGGAGGTTGGGAAGGTTCGTTTGGCGGGATTCTCCTATAGCAGTTTGGTGTTGACAAAGTTTGGGGGCGTCCAGGCTTAAAACCAACGGCTTGGCCACAGACTTAGAATGGTCCTGTTGGGTATGGTTGGTTGGTACCGGCATTGGGGGATACACTCCACATATCAAAATCCAAAGGGTTGACATGAAGCCGAAACCGCCAAGCCGCAACAAGGTCATCCACATACCAAACTCCACGGTCTTGCCTCGGCTCCGCAAGCAGGTTACGACAGGGATGCTGCTATGACCAATCAACCGCCTAATGTTATTTGGGTACGGTATGGGTCAGTAATGGTCAGTATTAACCAACCAACTAATGGGGGATTTGCACCAACAATAGGGAAAACAATGGCTAACAGGGGAGAACCAGGGGTACGGGGTTTTGACCCACTGCCATTTGACTCTTTGTTTTCCCAGCTTTCGCACTTGTATCCATGGTGCATGAGGATGAATGACGTGAGGGTGCTTTATGTCATCTGCATGCCAATCATCGAATAAAAAGAACCTATACACTGCAGGATGAAAAGATCTGCTTGGCCTTCAAAATGAGCGAAACGACCATCATCGGAGGGAATGTTGAGATAACCAGGGCAGTGGAGCAGTTTCCCAGTGTTAATGCTCGGTAATTCGTCCATCGTGCATACGCTGGCCCACTGGAGTTGCTGTTGTCACCGGGTGCGACCTGCACCTCTGCGGGTTGATTGGCAGTTGTTCTGCAGGACCATCAGCTCAGAAAGCTTGAAGCAACCAAATGAGATGCTCGATACCTGGTTGGCACCTCCATAGAGAACCATTTTGAGATCATTTGTCTGCACCCGCATTCGCGGATGTACCCGCACCTCATCATGACAAAGCCCTACTGGGGGTTCAACATCTTTCCTGCCATATTTTTGGAGCCAGCTGTGGAAGGGCATTTGGGTCGGAATCCAATTCCACTTTGCCACACCGTCCGAAAAAATGCAGAGGGCTTCATTTGTAGCCTCCTTGAGCTTAAAGATTCTGCGCGCATGTCTCCCAACAACCCGTTCCACCCAGCTGCCAAGCCACAAGTAGTAGCTCTTGGGC
Source organism: Symbiodinium kawagutii (assembly GCA_009767595.1). Classification (NCBI taxonomy): domain Eukaryota; class Dinophyceae; order Suessiales; family Symbiodiniaceae; genus Symbiodinium; species Symbiodinium kawagutii. Next base: position 21,431 of record VSDK01000069.1, read on the forward strand.
CCCACTCCATTGGCATGCGCCAGGGCGGGTCGCGCATTCACCTTGCGCCAGAAGTAATTCACGCCGTTGGCCACGACCTGTTCCAAAGCTCGGCTGGATCCCAACCTCTCCGCACCCAGGCCTGGTGCAGCTTGTTCACCATCAACGGCTGGAGAACAATGATGAAAAACATATGAAAACACGCATTGGAGATCGCTAGCGTCAAGATCCAGCGTCCTGCCAAGCAAGTTATAGTCAACACCATTCATCTCAGCCAGACTCATTTGCATTCACTATGTGCCAGTTCTATCCAGGTCTCCTATGCTTCCAACCATGGGATCAACCAACCAACCCTCTGCCCTCCTCCCTGTCAACCAAAAACCACCACTGCTTCAACGGGTTCCGCCTCTGCCGGGTCCACCACCCGCAATTTCAGGCCCACTGTCTCTGCTCCGGCGCCAGCTTTTCCTGCCCGGCGAGGCATCAGGGAGGTCATCAAGCAGAAATTGCCATAAACCCCTCAGAAATCAGCAGCCACTATGAGTTTCTGTCATTCAGTGGCTCAACATCCTTCACGAGCTTTGGGGGTGCTACTGTGGCGGATTATTTTGGAGCTGTGGGATCCCAATGTTACAAGAATTTCATGGCGTAGAAAGAAAATCAATAAAGAGAGCAGTGACCAGCAGTACAAACTATACCTATACACATGTAGAAATGTATGGGTGTCTCGCACCATATCCAATAACCAATACTACAATGCCTACTGATACGCTTGTAAATCAGGATTGGCGGTATCCAATGATCATCATCGTGCACGGATGGTGTTTGGGCAATAGCAGTGGCACGATGCTGTCGCCAGATGTATCTGAGCCTGAGGGCCCAAAACACTCAGCAGCTCAACTTTCGCTGCCGCTCTCATGGTTAGTTTGATGGCTGGGAATGCTTAGTGATGGCTATGGTTAATGATGCTCAGTGATGGTTGATTGTTGGCTGGCTGAGGAGTTTCAACCTGACCACTTCGTCCCCGTGAACCCCAACACCCAACCGCCCCAACCGCCCCAACCCCCCCAACCCCTAGGCCCCTGCCTGACCACACATCATAGGTCACCTCTTGGTACAGGCCCTGCATGCATGGAGAGCAATGCTGCGCTCGCTTCTTGACAAACCTCGAGGAGCGCAGAGCTCGAAGGAAGAGTTTGTAGAACCGTCATCTCCAACAAGCCCACGGTTAATGATTGATGGTTGAACCATGATTGATGATTGATGCTAGTTTATTAGAAAGAAACTTTGGTAAATGGGCCAAAACCATCAATCATGGTTGATGATAGATGGTTGAACTAGCCTGGATGTTAAAAGAGACAATTTCTTACATAAACCATTGTGAATGGCATATGTTCCACATCCATGTTTTCTTTCCGAATGCAACCATGTGATGTTTGCATGGTAAACATTAGCCATCAACCATCAACCGTGGTCCAACCATCAAAAAACACGGCAACCAATATGTTGACTAATTAAGAGTCATCAACCACTAATCATCAACAAAGATCACTACTCCCGGGCGCAAAAATTGGCAAACCATGATCAACCAATATCAACCCATGGTGCGTACAACTGCTCATCACCTCCCGAACGCCCAGGATGCCCAGAATGTAGCGTACGCCAAGGGACTTGTTGAAGACCCGCTGGTCAAAGGGGTCCCGGAAAAGACCTCCTGGCAGTACTTGGAGCTCGTTCTCCTTGGCAGTCTATGGGAGTTGGTTTGAACATCGACCTGAAAACCTTGGCTGTTTGAACCCACCAACTTGAAGGCTGTCCTATAGATTTCCCACCAGTCCCATGATCTCAAACCATTTTGTTGATCAGCAGCCTCACTAGTGCCTGATCATTCATTGCCAATCATTGGCCAGGTGACTCGTATTGGACAATTGGTCGGAATTTTCAAGAAATTTATCACGGTTGACCTGTTATGAACAATGATTGGTTTCTACAATTAACAACGGTTTCTCAATCACTAGTGTCGGGTGCTGATGAAGAACAGAGTGGTGGTGGTGCCCACGATGAACCATGACTAATCACAATCTGGATAAGTCCTGCAATCAAGTGTTCTTCTGGTCTTGTTCGTATACTGGAATTCTTACGAACTTTCAGCCCTTTCGGTGTAGCTACCCGCAGCTCCGGAACCGTCGTTGTTGTTGTTGTTGTTGTTGTTGTTGCTGTTGTTGTTGTTCAACCTTTGTTGTTCAGCCGTCCTTGCCAACCACCACACTACTACCTGCGTCCATTTCAGTGGAACAGTGGCGGTGGACATGCTGCCCCAATGGCCTAACACCCGCCCCACGAAGCTCCGGCCTGGCCACGAATCAACATCCCTCAATACCATCCGTGGTGTTTGAGGTTGGGAGGCGGAATTACCACATGACCACATGTCACCCCAGCATCATCGGTCTGTGCTCGAAAAACCATGGGTCTGTGCTCGGGGAGCTTCATCGCTGGTTAGTAAAAGCTATCAAGGGTCACCAAACAACCAATAGCTATCTAAATGCCATAGCGATACCGCCCGCAAACCATCAGAAACGATCATACACCATAGCCTCAAACCACCATAAACCTTCACCAAGATGCATGACTCATCCCCACCATCATCCATCACAGGGCCCCAACCCGCACCCTTCACCCAGTCTCCACCAAGAAATCCTCCAAGAAAGCCTCCAGCGTCGCCGAAAAACGCCGCGCGTAGATGTAGCCCGTGCTCAGGTCGTCCTGGAAGCCGCTGACTCACGGAGGCTGGTCTAGCATGGTCTAGCCGCCCTAGCCCGCCAGGAACGTTCGTTCAGCAGCTATAAAATGAGTCAGCAGCTATAGGGTATGTTGTGATCCAGCCGTTCCCTTTTTACAGTGGTAGATTCACATTCCTAAGCGACCACTAGTTGTGATCCACCATCAGGAGGGGCGGTGCTTCATTCGGGTAGGCCTCCCATCAGGCTTGCAACCTCGCTACGAACCAGGACCACGAAGCGTGGACGACACCTGTGACACCATGGCATCCAACGGCCCCGGGGCCTCAGGTCGAACCCAGGCTTTCCACAAATGCTTCCGCGGCCAGAAATGTTCCGTGGCCATCTCCAGGTCAGCGTCGTTCGCCATCAGTGGGAAGGGATCCTGAAGGACTCCAGGGGCGATCCATTGCGGGGGTTGTGGCCACACAGAAACCACGAAGATCATGAAGGATATCAGTCAACAAATCATCAGCCAACCACAATGGAGATACGAAACATGACGACGAACCGTGACGAACCAACGAACAAACAAACATAATAAACCAACCCTGCATGAGTTGAATCCTGTGTGGCAACTCTGGTCCTGGAAAACCACCACATCCGAGTCCACCACCGCCAGGGACAGGTTCTGACGGATGCCCAACAACAGCAGCTCCCACCGGAACCTCCAGAGAGGGAGGTTTACTGGTTTGTGGGGCCCGACCCTTCGACAGCCGGGGCTGTTGAGTTTTGCCATGGACCTGGTATCCTTTAACATGGCTGTCACAAGGGCCATTATTGGTTTAGGGACAGTCCAATTTTCAAGGACAGACCCAAGGTCTGTCTTTTTCCATGACTTTTTTCTCAGTGAATCATTGTCAGTCACAACATGCAATATATCTATCCCACCCGAAGCGCTACGTCCAGAGCCTAATCCGACCACGTCTGACTTGGTTAAAAGAATTACTATCCCAGAAAGACCCAAACATCTGATTGCCCGTGAACGACTGCGAGATCTATGGCATGGGATGCATTGCCACCAAGGAACTTCCAAATCACATCATCCATGTTCCCACTAGGCTGGTGCAACAAAGTCCGAAAGCCATGCTCCGCCAACCTGGGCTGTTGTCAAACATGCGGATTTCGGACGTCTTCCCATATTTCAAGGGTCTACAAATTGCATGCAAATTTCTATGTTTGAGGGGGCTACTCGCTACCTGACAAAGGACCAAAACCATCTTGATGATTCGGACTTTAGGCCCTCGTGCAGCACCGCCCCCTTGTGTCGGTGTATCCACATCATTCGGAGTTATTCTGCCCAATTGCCAATCATTACTGCTTGCTGCCAACCACTACTAATCAGGTTCCAACTTTTGTTGGCAATCATCGCCCATCTATCCACCCTGATTCACCTAGGTTACCCTGTGATTCTGTGATTTCAGACCTTTTCTATACTTTTCTTAGGCCATATCAACCCTGCGGGCCATCACATCCTACCCTCGACCACGAACCACCATCTTCGATCATCATTGAAAGTGAGCGGCCGTTGTCAACCACTCTCGTTAGCCATGAGGCCCATATCATCAACCATCTTGGTGCCCATCATGAAACATCAAACATCGTTATGAATTAGGATTATGAATTAACCATAATGATCAACCATATCTGGCCACTATCTCATAATAATCAACCATATCTGACCACTATCATCCAACATCATCATATTCATCATGTATCAACCGATATCAACCGCCATCCCTTACCAAGCCGCCCTGGTTTCCGCTTGCACCTTTGACTCCAGGCCACTGCGGTGGGATTTGACCGTCCAACACGATGATCACCAGGCGTGGTTCCAGCGCGGGCACGTGGCGACGTAGCGACAGAGCCATGTTGAGGGCCTGCAGCTGCAGCCAGGATTGTTCCAGGAGGCCTTTCCCATGGGTTTCCTCCAAACAGACGTGCATCACTAACTGGACTGGGATGACCCTGCTATCTTGATCGGTTTCTCTGACAGCCTTGGATGTGGGAGGCTCCAAGCAATTCTGATGCAAATATTCGAAGCAGAAATCCGACGAAACCCCTTTTTTTTTACAATTTGGTTTTGGCACTCCTGGTGGCCGCTGGCGTACCCTGGCACCCGCAGCGCCTGCAGCACGAACTGCTGCTGCCCCGTGGTCCACGCCACCAGCAGTGGCCCACGGCGCGCCAGGTTTCGAAGCGCCTCTCCCAGGCGTCGCAGCTCCTGCGGCGGTGGGCGACGGTGGGGCTGCTGTGGTAGTTGGTTTGGTATGGCTGGATAGATCTAGTTGCATATGTCAGTACTGGTGGTTGGTCCAGTGGTTGGTTCGATATGGTGGTTAGTTAGATTCAGCGGTTAGATATGCCCAGTGATCAGAGTCGCTGGTTTTTGGTGACGAGTCTTTGAACTCATCGGCCAGCATCAGGTTGGGCGGGGCAGCGATGAGAATAGTCAACATCTCGGTATGCTCACTTCCACTTTTGCAGTGAGTCCAAAGTCGATTCCTTGACCCTCTGGTAAACTAGCAATGGCAATGAAGAATCCACCATTTATAGCTGGTTTCCCAGGGGTTCCTATCAAACAATCACGATTTTCTATTGCTCAGTTGGTTTACCAGAGCATATTTCACCATGAAATGTTCCCTCCTTCAGCGGCAAGCGCTGTGCAGGTGCCGCAGCTCCCGGAAGCGTCGTAGTGGTCAACCCAAGGGCCTAGTTACATGAAGCAACCCCCCCCGCATGGCACCAACTTATGCTGTTCAGTGGGCATCCCCCCCGTCACTAGCGTAAAATCCTCAAATGCTTTGGCGAAAACGTGACCGTCACACATTTCTTGCTGCTTTGGGGCTGGGCCGGGGCTCCAATTGTGAAGTTCGCCATGTCCCAAAAGGGTCATGCGCAAATGCCTGCATGCACGTGTGCGTGCGTTGATTACATGTACACACGTATACATATCTTATTGGTCTTGATTCAATTGTGTTACATATGTGTTCTATTACCTCTACTTAGAAGTTTGTAAATGAAGGAATGAACCAATTGAGAAGCTGAGCCTCTCATCCCCAGCTCCCAGCTGTACTGCGCCTGGTACCTTCGCTTCACCCAACGCATCAGCAACTCCCTGGGAGCCACCTGCTCCGCAGAGCACATCCTGCCGCGCTCGGGGGCTGCTGGGCAAGCCAAACAACGCGTTGACCAACCGTCCTGACGTCCTAAGCCACGCACTGATGTATCATCTGCTGCGAGTTTTCGTCAGAAATCAAGATCTCGGCCCTGCAAACCACTGTCGACATCGACATCGTCGTCATCTTCTTCTTCATCTTCATCCTCATCCCCAATCGCTGCCATCCACACATCATAGTCACATTCACGAGAGATATGTAGTGCAAACCATCCGTGCCTCCAAATTTCTCCTCGCCCGGTATTGTATCTGCCAACCATGACATCTTTTCACATCGTTTCCCAATTCGGGGAGCCCATAATGAGCCTGGTACATCCCATAAACATAGTTGATGCAGATCGGTGCTCATTGCTGGTTGTTACCCAAGAAATTGCCCCAGCCATGTTGACACCGTCTTACCCCTCAAGCATGTCTTGTAAGTGGCTCCTATGCCCCCATGTTTGACACCCCGTATGAGCCAACCATGGACCATGACAAGCCATGACCAACCGGCGCCCGACCTCCGGAGGCGCTCCGCCGGTGTGAGGAACTTCGCAGCTGCCTGGAGAGCTGACCGCAGGCGACCCTGGCGGTTCTCCATGCAGTACTGGGGGATAGTAAGCAACAAAGCTGTAGGGAAAACAGCCTGGTTAATGATAGGGGAACCCGGGGGACGTCTCGGGTGAACTGACCCACGGCCATGGTATGGTACCCGCCAGAGGCTGTCCATCAATCGGAGATCCAGTTCTTCATCAACCATTGGCCACTGCTTAGCTCTCCCTTTTAAGGCCCTTTCAAGGGCCATAGGGATACCCCTGGCCGCCACCCACGCCTGGGCCGCCGCCAAAAGAACGGCAACTTGACACCAGCACTGGCCCATGCCAGGCGATCCATGGCAAGCGGCTCAATTCCTTGGGTACCCCGGGGGTTGCCCCTCCAAAACGTTCCCCACCAATCAGCAACGAGGGATCCCAACCAATGCTGCTTGGTGGTTTCGTAGGAAGGTGACGCCCAAATCCGGCGCCAAATCGGGCTGAGCTTGGACTGTTTTCTGCTCCCAGAATTCTAGGGGCGCTCTGGCCGCAGCTGGGCCACATCAGGTGGGTGACTGTGCTGCTACCATCTGCCAAGGACCATGACATCATCACAGCAGAAAACCACTCCTTTGGTATCCTTTGGTATGGAAACTGTAGGGAAGCTGTGTCCAAAACCCCTGCAAAACTTGAGTAGCCTGGAAAACTGCCAGCTTGTTCAGTTGTTTGAGCCGTAAAGCTTGGCCTTTGTGGGAGAGAATGAGGTGCTTCTGCGCATGACATGACCGTTTAGGGCACAAATGTGTGTAAAAATCATCAGCATAAAACTGTTTTAATCTAATGATTTTTCATGAATTGACTTTCAAAATAAAATCAATTTGACCGGTTCCTTTCATCATCTTTCATCGTCATCATCGTCATCATCATCGTCATCGTCATCATCATCATCATCATCGTCATCATCATCATCATCATCATCATCATCATCAATGTTATCCTGGTGCCGTTGCTTATCATATGCCCATGGCCGATGCTCAATAGCCAGATTGTCACCAGTTCGGATGGTTTAGCCACCAACAAAGCTGATCTTGATCAGCCATCAACCTAATGTTGGTTATGCCCCATAATCGTCATGATCAACTGAGTTAGCGTTCCTTGTTGCAAGCTATTTTTGCTGGTGGCACTATTCCAAAAAGATCAAAGAACTGGCTGTGGGTCAAAACCCTGTACCCCTGGTTCCCTATCATTAACCATTATTTTCCCTATAGTTCGTTGGTTATTATCAACCATTATTGGTTGGTTAATATTGACCCATAGCCAACTGTTGCTGCTCATATTCCTGTTGTGTTTCATCATGCGCCAGGTTGCCGGCCTTTCCTGGTTGGATCCCTAGCTGCGTGGTGGTGAACTCACCGAGCTTCACCACACCCAGCCTTGCCGAAGCCCCCGCGCCTTGGATGACTCACTCTCGCGCGGACGCTTCTCCTCAGGGCCAGGGATCACCCGCAGCGCAACGACCAGCTGTCAATGGCTGATGCAGCCCTGGTCATCAATCAACATGGCGGTTTACCCACCAAGACATCATCCCATATTCACCATTTACAAGTAATAACCAAGAGTTTTTTGAGTCCCCATGGTGGTTTCTAAAACTAAGGGACCCAACAACTTCTTGGTTTATTACTAGGGTACTATGCTGATTGATGACCAATAAGCCAATAAGGTGGTGAAAAACCGTCAAAAACGAAGAATTTGTGGTCATCAATAAACCAAGTTTTTTTTTGCGGATGGTGGTTTCTGAAACTACGGGACCCAATTTTTGGGGGGGTTATTACTTGTAAATGGTGAATATTGGATGATTTGGAAGCATCCCGAGTTTGAGAAACCACCTTATTGGTCGATAACTATTGAAGGATGGCTACTGCAATAACCAACAACCTGTGGGAGTTGTCTCCCCCTGGTCGTTCATCAGGATTTCCAGATCTACCAACAATGAAAAATGCATCGACAAATGTATGGAAGGCACATACATTAAGTACAATGAGTAGGAATGGACAATTATATGAACTTACATGGTAAATATCCATTCTGCCTAAACCAATCGACTACATCAACATACATAACATGCATTAATATGCAATTTCATGCGGTCCATTGATAAACAGAAATCGCAATACATCAAATTAATGGACGTGTTATCACCGCTCCGGTCGTAGCGATAAACAACAACCAAGCTCTCAGCGATGCTGCTGCAACTTGCGCGAAGCAAATCGGTGTTGTTTTTGGTGGGTCTCTACTGTTGCTGCTTGTTGGCGGTGGTGGTGGTGGTCGTGGTGGTTTTTGGTTGTTGCTGTTGTGTTTCTGTTGTTGATGGTGTTCTTGGTTGCTATTGCTGTTGTTCCCACTCCCCCGTCTATTTTAAACTTTCGCGATGCGAACAAATGTTTCTTCTGATGCCTTCAACCTCGCCATTTGGATTCGCCAAACTCGGGAAGGCTCGCACAATCATACTGTTCCTGCCAAGTTTGAACAAGCGCTTTCAGGAATTAACGGAATCAAAAACTGGCACGTAGTAGAACAGAAATGCGTGACGCAAACGGAATCTCAATAGTATATATGACCTAGGAATACCTAGAGAAATCGACATTACAATGAGGCTTATATCAAGGTAACACCATGATAACAGTACTGACATCGCAATGTCAGGTCAAACATGGTCAAACTACAAAGTCTGCATTGGAATTAAAGATTTGGCCTACTGAGATTCGGGCTGAACGGCCAGGGCCCCAGACTGGCTTTCTGACAGGCGGCACTTTCTGCTCCAGCTTCACCTGAGGAAGTGGGCCCTCGTTGTGGCTTGGGATCCAGTCTGCGAAGGCTTCTCCGAAGATGGGTGATGTATATTGTAAAATAGAAATATAGAAAAGTTGTTTGAAAGCGGTAAGTCGCTGAAGATCTGGGAGAATGATGGCTTATGACATATGACCAACAATGACCGGTGATATCTGGCAGAATGATGGCTTCTGAACAACAATAACCTGTGATACATGGTTCCTATAGTTCCTAGTTGTCGGCATTTGCTTCGGTATGAAAGTGCACTGAAACAAACAGATCTGGAAAGCGCTCAGCATGTCTCAAACAATTTGACAAAAGAATCTATCTTGCAATATGCACCATCCCTCGAAACAAACGAAAGCCAACCAAATGTGAGAGCAAATGCACGAGTACATGAGCAACTGTAAGGGAAGGAATGTTTGATGGCTGCAAGCCCCCGTTCAACGGATCAGTCATTGCAAGACAACCACGACCAGCGTCGATTCATCCAACCTCCAAGCCGCCTCTTAAAAGCCGCCGCCCTTTTTCCACCGCGGCTGAGCATCTTCCTCAGGTTGCAGTAGTGTGGCCAAGGGGCTTCCTCCGCCGCTCTCATGAGGCCGTCTGTGGGTGACCATGTGCAACTGGAAGATGGTCGCCAAGGATGGGTCCCTGCAGCCGGGCTATCCTGGTTGAAAATTGGGATTTCTACTAGGAGTCACCTTCTGCCAACGGCGATTTGATGTTTGAAAAAGCGACCCAGAAATGGCCCAACCCAACGAAACAGCTGTCATTGCTTGTGTGTTTGCTGCTTGCATTGAAGCATTGCCCCCTGAACATAGAAAGATCAGAGCCAAGCGTCATGTGCACCGTGGCATAGACGGAGTTCTCATCTCCTCAATCCGCGTGGGATCGGTGCTTCCCCGCCCACCATTCCCCGCTGAATGCTCAGTACAAAACCTGCGATCGGACTGTCAATGAGTTGTGTCTTCTTAATTGTGCATCACCAACTTGTGTTGGAGAATTACCATGATATGTGAACTCACCAATGATTAAGAATTACCAAAACCATTAATCACCGGACTATCATTCACCATGATTCTTTACACAGGATTCTTTGCCCTTTGTCAACCAGTGATGCTAACCCTGGATCAATAAGCCCCTGGTTGATTAATCGAGGGTGCCCCCCAAAACGCAAACTGGTTTCCCATGAAAATTGTACCCCCTCATTGATCAACCTTTCGAGTTCATTCATGCGGGGTTAACTTTAAGCATCAACCATGATTCTTCACCACCATCAGCCCCCCACTGCTGCCATATGTCGCTCTGGACCGCCGGTCAAGGACAGCAATGCACCGCAGAAACGGCCAGCGATGACCCGAAGGACCACAGTCGCGGGGGTCCCGGTGCCCCTGAAGGGGGCCGAGGTTCAGAGGAGGCAGCGGGATCTTGGCGAAGATGCCCCATTTTCCTCATACACAGATCGACACTTGAAAAACCTACAAGGTGGGCCCCCAACCACTTGTAAGTTGGTTTACAACTAAGTTAACTAGGGTTAAAACTACTAGTTATAGGGGTTTATAACCCTACTTGTAACTGCTGGGGGCCCACCTTGTACCACTTTTGCTGGTTGGATCACCCAGGCAACTCAGCCCCCTTGTAACCCGCCGCTCCAAATGTGCCCAGCTCTACGTCCAAGCCACTGAGGATTTGGCACGGGCTCCAACTGCCACAAGGACAAGGCGGCCTGGGGCCACGATGTGCTAACCATGGGGGCTACCCCTGGCTGACTTGGGTCATCCTCATCCACCGAAACGGCTGGTGAAAAAATGACAACCCTAAACGCAGAGCAGAAATCGATTGCTGTAATAGCTACTGCCTGGTTTTTTTTGCCAGGGCTTCGCATTGGTTGGGCCCTAGCACACAGACCAACCGCTTGGCGGAGGCAGGTGTTGTTTATGGGAGTGAAGAGCCTAAGCCATGGGATTGCCTGGCTAGTGACGCCAAAAAACAACACCGGGATAGAAATTTCCGGATTTGTTTGGGATTGGCCAGCGCTAACTATTACAGCTTGGGATTGAAATTTATTGGCCACCATGAATTTCCCGATTCATTCCCAGCTTTCGGATTGGCCACCGGAAATTCGCAGGCGGCAATCTATCACCAACCCCATGCTCACCCAGCCCCGCCGTGGGGTTCACGAGAAGTGAACCGGAACCCATTGGAACCCACGAGTTTCGCCATTTCAGACCGGACATCCCCAAAATGGTGGTTTCTTAAAATGGTGGTGCCCCAAAACTGGTTGGTTAACTTTGATAATAATTAAACCAGGATGACTTGGGGTAAACCCCTATGCTGAGAAACACCCAAATATCAACTGATGTCCTTCAAAAGATAACTCTGCTGATACCTCCGCTGATAGCTCCGCTGCTAAAGGTTGAAATTTTAATGGCTAAATGTGGCTACCTCCAAATGACAACTGCGAAAGTAGTGCCACAGTCATCGCAGGATTTGCAATGTCGACTGGGCATGAGAACATCTTAGTGGCCGACAACGGTAAGCCCAAGTCGCTGAGAGCTCTACCTTGGCCAAGAAAAGCTCACGTATAATCAACCAAGCAGCATTCACAAATGCTGAACCTGATCAACCATTGACTTGACTGATGGATCTAGTTGCCATTAAAGATCCATTCTCCACCATTGACTTGATGGATCAGGAGTTGCTTGGTCGACTGATCAACTTGATGAATCCCAATGAGGTGCTCCGGTGCAGCCCTGCCCTGATCGGGGCCTCCCTCACCGACACAGGGCTGGATGCATTCCCAAGCCCTGAGCAAGGGTGCAAGCCATGGCGGACGGCCACCACTATGCCAGGTTTGGTTATATTCGCCATGAGAAGAATTATATATCTAGAAATTTTCCATTAGCCATTGTTAAGTTTCGTTTTGAACCAATGTTGGCCAAGGTCAAAAACATGTTTGACTACTGAGGTTTGACCATCAACCACCATCTTTGTCCGCAATTTGCGGATAACCGATGATCGTGGAGTGGGTTGGCCATGAGGTTGCGCATGTTGAACGATCTTAGTCCACCTAACCCATGGTCCATGGTCATCATTCATGACCCATGACCAACCATTGGTGGCCAAGTCAACCATGATGTGCGCTTCGATCCGCCTGCATCATCAGCGTCGCTAACGCTCAGGAAGCCGCCCAAGGCAGAAGAGCGACCATCCGCATGTCCTCAGCCCGGCGATGTGGCACAGGATCCACATGGTCGTTGCATCGGCCCTGGATTCGGATCTATTGGGATGGTTGGTCAGTTTTGAGTGGCGGTTGTTGAGCATGTGCCAATCCTTGTTGGTGCTTGAGCAACGGCTATCACTGGCTAGTAGCAACCATCAGTTGGTGGTTCATGGTTCTTGCTACTCGTGTTGTGGTGAAGAACCAACTCCTTCCCTGTGCCAACAACATGGCTTGAGATGCTTGAGGGAACTGGGTGGGTTCATGGCTTTGACACTATCGGTTTGTGCCAATTTGGGAGACCACACTCCAACTTTTGCTTCTCTAATTGACCGGTCCGTGACGTTCTACATTCTCAGTAGAAGCTACGATGCCACGACGACAAACCAAACGACATCAGGAAGCAACATCCAGCCATCCAACCTCAACCAATCAACACCACCCAATCACCCAACCACCCAACCACCCACCCAACATCAACCAACCTCAACCATCCATCGCTCCATCCACCCCTTACCACCCCTTACCACCCCTTGGCCAACCCCCACCTCCAGCCCCGCGCGCCTGCCAGGCGCAGCAAGCCCCTGCGCAAAGCCCAACGGCTGCGACGCTCCACTGCCCGGTGCCCGTGCACGCGGATGCCCGGCTCGCCAGGGGGCCTGGAGGCCAAGGGCATGGGCTCATGATGGCGGGCTCATGGTGACTCATGGATGTTTCATCATGGCTAGTTGTGGTGCTTAATGGTTGGCCAATTGTTGGTGAATGGTTGGCTGATGGTTCATCCATGGTTCATCGAACCACTATTAATGGTATGAATCATTTAGCCAGCAATTTAACCACCATCAACCCGTATAATCAATAAACCACTGATGCTTTACGATGGTCTATCACTGGTTCATTGATGGTTTCTGATGCTTTGTGAGGGCCTAATCAATGGCAAATTGACGGTTTATGATGGCAAATCAGTGGTTGATTGATGGTTTTCATGGTTCTAACCATTTAACCAGCAATCTAACCACCATTTTTTTGCGAGGGCTGAGAGCCCTTAAAATCAATAAACCACTGATGCTGGTTGAATTGCTGGTTACACTGCTCCGAACCCATGGTTCGCTCGCTTCCGCCCACGTTTCACAGCCGCCTGTCTGCCACATTCCACGTGTGCACCGCCAGGAGGCAGCCAGGGCAGCCTGGACGAGGCCCACCAATGATGAATGATAACCTCGGATTTAAAAACTGCTCATGGTTAGTAATGGTTAGCTATAATGGTGAATAATTAATGAATGTTCGGCACTTTTTCAAATCTTAGGCAGATGTCATTGCAAATGGATTTGATGCAAAATCGGACGGTCGATGTCGAAGAGTGTTCTGTTAGCAGACGGCGACCACACAATGCTAAATGTGTTTTTTGATCCAGAGGTGGATTGACGAAGAATCAGCCTCAAAAATTTGCGGACGTGAATTTCGGGAACACCAGTTGCAGGACATTGCGTCAGAAACCATTGCATTGCATGAATGATAACCCCGGATTTAAAAACTGCTTATGATTCATTATACTTAATGGTTAGTAATGGCTAGTTATAGTGGCTAATTATAATGGTGAATAATTAATGGTTGATTACAATGGTTAATAAAGATTGATTAGAATGATTGATAATGGTTCACAATGGCAATGCCAACTCTGAATTAATGAACCCCTGGTTCATGTGGGGTATCCCCGCAGGTTAAGCCAACTGGTTTCTCATGATTTCTCATGATAGATGGTACCGCCCCCGATGCAACGACTCATGACATTGAATGATTGTGATGCCCTTGAATGATCGTGATGAGGAGGAGGACCTGGAATGATGATGGTGGTCAATGATGGAAAGGAGTGTGCTGTGCCCACGGGGTTCCGAGTGGTAAATTCAGAAAGAACTAGGAGCACTACTGGGAAAAAAGGATTCGCTACCAACGGGTCAATTGCACTTCGAAATCTCGGCGTGTTTCCTCCAAAATCCATCACCAATTTCCCATCAGGTGAACGACCCTCATCCAACCATCAAAACGAAGTTGCCAATCTGACCATTCACCACCCACAAACACCCAACCATCACTGAACAGTCATCATTCAAACAATTCATGGCCATGATTCATCATCATTCGCCACCACTAAGCCTCATAAATTCCCCCCATCCTCAACCACCACGGGGGTCCCATCCCACCACCGCCACGGCCACAGCGTCAGGTGACGCCCTGCCATCCCCGGCGCGCCTGCCGTGCCCGGCCTGGCC
>VSDK01000069.1:38054-48438 GCA_009767595.1 Symbiodinium kawagutii
GAACCCTACAAATGGCTGGTTTCTTGCCATAAATGGTAAATATTAAATACGACTTGAGAAACCACCCAATGGATCTGCACAAGTTAGGGTCAGCTCAATCCATCAGGGAGTGCCACGGCCATCTAACCGCTGGCCGCGCCACCGAAAGGGCTGCTGGTGATCTGATAGCCCACCGCCACTCGCTCCATCCACTCAGCTGACTCCGAAGCGTTCAGCAAGGGCTCTGGAAGCCTGAAGCCGGATCCAACAAGTGGATGGGGGTGGCTGCGACCAGGAACTAATGAGAGAACTGACAGAAATACTCCATGATACTCCCCAAATCACGCAGAAATGTGCATTTGCCGCGGGAAAACTGGCGATTTTCGTGGTAACCATCAGTTAATAGCCACTTGGTTTCACGAAGAATATATCCAAGCTCAGCCAACGCCCAGGAAACCAGCTACTTCTGCTGAGATTGTTGCGTGTTCTGTACGCCTTTTTGTGGTTGAAGGTTTGACCATGTCCGACCCCATCCCGTAATAGCACCTGTCATTTAACTCAAGCGCTCCAGTGAAATCAAAAATGATCTAGTTGATGGCTCCAACCCCTAGAAAACCAGATGGTGGTCTCAAAATAGGGGACCCCCCAAATCATCCGTATATAAACTATGATGATTATCCAACGATTGTTGGGGTCCCCTACTATGAGAAACACCCAGGTCATCAAGATAGTTTAGCTAATCAGTGCTTCCTTAACTAGTGCTTCACCAGCGGTTCGTTCCTGGTCGCCTCACGGTCCCTGCACCTTTCCCGGTCGCCCCAAGGCGCTCGCTCCAAGGCGCTCGCTTTCCTCGTCGTCGCGCGGCGCCGCGTAGTCGAAGAGCGCCGCGTCCACGCGGCAGTCCGCGAACTGCCACAGGGCCACGCCCGCGTAGCCATGGGCCAAGGCTGCCGAGATGGTGGCGCCTGGGGCACTAAGACACCACCGGCGATCCAACTGAGCCAACCACCCCGGAGCCAACCCCAACCGGAAAGTGCTGCTACTATTGGTGGGGATTGGTGGGGATTGTTGGGGGTTGGTGGGGATTGGTGGGGATGTATCTACTGACATGCATCTACTGACATGTTCTCTGCATGAAGCTATGTAACTGCTTGATAAAGTTGGTATGCCTACCGCTGGTTACATGTGGTTGTGGTGGCTGAGCCCATTGCTGGTAGCTGCCACTTGTTTGCTGGTAGTTGCCACTTGTTTGTCGTCGGTAGTTGGCACCTACTTGGAGCGGGCATCTTTGCATATTGCAAGTTGTAGCTGGCAGTTGTCACTTACCCACTAACCATCACCAACTAACCACTTATCAACTATTGGCCAACCATTCATCAACCATTATCCAACTATTAACCAACCATGAGCCAATCATGAACCAACCATTAACCAACCATGAACCAACCATGAGCCAATCATGAACCAACCATTAACCAACCATGAACCAACCATTAACCAACCCTCACCGACCAGTTGTAGTTGGTAGTTGCCAGGGCAGGTACCCAAGCCCCTCAGTCCTGTGATGGAGGCTTGCAGCTCTTCAGACCACATGTCCTGTGCCAGCCGTAAAGCGGACCTTGAAGGACTCAGCTGGAAGGACCTGACTCAGCTGGTGCTGAGCATCTTCCAACTGACAGCAACATCCGGGTGTTTCTCAACCATGTTTAACCAATGGTTCATGGTTTAATACTAGGGGATAAGGACCAACAAACCATGGTTAACCAATGGTTAATGATTAGAATAGGGGCTAGTGACCAACAATTCTAGGAGATATACCAACTACATGGGAGTTTCTCAATCCATAGGGAAACTAAAAAAAAGGTTGGTGCACTATATCAATGATCAATATAAAGGATGATTTGGGGGTCCCCTATATTGAGAAACACCCATATGTGAGCATCTCTGTCTGTTAAGGAAAGGCATCAATGCAGCGTGGAAGATCATTCGCAGACCTCTGTGCCCACATATCCTGGTACATCAAAACCATCAAAACCAGCAGCAATACACCACTAAGCAACCATTAAGCATTGTCCTTCACATTTCTTCACCATGATCATCAACCAACCGCCATGAGCCAACCGCTCACCAACCATCAACCAACCATCAACCAACCACGAACCAACCGCGAACCAACCATTCTTCACCTCATTACTTGGGGGGTTCTCAAACAGGGGGGGCCCAAAACAATGCTTGGTCTGTCACTCGAAATGGTTCATATTTCCCACAAACTAGTCAGTTTATTACTAAAAATGACTAACATTGGAGGATTTGGGGGTACCATTGGAGGATTTGGGGGTACCCAATCTGAAAAAATACTAAAATTACCTAGTCAGTTTATTAGTAAAGAATTTCTAAAAATGACTTGAGGAACGCCTCCTGATCTCGCTTCCTCCCACATCGCTTCGTGCCTCCTCCCCAGGGCGACTGTGCCAGCCAGCGATGCCACCAGCACCGGCCTCTGCCACCAGTAGAGCCTTGCCTAGCAATGGTGGTGGTGGCGGATGGATGGATGGATGGATGGATGGATGGATGGATGGATGGATGGATAGGTTAGATTTGATTGATAGATAGAAAAGTAGATAATGATATGTGAGCCAAGGATAGGTTAGACAGATTCGATAGATTGGATGGACAGATGGATTTGTTTGGATCAAATGGATAGAGGATTAGACACTGTGCAAACAATTGCATCTGAACATATATATACATATGTATATATATATATATATGCATGCTTATGCGCACATCGAACTTAGATGTGTATGTAGAGGGTTCTCTGCAGGAAGTGGATTCATTGTTGAAGTTGCGCTACACACATGTTGACACATGCAAACATATGTACGTGTGTTCGTGGATGCATGGATGCATGGATGCATGTACCTGTTCGCTTGTACTTGTTCACTTGCACTTACATGTGCAAAGGCAATTCCAATTGACCTATGCACATGTTTGATTCGCAAAGCGTTAACATTTTACACGTCTCTGTCAAAGGGCTGATTCGCAAACATCCTTTTCCAACCCTTGCATTTCAAGCGAGTACACATGCGCAGTGTCAAGATGGGAACGGCAATTCAAAGCACCTCTGCTCACCAATGGCGCGCATCACAGGTACTGTACGCCATAAAATCACCCTTCAGGACTTCAAAGAACTCTCACTCCAGGATAGAAAGGTACAATCGCAAAACTCCCTCAAACATGTAGGCCTATAACTTAGGTTATATGAGACATCGAACCTTTATAGTTTATAACCATTCTAATTAAAAAACTATAAGAAATATAGTTTATAGTTATCTATAGTTTATAACATTCTTTATAGTTTGAATATAAAAAAATCTCCAAGAAGATCCCCAGAGTCTATTGCAACTTGTCGGCTCTTTCTCGGCCACACCTGGGAAGTTCTCTCGCGCCCATGAAGCATAGCTCTCCCAGGTCTCGGGGATTTGCATCACCGAGGAGTCGTACCAACCTGGGGAGGGCTGACCACCAGGGTGACCAACGACTAAGAAGCAACTGGGGATGCAGGTCCCATTAGAAGGGTTGACAAGTGGCTATCATCAACAATTAATGATCAATGATCAATGATTAAAAGGGCTGATTGGATGATAATGATCAATGATTAATGATTAAAAGGGTTGATTGGATGATAATGATCAATGATTAATGATTAAAAGGGTTGATTGGATGATAATGATCAATGATTAATGATTAAACGGGTTGATTGGATGATAATGACCAATAATTGCAAATGAAATGACTAATGATGAGTGGCTATCATTGAAATCATCCTCACCAACAAGTATCAAGCAACAGTAAGATAGAAGGGATATCATTGCATCATGACGAGAATAGTAATGATGCTCAATGATGATTGACAATGATTGATGGTGGCCAGCTCTCTCTCTCTCTCTCCATCGCCATCTTGAGTGAGATTGGCCATCATTATCCTGATGATTCTTCACTTGCCACTTGGTGATGGGTCGTTCAAGTCGCCCTTCGGATATCAAAGAGAACTCTGGGCGGGTTGTAACATCCGACCAACACCACAAACAAAGACGACGGGGATCACCGCTGCAGCAACAATAGCCACACAACTAGCACAACCACAACCACAACCCACTGATGGTGCCTGCTCATCCAACACCACTGATAGTCCATGCTGGCCCTGGCCTGGATAGTCATTGAAGGCCACGACATCTGCAAGGTCCAAAGTGACATCCTTCGTTTTGTGCCTACGAGCGCTCCAGCAAATTGGCTCACCAGCTGCTGTGCCCATGGTGGACCATGAGCCCTGGTTCTATAGCCTGGTTTGCCGGCTGGACCCCACGTCTGCCAAAGCTTGGCTTTCGCCATTGGTCATCAATATCTCCCAAGAAAACATCTACCGCCAGCAGCTTAGATCCTCATCCGTGTTGCATCCTTGCGCGCTTACATCTAGCGTTTACATCTGGAACTCCGACACCACAAGTTACGTGTCCTCAGCACCACGATCGAAGCTCCTGATGATCAACCCACCTCGAAGCCCAGGCCAGCAACCGCGAGTCATCCTTCGCCCGAGCCAAGCTCGCCAACATGCCGTAGGCCTGCCGTGCACCCCCGGGCAACGAACCTGGGAATGGTGGTTGAGAGCCACTTCATGAAACCAGCCATTGACCTTTGGGATGGCTGACTGAAGTTGATCTTCATGGTGTTTGGTCTCCTTCTGGTAGTTGGTTGGAAGGGCTAAGCCAATTATACAGATTAAATGTGTCATAGCTAGCTATCACAATAGATATCACTTCAACATGTGTAGCAAAGCAACTGATGGTTTGAACCGATGTCCAGTAATCAGCAGCTGGTTCACCAATCACAGGGGTCAAGTGGTTCTAATCACCAGCTGGCCAACCAACCGACACTTCTACTGGCTGGTCATCCAACTCCCAAACCGCCCATGACAAGGAGCAGAGTGGCCAGCCCCTGACGCTCATCGTTACCCATGAATCTTCACCACTACCTGCTGACCATGGCTATGAACTATGAATTATGCCCAATCAAAGCATTCTTAACCATGTTGTTGGTCAATGGTTGCCCTCCCGCACACCAATCCAAGAATAGGAAATCGCCAAGCAGGAAAAACCTGGGGAAACCAGCGATCAATGGGTGATTTCCAGGTAGCCAGTCTAGACGGCAACCAGTCAGAAGTTCTCACCGGTTACGGGCCCGCCACGAGCACCGCCGACCACCCACCCGCCACCACCACCTTCCGGCTGTCTGTGGAAGTGGCATCGCCCTCGTTGAGGAAACCCCAGATGATCACCTGAGAAGTGCAGGTGAAATGCCAGGTTTTTTCAAGGCTTGGCATTGGCTCGGAACGGTTCACAGCGGTTAATGGACGAAGGGGGTGGTAATTGATGGATCAGACTAGTTCATAGTGGCTTATGGCTAATTACTATCCTGTGGCTGTTCATAATCAACTGATTCATGGTCGCTAGTGTGGTTTGTAGATGTTAGTAGGGGTTGGCAATTCATTGTTTCATAGTGGCTAATTGGGGCTCATAAGAGTTGGTTGATGATTGATCGTTGGTAATGGTCAATGTTGGTCAGTATTGATCAGCATTGGCTCACGTTTGCACAAATTAAGATTGTTGATGGTCGATGCTGCAATGTAGTTAAATGATGTTAAATGTAGTTAATGATCGACAAGGCATTGGGAACCAACAAGATCTTGGTGGAATCAAACACTAATTGGGAGAATGAAAGCCATTTTCAGGGGATGATCCAGCAAAGCAAAACTGGCAGACACGGTACCAGCTCAGAGGATGCACGGGATGTTCACAAGTCTCTATGGCGTTAGAGGTTGGCTGATACAAATCCATACAAATAGGCCCCTAGAGAGTTGTTACATGAGCTTTGTTGTGTCTCTCATCCCCTGCAGTTGGTCACAAGAATCACCAAGGTTTGCCCAATGCCATCGGCATGATTTACCACTATCAGAACCATCATTCACCATCATCAACCATGACTACCCATGATGAAGCACAAAAAATGGCAACCACTTGTCACTATCATGGTTGCCACTACCATGATCCACCAGCACTAATCATGACTACCCCTTGTCACTATGGTTTCACCACCATCCACCAGCACGAGCCGTTGCCATCCCTCTCTCTCTCTCTATCGCCATCTGTTGCCATCCCTCGTCCGCCAGAGTCGCGCTTGGATGGTTGATGGATGCCTCAATGGTCTCCTCCAAACTCTGCGCCTGAGATGTGCTGGACGCATCCAAGTGGATACCAATGGATGGTTTATCACTGGATTTTAGTGGATTTATTGTGGATGTTTCAAAAAATTTGATGTTAATCGACGTTTAATGGATTTCTAGTGGATTTTATCACTGGGTTTATCACTATGAAACTTAAACCACTGATGTTTAATGGACGCTCTATGATATAGAACAGAGCCATGAACCACCATCTGATTACTATTAACGGCTGATATTGGATGATCTGGGGAACCCCGATTTTGAGAAACCACCGCAGACGCGAGAGAGAGAGAGAGAGAGACAGGCAGAGAGACAGACAGAGAGACAAAGAAAAAAGCGGCAAAAGACATTGGTGAGACAGAGACAGATAGCAGTGACAAACTAATCAATTGGTAGCTACTACTGATGGTAATCAATGGAAAAGCAACATATGGGGGATAGATATGCCAATACAATTGAGTAACATTGGCAGCTATTCGGTTCTGACATGCCAGTCGTCCGAAGCAATTCTACCGTTGGCCTTCACAAACGCGCTCATGATCATAGACGATGACTAACGGTGATTGTCCTCGTGGTGGATCATGGGCGTGCCATTGTAAAGCTCATAAATGAGTAGCTGATCATTGATCATCAGTAGTAGCAGCTGGCATTACCCGGCTAACCCGCTATTGGCTACCATTGACTACCACCAGTAGTAGCTACCAATGTTACTCAATTAGTCACCGCTGGTAGTGCAATGGTGACTAACGTCTGACCAGGGCTAACAGTGCCATGCTGAAGATCCCTCCTCAGCTGATCCTCAATGTACAGCCTCCCAATGAACCGCAGTCATGTGCTGGCAGTGAAACAGCAGCACTGGGCATGGATCAATATATACCCAGAATCTCAAGGCCAGGGGTCGGCGAACATCATCGCTCGACGTAATCATAATCTAGTCACGGTCTGGGATGTGAACAGCTAGGGTAAAGGGGCCCTTGACCCACAGCTATATCCAAAAACTAGACGAAAATAGTATGGATAGTGAACAAACGGTAAATGACCTGAAGTCCAAGCATCAAGAATCACCATCATTCACTCTTATGTTTAGCCCATAGTGTGCAGTTGACTGCTGCACGCCATCATTAACTATCATTAACCATGTTCAACCATCATTAGAAACACTATGAGCATCTATCAGCTACACTGCCTATCATTGCCCAGTCTTAGCTCCATCACTAACCACTATTAACAGCTACTGGTTGGCCACAAGAACCACCATCATTAACCATCATTAAGCATTACTAACCCATTCTTCAGCATTCTATTAGCATCCATCAGCTACATTAACTATCATCCATTACTAACCATCATTAACCATCATCAACAGCTACTAGTTGGCCATCAAGAAACACCATCTTTCACCATCACTATCATCACCCATCATTAACCATCATTAACCATTAACCATCATTAACCATCATTAACGATCATTAACCATCATTAACGATCATTAACCATCAAATTAACCATCATTACCCATCATTAACCATCATTAACCATCATCAACCATCATTAACTCATTAACAGCTACCAGTTCCCCACTGTAACCCACCACCGTTCTTCACCGCGCCTGCAAGGCCATGAATTGGTCGTCCTGGAGGTCCTCCTCGCTGGGCTGCCATGCCACCGTCTCCTCCCACACCAGGATGCCATGCCTCGACCACAAGGGTCACGGATGTGATCTCCCCAGTGCTGGGATTTTGTTGGGCGTGGCCCCCCCTAGCAAGTTGAAGATGACATTGATGAATCATAGTAACCACAGGGATAAACAGGGGGGACCAACAACCTATGTTGATGATGAATCATTGGCATGGTGGAATCATAGTAATGTTGGTTTCTGATTAGTGGAACCCCCCCTAAAGTAATGAAAATAGATGAAACTAACAGGTAGATACTAATCAGAAACCAACATTAACCACAGGGATAAACAGGGGGACAATGACCAACAACCTATGTTGATGATGAATCATTGGCATGGTGAATCATTGGCGAATCGTTGGTAAACAGTTTTGAGGTTGAGGATGAATTGTTGGTAATCATGAGGCGACGTGATCCCCCGGTACACTGGGGGTCGCAATTTTGGTGGATTTCGTGGTTCGGGGATGTGAGGCCGGCGTCATGGCTGGGACGAACCGGCACGCCCAGGTGCTCATCGCAAAGGTCTAAGAAGCGCTGGTCTTGGCCTCATCGCAAGCGCTTGAATTTGTGGGCTTTTCCAGCTTCAAATACTTCAAATGATCAGGTTCGGGCTGAACTCCAAGGAACCGTGACTTACACTCCGGTGATCTAACGTAGCAGGCTGTAAAATCACCTTATTTTGTAGAGAAACCCTGGGAAACCATCAACAATTGGTGGATTTTCCATTGCTATGTTAGATCACCAGAGGGTAATCACGATTAGGCAGCATTGACCATGAAGACACTATACACCATCAGTTTTTGCCAATGGAACTTCGGGATCCGTGATGAGTAGTCCTGCAAATCAAGTACCACCAGCAACCACGGTGGCTGACATGCTGGGGGCGCATAAGCATCCATTTACAGGCATATGCTGCATATGGGTTCTTTTTCAACCGGGGTCTGCTCGCAAATGACCCGGTGTTCCCCGTCCAAAGTCGCGACTCTTCATGATGTTTCAGAGGATTCAGGGCTGTCCTCCCACCTGCTTGTGTTTGTTCATCCCCATCATTCTTTGCTCTCAGCTCAGGCTTCTGGGTCTAGCCTGTTCCCTGGAGAAGAGAACATTGAGCCTATATGAGCCTATGAGGATTACTGCAATGCTGGCAGCAGCTCAATGGCTCTTCATTAACGATCAATGACAGTACCAAAAATGACAAGCTACGCTACACCATGCTACACCCCCCACTATGAACACACCGTTTTGCTGCCGATCTTTGAACGTTGCTCCACCATGGCACCATAACAGTTCACTCCGCCAGGGTAGACCTACGATGCTTGTTGCCTGCTCAGTGATGAAGAGGCTTGATGATTCATGTTGCTTGGCAAATGGTTGCAATGGACATTTTTAACGACTGCTGTTCATTGTATTACCCCTTGGCTTGTTATACTGCTAAGATTGATTGTTGTTGACGAGTATACTGCTACCAATTGGGTGTTTCTCAAAATAGGGAACCCGAAAAATGGTTGTTTTATTACTATAAATGACTAATATTGGATGATTTGGGGGTACCCCTATTTTGAGAAACCACCAATTGGCTTGTCAGATTCTACTGCCTTGATACGATCCTCAAGAGCCACTGAGGTTCTCCTGTGGAGTTCCGGCACCAGCACCAGCGCAGCAGCGCAGCAGCTGTGCCCAGGGGCTGTAGTGCGCTCCACGCACAAAGTTGGCCCCGAGCTCCTTGAGCAGTTGCACGTCTTCCTGAAGTTGCCTAAGGAACTGCAACGCAGCAAGGCCGCTGCTGGGCATAACATAAGGAGCCCGAGCCCCCACAAGGACCAAGGCTTGAAAATTGAGTGCCAAACCGGCCAGTTGCCGCCAGAATGAGTAGTCGGATGTGCAGCCATGGGTGATTGTTAACACGGTGATCACTGGCGTTGCACCCTATATATGCCTAAATTCATCTAAATTCCATCTTGAGAAAAAAACTACCGGCTGAACGCGACATGAAGAGAACTTAGGATACAAGTCAGTGATCGTTGACTTTCCGTATGAAAAATTTGGTTTCCTTCAGATGCATTGGCTGGCCAGTGAATCAGCACCAGACACATCTGCTCAAGACAAGCAGGGTGCCTCAGCACCTCCACAGCACCACCAGTCCCATGTGCTCCCGGCATACCTACCATCCTATCCCACCATCTCTGATCGTCATCGCCATTGTTTTTGTTGGCGACATTCCCATTGCTTTTGGTCACTATTCACTATTAAACCCCTGTGTTTGTTGCCCTTAGCAGCTTTATTAACTCCAAGGTGTTCATGGCTCGTGACTCACCATGGCTATCATCACCATCTCCCTGTGGGTTCCACCCCCGCCATCTTCCAAGGAACTCAGCTGACAGGTAGATGCCGCCCAGCGGATGGCTCTCATGGCGGTTGAGCCCCAGTAGCAGCAGCGGCTGCCCATTC